>CM073001.1:5174688-5737188 GCA_037038555.1 Rhynchonycteris naso
GATCTGCTAATGGGCCCCCCAACTTGGCGTTACGTCTGTCTGTACCTGAGGAAATAGATATAATTAGGATAACAGATATCATATGTATATGCAAATGCCACAGGTAGAAATGACTAGCTGTGAGACAGGCCTTGACTTTGCCAAGTCCCATCAGCCTGGCTGCAGCGGCTTACCCAGAGGGCCACACCCTCACTCCCGCGCCTTCCGCAGGACCGGATCTGGGGCCCTCTCCTCGTCCCCTTCGTCCCCACGCGGCTGGAGCCCTCACACAAGTTATTTTTCTCTTTAAAATAAAAATAGCTCCCCATAATTTTCTGAAGAGGCTCTTTCAACAGCCCCAGATCTTATGGGGTGGCAAGGGGTCCCAGCATCTGCGAGGCCAGCGAAGGAAAACAGGGAGAAGGGAATGAACACTGTGAATGTCCCCAGAGCGACAGTACCATGACCACAGGGGACCTGACAAGTCATTATGAAGACCAAGTGCTTATTTATTTTTTCTTTTCTTTTCTCCCCCCACTCCCCCTTAAAGAAAAACCTCCCTACAAAGATGGTCAGGAGTCAGAAGGTGGTGGGAGCTTGGGCAAGTGACTTACCTCTGTGCCTCAGGCCCCTCGCCCTAAAATGGGCATAATAACAGCACATACTTCAGAGGGCCTGGCAAGACAAAAGCTGTCAGGTAATGTTATCCCTTGTGATGGTTTCGTGGTGGTTAAAGAGACTCAAGGTTCAGACGTGGTGTCCGCCCTTCACTATATGACCTTACCTACTAGGTGATCTCAGATAAACCACCTTACTTCTCTCTGAACCTCGGCTTCCTCATCTGTAAAATGGATAAGTAAGGCCTACTTTCCTGGGCTGTCAGTGGGATCACACAGTGGGCGGGGGTCGGGGTGGTGTGTTAACAATCAACAGCAGGTGCTGGTTTAGCATGTGGGAGGAATGATCCCCGTCGTGTGGGAGCCCCTCACCCCAAGCGTGATGTGATGGGGACAGGCTCCTTGGTGAAACTTTGGCTGTGATGGAGGGTGAAGAGATCCAGGACCCCTTGCAGGCTGTCAGAAGGGCTAGCAGCCTGTGCGCTGGACTTGGACCAAGCTGTGCAGGTGTTCAGCGTGGGCGTCCAACTCAACCGAAGCACCAGGGTCCCCGTTCCTGTGTGCTCCGTGCCTAACACAGTGCCTAGTGCAGTGTAGACGATCAAGAAACACTCGCTGGCTGCCTGAGTCAATGGGCGAATGGACGCTGAATTACACTGCAAACTTACTGCTCTACCCTGGGGCGGGGGGGGGGGGAGTGGAGGCAGCTGTCGCAGTCCCGGTGTCCTCCGCAGGTCGTGAGGAAAATTACTTGGAGAGGCGTGAATAGTGCCTGTGGGCGTTGGCATCAGAACCACGTTCAAACCTGGGGTGCAGGCCAGTGTCCGACACGTTCGTAAAAGGAAGGCAGGGAAACCCATGAGGGTCTGCTTGTCCACTTCCCCTCCGCCCTCCTTCGCGGACTCACCACGCAGATCCCGGGGCTGTGTCGCACCCCGTTTGCCTCCGAGCCCCAGAAGCGAACCTGATCCTCTATCTAATCGTGGCATTGATGGTTTTTTTTATTCTGTTTGAAGGCATCGATATGTGTTCAATAGCATAAGTCTTAAATAAGCATCTAACCGACACATTACCGACGATGAAAGTCATTTCCGCGCGCGGAAGATTATCTCGGGCGATCATGTTTCCGCCGTTATCTGGGGCCTCTGTACTTGGCAAATCTCCACAGCTACTTAAATGATAACATTAGTCCTAATACCGTGTAAAATGACTAGTTCCTCAGGGTAGGTTTAGTTTTAATAGTGTATGTCAGCAGCAAACAGCTTGGAACACCCCGGAGGGAACAGCGCGGCTCGCGCGCTCGCTGAGGCGATGATATGGATATATTTAATATCTGTATTAAAAACCTCTTAGGCGCCATGGAGATATTGAACTGGATAGTTAGACGTGTGCCGGCGAAAACCCTGGGCTGTTTATAGGGCACGACACGGTGTGCATTACAGAAACTTTTTGAGGTTGTTCAAAGTCATATTTGGGCATCAAAAAAATCTTTGTGACAGACGTTTGACCCCAGCAGTAAAATGCCCTGAAACAAGTTAGGAGAATAAAATCACTTCCTTTTTCTTTTTTTCTTTTTTTGGTAAGTCTGTTGATAAGTTTGCTGCGCTATTAAAATGTTTAATCACTTGCCGCCAGCAAGAGCGACCTTCCTTCTGAAGTTGCAATTTATGAGAGCGACCAGGACGGACTTGTTATTTACCCAAAAGACGGCCGGGGAGCCCTGGAGGGGAAAAACAGAGCACAGTTGGAAAGCAAGCCTAGAGTCACAGATGAAGGGACCGTTGGAGCTGATGTCAGGGAGGATCACGTAAAACTCTCACGGACTGCCTGTTCCCAATGCGCAGGGTTCAGTCTGAGGGGCCACAGGTCCGGTGTGAGCCGAGAAGGGTGGCAAGCCTGTACCAAGGAGAGGAGGAGGGGCAGCAGGGGACAGAGTTGCTTGCTGGAGACACCCATTCCAAGAAGGGGCGGGCCGGTCCGCCTCAGGGGGTGGTCAGGGAGGCCCAGACCACACCAGCAATAGATGGCTGATTGCGCAGACTGCTACACTCAGTGCTGCCTCCCCGTGGGCCCTAGGCACTGAGCGCCCTTAGACTATGGACGCTGTGGGCATCTTGGCGTGCTGCTGTCTTTGGCACAATACCACGGACCTCACCCTTGGCGGAAGGGACGTGGAGGCCCCTGGTGACCACAAAGAGTTAACTCCTTCTGATAACCGGTCATCCCGGACTGCGCCCTGGAGGTGGAGGGCTCTGAGAAATAGTGAGTCATCCAGGAACTATCAGGTCACAACTCTCTAAAAATGGATGATTAATGATATACAAGGCACTTTCTATGCAGGGTGGGGCAAAAGTAGGTTTACAGTTGTGACTACACCAAGCAGAGTTTATTTCTGTATTATTATTTATTGATTATTGTATTACCTTCTATATGAACAGCTGCAAACCTACTTCTGCTCCACCCCGCATACCATCCTGGGTCCTTGGCTATACAAATAGCTTAAATCCCTTTAACTGGGTTCTAAGGAATACTCGTAGGTATTCTGGCAGGAAAAGGGGACTAGAGGTCAAAATTTGGGAAGGATACATCTTGAAAAGTCACAATGACATATGAATGATTCCGATATGTCCCAAAGGGGAAAACTAGCCCACAAAACTGGCTTTACTCTGTTTACTCGGCATTGCCCTCAACTAATTGGCTTATAAATTCCTTTCTGGGAAGAGAGGCTATCATCTTGCCCCTGGGATACAAAGTTGAAGAATCACTTTGGAGTGCTCCCCCTTTTCCATGATTTCCTTCTGGTTATTCAGTCCAATGCTAGGCTAATGTGGATACCACTGTGATGGGATTTTGCCTATGTAAAGTTAAGTAAATCAACTCTGTGATACAGAAGTTACCCAGGTGGGCCTGACCCAATCAGGTGAGCCCTTGAATGATGGCGTGAGAAGGATCTAAGGGAGCTTGCAAAAGAGGATGAGGCCTTTGAAAGTGGGAAGGCCTACCTGGGAGAGAAGGGAAACAACCTGGAGAAGCAGAGTGTGATCCCGGCTGACGGCTAGTAGAGAAATCCGGGCATCAGGTCTATGCCATAATGACCTGAATTATCCTGGAGGCCGGTTCTGCCAAGAGCGCCCCACCCCCACCCCCCAGCCAATGAGAACCCAGCTGACCACCCCTTGATTTTAGCCTCACAAGATTCTGCGTGGAGAACCAGGTGAGCCAACTGGCTTCTTACCCATGGAACTGTGAGATAACAAATGGGTACTGTCACCTGACCAGGCGGTGACGCAGTGGATAGAGCATCGGCCTGGGATGCTGAGGACCGAGGTTTGAAACCCTGAGGTTGTCGGCTTGTGTGCAGGGTTGCAGTCTTGAGTGTGGGATCATAGACATGACCACATGATCACTGGCTTGAGCCCAAAGGTCTCTGGCTTGAAGCCCAAAGGTCGCTGACTTGAAGCCCAAGGTCATTGGTTTGAGTAAGGGGTCACTGGCTTGGTTTGATCGGGAGGCCCCAGTCAAGGCACATATGAAAAACAATCAATGAACAGCTAAGGTGCTGTAACTATGAGTTGATGCTTCTCTGTCTCCTTCCTGTCTGTCTGTCTTTGCCTGCCTCCCATCTCTCTCTCTCTAACTAAAAAAAGGGGGGCTATTGTTTTAAGCTACTATGTTTGTGGTAATTTGTTCCACACCGATAATAAAAGAAAAAAAATGGTGCTGGATGAATTGTGGCACTCTCTTCTCTATCCCCATTACATTTATAAGGTGTTTTACATGTAACAAAACACTCCCATCTATGGGGGCATACCAGCCGTGCTCAGATATGGCAGGGCAGGCGTCTCTGTTTCTACAGGTGAGGAAAGAGGATTGGGGAGGTTGAGGGACTTGCCTGACACTCAGCTGGTAAAATGGAGGCCAAGGCGCCTGAAGGAGCTCTTTCTGTGACTTGGTGTGTGTGTGTGTGTGTGTGTGTGGCGGGGGGGGGGGCAGCAGTCTTAACTCTCTTTTGCTTTCAAACAGGAACAACATGAGTATTTGGAGACAGTGCAACTGGGAGCTTGCAAAGGAAGATGAGGAAAAACTCAGGGAAGGACACATCAGGCGGAAGGTCCACCTGCTTCCTCTGAGAGCAGTCGGACCCTTTCTGTTATCTCTGATCTCTGAGCAGAAGAGCTTGTTAAAAACGAAAGAAGAAGGACCCACAGCTGTGAGCCAGTGACAGTGTGTGGGGGCAGGGCAGGGCAGGGGCCGGGCAGCGTGGCAAGCGGGCGGCTAGGAGGCTTGATTTGGATGAGGAAGGGCAAAGGCGCCCCGGCCTGCGGCATCAGGAATCACCATGGCTGCTGGTGGAGCCCCCGGGTGGGTGGTCCTAACTTAGCATCATGGAGCAGAACATCATCCGGGACCACCCCCCATGGACACAAGTAAAGACTGAGGTCCAGAAAATGGACATCTCTGAGGTTACAGGTGTCCTGACTTTCTATTCAAGGATTCCCCAAAATAACACACACACACACACACACACACACACACACACACACACACACACACACACAGCTGTGTTATCAGGCAATTCTCCATGTTGACCAACGATTACTTCCTGATGAACTAGAGTTTCTTACCAAGCAAATCTAGTGTATTTGCGTGGTGTGTGTGTGGTGTTTTGTGTCCAGAACTGTGTGTTCACTATTTTCCTAATAATAAAGAGTCCAGCACTGATCGAATGCAGACCAGGGCTGGGCACTGACGTGGAAGTGCCGTATTTTTTTTTGCTCTGTAAGGCGCACCTGACCATAAGACGCACCTCGGGTTTTAAGGAGGAAAATAAGGAAAAAAATATTCTGAACCAAATGGTGTGTTAAAATATTTAATGAAATATACCACAATAATATTTCAACAATGTAAACTCAACAGCAGCATTGACAACCGGTTAGCACTGTTATTAACAAATGAGAAAGGACTTTAATGTTCAAATACTCACTCTCCATGTGTTTACCGGTACAGCACACCGCAACAGCTAAAAATAGTGAGCATCCCCTCCATAGACGCACCTGCATTCACCCTCCACATTCGGGGAAGACAAGTGCGTCTTACGGAGTGAAAAATACGGTAAGTGCCAGGAGTTAACTCACTCAGCCCCTAACAGCAAGCCCGTGAGGTCGTGGCAAACTCATCAGGGTTCTAACCCATGTTTTTTTTTTTTGGCAGAAATGGATCTGGGTTTTGGAAGGCCTGGAGTTTATACGATTTTGAGGGGGGACCCTCTTTAATGGAGAGAAATACAAAGTTACATATTATAAAGTTACATTGGCTAGAAGACATCCAAGGAAGGGGAAGGGCTTTCGAGCCAATCTGCCTCGGTTTCCCTCCTGCTCCTTGGCATTGGTTCGGGATGCATGTCCCTTTCCTTTGCGAAGTTAGGCAAGACCCTGTGACTTGCACTGGCCAGGGTGACGTGACTGGACTTCACGCGTTGTCCCCTGCAAGGGCGGAAGTTTCAAGAGTTAGTGTGCATCTGCCAGTCTCTTTCCTGACCCCGACGGCCACCGTCCCTGAACTGACAACGGGAGCCCGTGCTACAGCGAAGCCTCCTTTGCCCCAAGATGGAGTCATTACAATAATTAGAGCATCCCTCCCACCCCCGCTGTCCACCCACAGTAAACACAGAGCATGAGTGTGACATCGGCTTTTGTTCTATGCCTTCTCTGAGATCTTGGAGATTGATCTTTATTTTCTTTCTTTCTTTTTTTAACCACAGCAAACCTAGCTTAACCTAACTGATGGAGGTAGGGAGCTATTTCTTGTCACCCTTTTCCAGAGGAAAAACTGAGGCGCAGAGAGATTTAGGAACTTACTCAAGATTAGCCAGCTAGTTTGTGTTTGACCTAGGATACGTGGCCTGTGTGTCCCAGTTTCTCAGTGACATTCTGGGATGGTGGGGGCATCAGTAGAGCAGACATTTGTCTCATCTCGAGGCGACCACGCAGCGCCAGCTGATGGCTATAAAAGAGGAATGTGGGCCAAGCGTGGCCAGATCTTCTGATATATATACATTTATATATATATATATATTTTTTGGTAAAGGGAGGCCATAATCCAGAGTTTTAATGTAAAACCCCAATTATTACACATAGGCAACCAATGGAAGCCCCTCTTTTTTTGTTTTACGAGCACTACACTGGCCAAGATATTGGGGAGCTAGATTCAGTTCACCAGTTCAAGACCTGATAATGTCCAACATTTCATTAAACAAACAAACAAAGCCTTGAAAATTCAGGCCAGTTATGGCTCTGGGCTAAGTGACATACATGGTCAGGGTTCTAAGACAGATGGGGGTGGGTAGGAAGAGTAGGGAGTAGGTGCGGCAGCCCAGAAGGTTCCATGGGGGCCGTGGGACTTGGCACAGAGGACTGCGGTCAGATGTCCAGTGCTCAGAGAGGTTTCACTCAGTAAGATGATGGGGTAGGGGTGTTGCTGAGGGTAGAGGGAGTCACATACATTTTCAAGGACGCAGTGACATAAAAGAGGTTTTTTTCTAGGATCCTTGAAAGTGTTCTGGGAGTTGGTCATCCTTACGCACAAACACAGTTGACTCCTGAACAATATAGTTTTGAACCGTGTGACCTACACTTATAGGGGATAGTCTTTTCCATAAATACAGCGAGTCCTTCGTATCCCCGGGGGTTCTCATCCACGGTTTCAACCAACCGCGGATCTGGACTCCATGGAGGCAATCCAGAGTGAAATGTTATATGTAGGTTTTTGACTTTGCAGGGCAGGGGTGTGTGAGGGGGTGGGCGCCCAGGAAACATTCCTCGTTTGGTGTCTGGAAGCTTCAGGGTCACCGGGAGTGTGCGGGGTTGAGCAGAAAGGTTTTGACAAAGAAAGTCACAGATGAAACGAGTTACCGTCCGTAGCATCTGACCTCATGCAATAACCCAGAAATTCCCAGAGCATAGAGCAGACTATGAATGCCCTAAGAGAGCACAGGCCATCTGTGGAAATACAATCATGTAGGCGACGGCTTTCGAAAAATCAAGTCCCCTAGTGAAATGAGGCCTTTTGCTGCAGGACTTCTCAGAGCCTTTAATAGGCCACGACCACGGAGCATTTCCTGGTTGTGGGATTCCCCTCCACCCCACCCCCCATCTTCTTTTGGGAAAGAATGTTACAGAGAACATTCTTTGAGACGTGCAGTCTAATTTGATGTGTCTTGTCTCTCACTATTCAGATTCCTTTCTCTCCAGCTTTCTTTCAGAATTAGAGTTTTCTCTTTTCTGAAAATGTCTCATTTCTACTTATGCATTAGTTAAAAACGCACACACATGCACACAGGTGGTCCAGTGGAGATCCGGGGACCTCACTGCCTGTCTGTCGCTGTCACCATGTGTCCCTTGGGCTCTCTGGGGTGAGCCCTGGCTCTTCCTCTGTTCTCCACTCAGGAGTGACTTTCACAGTTGGAATTTCCAGCCCAGGGGAGGCACTTTCAGGCCCAGGGACAGAGGCCCTTGGGAAGTGGCAGCATTCTAAAGGAAACACTCCCTCTGCCTGGGGACATGCACTGGGGGAGGAGAGAGGAGCCCCAGCATGGCCGACCTAAAGGGGCCCCTTTTATGGCCTTCCTGTTTATGACTCAGAAGTAAACAGCTGGGGAGGCAGGTCTCCTGCAGCAGCTGCTGCCGAGGCTCACACTGGCTGGAGACCCTCCCTGGGTGGGTGGGTGGCAGTGGGTGGGGAATTCGCCCAGCACGCCAGTCTCAGGGGGCACTTCTGTTGTTGCTATTAAACAGCATCTTGGGGTACTTCTCCTTCACCTCATGCCACTTGCTTCGCCCATGCCCGTGACCCTGCTCCTTCTGGGGGCCGGTGAGGGTCTGCATGCGTGGGCATGGGGTTCAGATCCTAGCTGTGATGCTGAATAGCTGTGTGACTCCCGGTGAGCCCGGTACCTCTCTGGACCTCACTGGCAGTGGTAAATAGGAGGGCCTGAGAAGATGTGGAGACTGTGCACTTACAACCTGCCTGGCATGGGCTAAGTGTCGATACATGTGGACTGCGATGATTATCGTTTCCACTGTCCTCCCGACAACACCCCCAGGCTGTAGGGGAGGCGGGTAAGCCCACCTCTGAGAGACCCCCTGGCCTTGGTCCAGGCAGTGTCTCTCTCTCTCTCTCTCTCAAATTGGAACCGGAGCTCTTTGCAGGCTGTGATGGACGAGAAGGTGCCCCGACTAAGATGAAGAGCCCGGGCAGGGGGCAGCTAACACCAGGAGATCAATAAACTATCATTATCAAGAATGGTGTCTGCTGGAGGTAGGGGGCCCTGCAGATGGAGAGAGACAGAGGAGAGGGGAAAGAGGCCAGGGAGAAGGAACAGAAAGAGCAGGACACACATACACACGCACACACACACATGCACACATGGACATGCACACACATGCACACACACTCTGATAGCTGCAGACAGAGTGTGCCCCCCAGGGAGCAGGTGCTGGAGCGTGCTCCCATCCTTGCAGTGGCCTGGCCTTAGTGGGCCTCCCGCCACAGGAGCCCCAGAGCGAGGCTCTCACCTGTTTCATACAGCACCGACCACTGGTGCTGTATCTCTATCTGCGCATGCGAGCCAGCTGCCTAAATCCCCCACGTCTGCGCCTACATCAGCCATTGGATGACGAACAAGACTGTAAGCGCTCGGAGATACTACCTCTAAAGCAATGGTTCTTAACCATTTATGAGGTACCGAACCCACCAGTTTCATATGTGCATTCACCGAAACCTTCTTTAGTGATAAATAAAATATGATTTTTTAATCCAAATTCAAGACATAGGCATATGTTTCTTTACTGGTGCACAAAATGAGCAGTGCATGAACATCACCTTGCTCAAAGAACAAAACCAACAAAGTGCATGAACTCACAACAAATTACGGTATTACTTTATTCTGGCCTCCGCGGCAGAGGCTTCTCCGAACCCCTGAGACCGACTCATCGAACCCCTAGGGTTTGATAGAACCCAGGTTAAGAACCACTGTTCTAAAGAATGCCGGGTTAACTCTTTGAAGCAAAGATGAAAAATTGCCTCGTGTCCACTTGCGCCATCTAATTAACCCATTAACGCAGTGAGGCGGAGCTCGGAGAACAACGTGGGTGGTACCAAGTTAGGCGAGACCTGCTCCTTGGACATGCCCGGGGTCTTCCTCCTCCCTGGATTGAGTGCCACCTCCTGGGCCCACCGCACATGTGCTCCTTGGTTCTGGAACTACGCATGATGCTGTCACCGGGACCTAAGGGTGCCCACGGGCTATGCATGATCTCCACAATGCTGCCAACTTCCTAATAGCTTTTGAGAGAAAAGTCGCCTTTATTCCGAAACCCAACCCTTGCAGTTTGTGGCCTCACCCCCAGCAGGCACGGCAGCAGGCGCTGATGAGGGCATTTGGGGTTGGCGTGTCTCCTGAATTTATTAGAGCGACACTCGTAGAAGGGATGGATTCTTTTGTGACACTCAAATAAGTGGAGCCCCCCGTCCTTTCTGAAAGATGATATTTTTGTAAACAAAAACACATGCAAACTTGTTTTACGTCAGGCTTCCAGGTGCGCCTGGGATTGGCCAACAGGTTTACGAGCCTCAGGTCCGCCAGGCCGCCTGCTCTCCGGGGAACCAGTAGGAACGATTTGTCCCTTCCTTTGTGGGTTCAGGTCCTGGATGGAATTGCATCAGGAAGCACAGGGTCACCACCGCCATTGCCCATGAGGAAGCCGAAGCCCTGACAGGATAGCTCCCCAGGCCTCCTGGCTCAACACGGCAGTGATCAGAGGAGGTTAGAGCTGGTCCCCCAGCGAGAAGTTGATGAGGAGACAGAGGCTGCGTAGTAAACCCATCCTGGACTGGACAGGGGGCAGTGTGGATACCTGTCCTTCTTCAGCGTTAGGTGACACGTTCCACATGCAGGTCAGCCCCCTGCCCCTCGGCTGGGGGGTCACATGGTTGCTCAGGTTCCCCAGAAAGTCACCCACGAGGCTCTCTCCATCTGTGCTTATTCTTACCGCCTCCCGAATTCTGTCTTTTCTCTCTGGGTGGCACCATCCAGAAAGATGCCTGTCGTTTGGAAGCAGAAGGAAGAACACTTTGTGAGCCCACTTGGCTGGGTCAGCAAGGGACTGTCAGTGAAAAGACTGCCCCCGGCTTTGGGGCGGTCTGTTCTGCACACAGGTAAACAGAGGCCCCCCAAACCTCTGCCTCGTGTGGGAGTGTATGGCCAGGAGGCACCATCATGGCCACTCACATGCAGGTTCCCATTGGATTCGGGCTGACGGTAAAGATACGGTGGAGTCGGAAGATGGTAGGTGTTGGGCAGATGAAATATATTATGCTCACTTTGTTGGAGATGGCACTGCCCATGTGCAAGTTTTATGAGTAAGCTTTTCCCCGCACCCTTGACTGATTGGATGATGTAGGGTGGTGCACTCTCATGAGGAATCCTCCCAGTATGTCTCAGATAAGTGACTTTGTATCAGAGACCTCCTTGTTTGTAGATTGGATTAAAGGTTTCGAATCTACACTATAAAGTGGGGCAGACCGGGAGCTTGCCCTCTCTCGGTTCCTGAGGTTAGTATTAGAGAGGAGAGCAGATCAAGGCTATGTGGAGGCCAGGAGAAGCAGCTAAGATGGCGGGGTGCTGAGGAAGAAGCCAGTTTGTGCAGTTTGTGCTGGAGAAGGAGATGGGGAAGAGAGATGAGTAAGTCTGGTGAGCTAGAAACCTTTGATGCTAGGAAACTCGGATAAGTCAGTAGCTTTGTGAGCACTGAATGAGTGGGTTTTGGAGCCCAGTGTGTGTTTTTGCTTGCCCGCCAGGTGCAAGCTAGAATTAAAACTGATGGCTCACCAGTTCTTGGCTCCGTTGTTTCATTACCGACTGTTCGAATCCAATGTGAACCTGCACTGGCCAGGCGGCTGTGATGGTGGCCTTGACTACTGGCTTTACAGTAGGCCATTCTGTTTATTGGTGTCTCACCATGACAGGCAAGCCACAATAGAAGACAGGAAAAGCAGAAAACCTGCTTTTCCTAGGAACGGCAAGGGATCAGGGAGGCCCCTGCAATGGTGATAGCAGGAACCGAGAGGGAGCAAGCTACTGGTCTGCCCCACTTTATAGTGTAGATTCAAAACCTTTAATCCAATCTACAAACAAGGAAGTCTCTGATACAAAGTCACTTATCTGAGACATAATGGGATTCCTCATGAGAGCGCATCACCCTATACATCATGCAATCAGTCCAGGGGGTGGGGAAAATCTTAGTCTTAAAACTAAGCCTTAGGCTATAAGGACCCGGCCGGTTTACAGCCTGTCCTCCACACCCAATACAAACTATAAGCGAGCAAACATATATATCATATTTACAAACTTATTTGACCAACACTGGGCGACAGGTTTCCACATGGGCAGCGCCATTTTTAACAAAGTGAGCATAATATATTTTTTCTGCCTAGCAGGGAGGAAGGAGGGGCAGCCACAGCAAGAAGTTGGGGTCTCTCCCATCACTGATTACAGTCTCACCTGTTAGGAGAATGTGATTTTTACTTTGTTTCCTCCTTTTCTCTCTCTCTTTTATGTGGTTATTTCGAGTTGACATTCTGACCTCAGGCAAAGTGCCCCAGGGACTGTCTTTATCCTTAGCTCTTTGTTTTATGCCAGTTTAAACTGCATAAAATTGTTGAAAAGTTTAATTTGGATACAATGAAGCCCCGTAAAAAAGAAACACAAATTACCTCTACTCTGAGCTTTAAGAATGTGTGGGATTCTTCCCCTTTGTAAACTCAATGCACATTTTTCTATTGAGTAACTTAGTTTTGCACCTGATAAGATACGCGCTAGAGGAAGGGCGGTTAAAGAAGGAGAGGTGTGTGCTTTCACTTTAATGAAAAGGCAAGAGGCAGTCTGACAGTCTGAAAGAACAGGCTTCCTGAGACCTCACGAGAGGCTTTGGCACGGGCAGGGCTTGAAGCAAGTTTTCTTTTTCTCAATTGAAGAATACTTGAGTCGCATTAAGTGGAATACATTTTTCTTGCTATTTCAGTCTGTTGGTTTCTGTTTCCTTTGGTGGGGGGGCGGAGAGGCTCCTGTCTGTGTCAGCAGAGGGGTTCTATCCACCCCCCCGCCCCCCGCCGGGAGGTTTTCTGAGCCAGGAGAATAAAAATGTCTGGGAAAAAAATAATGCCAGTTATTAGTTATTCTCTCTGTATTTTATTTCCCAACCTTGATTGTTCGCTTTCTAACCAGGGGATACCTCACCAGGCATGTTGGACCTTACCCCCCCCTACGCTGACCAGCTCTGACGCCCCCAGGAGCAAGGCCGAATGCCTGGCCTCCCACAGGTGAACGGGGTGGGGAGGAGGGTTCGGGAGCAGAGCAGTTTCCATAAGCCAACTTAAGACCTGAGCTTACGCCAGAGGCCAAAGGCCGCTGTGCCAAGGGGCAGATGCACCTGGAGGTACCAGCTGCTTCTTTTTCTGAAGTTGAGCTCAATATCCCCAGACCAGTGGAACCTCCCCACTGGGGATGTTTTATTAAATGACTATGTAAATTATCATGCTTGGTGCTATGAGTTTTTAAAAAGCATTTAAAGGCCTTACATTCCTTAAAATGTCTATGTGTGTGTGTGTATGTGTGTGTGTAAGTCAAATAAGTTTGTAAATATGATATATATGTTTGCTTGCTTATAGTTTGCATTGTGTGTGAGGGGACAGGCTATAAGCAGGCAGGGTCCTTATAGCCTAAGGCTTAGTTTTAAGACTAAGCCTTTCCCACCTTTTTTGATGTGGCGTGGTGCACTCTCATGAGGAATCCCATTATACCTCAAATAAGTGACTTAGTATCAGAGACTTCCTTGTTTGTATATTAAATTGAAGGTTTTGATTTCTACACTATAAAATGGGGCAGAGGAGCCCATGCTGGAAGAGAGCAGAGAAAGGAGAAGACGAGAAGCAGCCAAGATGGCAGAGTGCTGAAGGAGAAGCCAGTTTGTGCAGAGTTTGTGCGGAGAGAAGGAGATGGGGAATAGAGGTGAATAAGGCTGGTGAGGTAGAAACCTTTGATTCTAGGAAACTCGGATGAGTTAGTGGCTTTGGGACCCCTGAATGGAATGGGAAGTGTTTTCCTACTGTGTGTATTTCTTGCCCACCAGGTGCAAGCTAGGATTAAAGCTAATGGCCCACCACTTCTTGGCTCCGTTGTTTCATTACCATCTGTCCAAATCCAATGCAAACCTGCATAGGTCAGGCGGCTGTGATGGTGGCCGTGGCTACTGGCTTTACAATATGAATTTGATGTGAGCCTTCCATGGAAGCAGGCAGGAGAGACAGGCACTCTAGGAACAGCATCCCAGCTAAAGTTACTGCAAACTGGGTTTCTGGTTGGACAGCTTATTTCCCTTCCCCATCTCTTCTTGCTACACTTTGTCCTATTTTTCAGAATTAAACACAGGTATCAGAAAGACTCTGCTTTCTAATGTGTCTGTCTTTCTACCAAGAGCTCTCCTTAGGTGGTGTTCAGAACTAGAAATTGATGCTTATACCGGACATGCGCAGACTCACTGGGTGATGGTGATTTCTCCTGTGGCTTACCCTAAGCTCCCGGCTGTGTTCTGACCCCACCCCATCACCCCCTTGAAGTCTGCATGTTGGTGGTCCTGATACAAGGGGAAGGTGGTCCTTCCCAAGTTCCAAACCATCTCCATCCCCACTCCCCGTGGGCTTCTCACTGTCTCCCTATGAGCAGGGGCCAAATGTCCCCTTTGCAGGCTGATTTAGGGTTACATCAGGGAAAACTTCACAGAAGGTATAAAATACAGTGTCCCATGTCTGGGCCTGATCTTCCTTCCGTGTTATCAGGGATTGCAAGTACATTTTATAACCCCCGGTGCCAAATCGAAATCAAGGTGATTTGCACATCAATCTCCCGGATAACATCAGGGCATGCTCTGTTGCGGCCTGACCTTCATGGTGCCTTTGGTTGGTCAGACTTGTCCAAGTCCCTTGGACAGTTACCCAGGCACAGCTGGAAAATGCAGCGATCATGGCCAGAGCAGGGATTACCCAGCTGTACCCAAGGAGGAGGAAACTGCACCCCTGAACTCTAGAAAAATCTAGAAATAAAAAAATTGAATCTTACAAAAATGCTAGTGGACCGACTAGGCCACACATAGCCCATGTAGGCCCTTCTTGTCTTGTTTACAATCCTGAGAGCCTAGCGCACTGCGGGTCAGAGAAGTAATTAAGTTGCTAAAATGACTGGAAGAGCAGAGGCAGGATGGAAGTCAGTAGCGAACATCCCACCCAGCACAACCCAGACTGGGTTTTCTCCCTGTTGGTTTTCCTAGAAAATGGTCCGGGGCTTCCTGAAACCTCGGTCTCCTTCTGTCAAGCTCAGTTCTTACCCCCAGAATCTTGACGGATGTGTTCACGAGAGCCTCGCGGGATTTAAAAAGATATTTTGAACAGATTCGTGGAAATGATAGATTTTTAGAACCTGCTCTTGAGTGATGGTCAGAGGGTGTTATTTAGGATAAATATTTTTAAGTTGGGGTTTTATGCCTATAATCTGTGCTCCTCAACTTATATTTAGCCCAAACTTCTTTTGAAAGTAATTCCATCTCTTCTGCTCCCCGTGCCCTGCCTAGTTCCGAGGAGGAAGCTCGGATGACTCTTCGTTCGGCCCAGCCTGTGCTCCAGACCCCTTTCAGATATGCTAATGTACACGGGCTGATTATTAAGTTTAAATGCTTTGTGTTGGAAACTGGAGTTAATTATAATACATGTAATTAGTTGCTGGTCAGCCTAGAAGTTATAATTTATTGTTCCCTAATTTGCATTTATTATCAAAGATATTTAATTTAAAAGAACTACAAACAACAACAACAAAAAATAACCTGAGTTGAGTGGTTATGGAGATGGTGGGCATTTAGCAAACTTCAAAACTCTATTTTTTTTCTTTTCAAACTTTTCTAAGCCCATTATCGACAATTTCAGGAAATAACACACCAACATCAGGAGATGACTAGCGCTCGTTGATTAAAAAATGGGAAAAGGCATTTTCTGTAAGAAGAAATGATGCCGTTTTTGCTTCCAAACCCTGCTCTTCGGAACAGGAGGTGAGCTTGTGTGATGAGAGGGTCCAGTCCAGTCCGAGGAAAACGATGGAGCGTGTGTGACAAGGACATCGTTTGTGTCCTGGTTAGGGGAGAGGGGCAGGGAACAAAGTAAAATGTTAGGTGCATTTCCTTTTGGATAATAATTTCTCCTGGACAGTGAAAAGGAAACCAACAGTTTGTGACAGACACGGCGTTTGTGTCCGGGCAGATTCTTACACACTTTTTCACCAAGTATGTTTCCATGAAGTTCCGCTCCGTCTGCAAACCTCTTCCTCTTGTTTCTGTGTCCCTATATCTGCCTGGCGGTCTGTCATAGCTCTGGGACAGCCAACCCATCAGCCTTCTTGCCTCCCTGGAACCCCCCCCGCCCCCCCCCCCCCCAAGGAATCCTCTTTATAATAAGTGCAGCCAAAATCTGACTTGCGGTGAGTGAGTCTGAAATGTGTCTGCAGGAGAAATGACATCCCTGGGATGTCAGAATTTTTCCGCTTGAGGTGAAGGGTCTGTCTGTCCATCCTAAGCTCATTCGTGTCCGTAAGGCTGTACCAGCCGGGTTTCCGGGCCTTCTTGTGGAGATCGTCCTCGGGCTGTTTGGTCCCTATCTTGGGGCTCACTGAATGCTGAAATCAGAGTGCTGCTCTCTCGACCCCCGTTTCTGCAGAGGTCCGAAATGTGTACTTGATTGGATGGTGTTCATAGTAAGAGTGAGACACGGATTGGGTGTGACTTGAGTTATTATTCCCGTGGACAGAATTCTGCTCCCTCATTGAAGGAGAGGTGGCGGGGGTGGGGGAGGGGTGAGGACAGGAGAAATCTTTGATGACAAGACCTCAGACCACCCTTGCGGGCACCGAGGGGAACTCCCGAGCAGTGTGACACACCTCGGGACACCTGCAGTCATTTCTGCAAAGAGCCCTTGGCTTCCCCTCTGCCCAGGAAGCCCCCTGTGCAGTGCTGTGCTTGCAGCAGGGCGTGTCCTGACTGCAAAGAACTTCAAGACAAATAAATACCAACCCAAAGTGGTCTCCTCTTTGTGGTCACCGCAAGCCAGCAGTCCCGCCGTCCGTGGTAAAGTATGCCATGGAGCATACTTTAGTGACGCTCACACAGACTCTCTGGGGGGTTAAGAAGGGGGCTCAGCCACGTTTCTGTCTCTCTGCTTCCCTCCCTCCCTCCCTCCCTCCAGCACTCCCTCCACAAACCCCGTGCCCTCAGAGTCCGTCTTAGGCTGCGCTTCCAGGAAACCGTCCCCAAGTCACCTGGCTTCCCGGCAGGCGAGCTCTGCGTGGGGTGATAACTTGTCCTCCCGACTCCCCCAGGTCTACCTTCGATCCCAGAGTGTCCAGATGTCAAACGTCTTCCTCTTTGCTTACAGACGCAAAACGTGCCTCCTTGGGCTGCGCAGGTGCATTCCATGTCCTCCGCCGTCTGTGGAGCTCGACTTCTTAAGGGCTCTTTTGAGTCCAGGCTGCCATTTACTTCCGGGACAGTATCAGGCAAGAAAGGACGCCCAAGGCCACCATCCCCCGGCCAGTAAGACACAGAGTCAGCGGTGAGCCCAAACGCTGTCCTGATGAAGGGTGCGGCCGACGTAAGGTGCTCAGCCCAGTCCTCGATGAGATGACAAAGAGGATAATGATGACAATAGCTCGAGAAGGCAAGGATCCCACATCTAGATAACAGAGGGCAGCGGGTCAATCAGAATTCCACAGATTCTTCTGGAGGCCCCTCCCGAGGAGAACAAGGACACACACACACTCCTTGGGATCCTGGAATGAGCACTGGTCTTGGAGTCAGAAAGCCTCATTCTCATGAGAAGACGACCTTGGATGAGTTCATTGGTCTGAGGCTCGGTGCGTTTACCGATAAAATGGGCAGAAATGTCAGGGTTACATGAACAGGGACCCTAGGTACAAATGTTTAGCCCTGTTTCTGGTGCGGTAGGGGCCCAGCCAGACGCGGATTTAATAGCAGGCACAGGGGATGTGCGTCCTGGGCCCTGACTTCTGAAGGACCCTGCAAAACCCCAACTTGACACTTTTTTCTTTTAATGACACCAAATTTGGTTTCATATGTGCGGTTTTAACATTTACAGTATATAATGTTAAAAATTTATTTAAAAATATGATTAACATGTATTTTTATTTTCCCTGTCTCTCATTTTTAAGGGGCCCAATATTTTCTTCTGCGTCCTGGGCCTCAACAGACCTTAGTTGGCTTCTGGGCCCAGCGGATGTCTGGTGGTTAGAAGAAGGCCTTGTCTTAGGGAGGACTTAAGGTAAGGGTGACCCTGGGGAGAAGCAGGACACAGCGGCTATTCCACCAACATGAGTGCCTCCAGGCAGTGGGTCAAGGTAACTTGCAAGAACTCCTGGGACCCCAGTAGACATGGCCACATTGGCTCTTGTGACGAGGACCTGCTGTTTCTCTGAGTCTGCTACAGCAATTTCTCTATACTCCAGGGTCCTCTGCTTGTTCAAGGCCCTCATTTCACATATTTGGCCTCAGTTTTCCAGAAAGTAAGCTTCTCATGCGATGCCCGGGAGGGCTGAGACTGAACTCTGTATTATTGAGTGCTACACTCACAGTGCCCTAAGCTAGGACTTAGCACATATGAGATATTCAATAAGTATTGTTGAGAAACTGAACCTATCAGGAGCTAGGACTGAATGTGGCAGGAGCAGACACTCATTACTTGCTATGAGGTCTTAAAGTATGTCCCTTCTATGCTCTGTGGCTTTTGGAAAAACCACCTAATTCCTATGGACTTCATCTATCTAGCATGTCAATCAAACCAGCTCTTCTTCCCAAGGTTGGAATAACACTAATTGAAACTTAAGGAGCTTTGAAATGTCAGAGCTGTGAAATTGATTCAAAAAGAACAATTTAAGGAAACTTAGCTAGTCCTAGAATGTATAGTAGAAAATATTTCTAGAAAACACGCTACAATTTTCTTTTTCTCCTAGAAATTTAAACACACCTTTCCAAATAAACTCTTGGGTTTTAGGAAGTCAAAACTGAAATAATAAACTAGAAATTAGTGGCACGTATACCAGAACCTATGGGATGTGGCTAAATTAGTACTCAGAGGACAATTTATAGCCTAATAGATTTATGAAAACCTAAGATTGAACAAGCACATTCTGAACACACCACTCAAGCAGCTGGAACAAACACCACCGCCTATGCCAACATTCACAAGTGTGTGTGTGCACACATGCGTGTGCACACACACAGAGCAAGAAAAAAATTTCAGCTGAATTTTTTCATGAAAAAGTCTTCTGGCCTGACCAGGAGGTGGAGCAGTGGATAGAGCATCAGACTGGGATGCGGAAGGTCTCGAGACCCCGAGCTCGCCAGCTTGAGTGCAGGGCCCATCTGGTTTGAGCAAAAAAGCTCGCCAGCTTGGACCCTAGGTCGCTGGCTCCAGCAAGGGATTGCTCGGTCTGCTGAAGGCCCGCGGTCAAGGCACATATGAGAAAGCAATCAATGAACAACTAAGGTGTTGCAACGGCAACGGAAAACTAACAATTGATGCTTCTCACCTCTCTCTGTTCCTGTCTGTCTGTCCCTATCTGTCCCTCTCTCTGACTCTCTCTCTGTCCCTGTAAAAAAAAAAAAAACCTTCTGATAGTGGATGTATTTGTACCAGGAGATTTTGGAGAAGCGGTCACCAATTCCTACATTTTCTGCGAACCAGTAACTTGTAATTATCCCGAAGCAGAGGATGAAACATTTTGAAGGTTAGAGCCCTTCGATAAATCGCCAATCATGCGTTATTTTATCTAGACCATTTTTGGAAAGGGGACGACTGAAGAAGATACAGGGGACTGTGGAGAGAGCGGAGGGGTCCCCCTTGACCATGTGACAGAGCAGTTGCCGGGTGATGCAGTTTCTACAAGATTGTGTTGGCACCCGTGGGGAGGGAAGACCCTCAGCCAGGAGCAGGGGTTCCCAGGCTCACAGAGGGAAGTGGAGGGCAACAGTGTGCTGGCTTCCTTGTCCAGTTCTGTGTGATCATGAGTCTGGTGACTCATAAGAGACCAGACTCTCAGCTCCCTGAAGACGTCATCTAAACAGGATGTCGCTGATGGAAGACTGGTGGAAAAGCCTATCTGGGTTACACAGCAAAGTAGGTCTCCAATGACGTCTTTAAGTGGGACCCAACTCTGGGCTCCTGTTCACAACAGCCACTTAGAGAACGGGATCAAACACCCTCTGATGTCTTCACTACACTCAGGACAGTGCCTGTACCTTCCTTCCTGCCAAGAGAGAGAACACAGGACGTCTTCAGCCCAATGGTGGGGCTGCTGGGCCATACATGTCCCTGAGTAGTGTCAGGGGTCCTGGGGTGCCTGGGTGTATTCCCCTTTGATGTAGACTTACCATTGGGTGTTGGCATCTTTACACTTGTGCGTTCAACAAGGTCTCCACCAACTTATTCAGCCTCTTGGAGCTTTGTTATTTGTGTTTTTTTTTTTTTTTTTTTAATCCATGAAATGGGTAAAATGACAGTGCTTAGCTGTCTTAGTCTGTTCACGCAGCTATAACAAAACAGCACAGACAGGATGGCTTCTAAACGACATACATTTCTCACAGTTCGGGAGGCTGGAAAATGCATTATCAGGGCAGCAGCATGGTGGGGAGGGCCGGCTGAAGGCCCCCTCCTGGGCACTGCATTTCTTGTCGCGCCCTCACGTGGTGGCAAGGGGATGGCGGAAGGGAAGGGATTTCTCTGGGGTCTCTTTTCCTAGGGCACTAATCCAGATCATGAGGGCTCTATCCTCAGGACCTAATTGCCTCTGAAAGACTGCCACTTGCCTCTTCACATTACCACCTTGGGAGTTTAGGATTTCAACCTGTGAATTTGGGGAGGGCACACACATTCAGACCCTAGCACTACCTCTGCGGTAAATTTTCCACGAGGGAATCATGTAAAGCATTTAGAGTCATGCCTGGTTTATGCCAAAACTCAAACTAAACGGGAGCCCTACGGACCGACCCCATTCTGTGCCAATTCTCTCATTCGCAAACTGGGATAAACAACACCCATCACCTCCTACTTGAGAAAAGGGTGTAAGTAGGTAAGGTGGGTTCTGTGATGTCATCGACATTCGATTGCTTTCGACCTATATAAACAGCAGTTTCCCATGGGTCAGGCTGATCACACGTGGTACGTCAATTCATATCTAGAGAGACTTATAACTGCTAGTGAATACGAGTTGTTCTTTTATTCCCTCTCCACTTCCTAGTTCCCCAGTGAAGGCACATCTCCGAGAAGGGACAAGACTGGAATCAGGGCTTTTTCTTCCTCTCTTTGTTTCATTCTATACTTCCCTCCCCCTCTCCCCCCACCTTACCCCTCATCATATTTCACAGAGCTGGGTAGGGGCAAGGTCTGCCCATCAGAAATAGCCATAGAAGAGAGTAGATTTGCTATTTTCTGTGTTTAGTTGTTAATTGATTTGATAATTTCCTGGGAGACACACACACACACACACACACACACACACACGTAAAACCAATGTCAGGCCACACACTCCTTGTGACAGTAAGATGAAGACGTTTTAGTTATTGGAACTCAGATGTCACCTAGAAGAATAAGAGGAGGAATGGGGGGGGGATAGAGCCAGCATGGTGGGGGAGAGCAGAGGGGGGGGGCAGACCATCCCTCTTGGTTATCAAGCGAAATGACTCCCCAAATATGACAATAAATCACCGCGGGAATCAATCAGACGGGAGGCCACTGCTCCACGCTGATAATGCATCAATCAATATTTAATGTTTACACTTTAATTAATCCACACACGGGGAGCATTCTTTCAGTGACAAAAACAAAGAGACGAGAAATCAAACACCTTTTATATCAAGGAGCGGTGAGTGCAATGGCCGGCATATCTGGGTGGCTTTGATTGGACCTGTCATTGATCACCTTGGGCCTAGACAGCCTCTCAGTCGCATTTGGATATAAAGCTCATGTGGGGGAGGGGCCCAGAGGTGTCACAATCCGTTGGGGACGGCTGTGACTTCCTCAGCCCTGCTGAGGAGTATGGATTCGAGAAAAGGCAGAACAAAGCCAGAGTAAATATTGGATTCTAAGCGTCGGTGACATCTTCCCAGAAAAGATTTCTGTCTGCAGGGCGTGATCTATAACTCTGGGGGAGGCAGGGTGAGCAGGAAAGGCTGTCTTTCCCCTCTGTTCCGCAGAGCCCAAGTGCCTCCTCAGACATGCAGTTCCCAGTGTGAGGCCCAGGACCAACCGGCATTAAACGTTCACAGCCTGTCAGCATGTTTTCCGTGCTCCGCCCGACCTCTTCCCAAGCCTGTTAAAATGCTCACACCCCACATTCATGATAATTCCCATATAGCTGTGTGTGAATCCGTTTGAGCTGTGGTTGACTAGTTGACCCCCTACTACGTTTCTGCATGCATTTAATCAAACATATATAACATTTGGTGTGTGCAGATGCCTTTGAGCTCACACCTGTCATTCTGGGGTCTCACACCCCGTGCAGGCGTGGAAAAGCTCAGAGGCTGTACACAAAGGTAAACGTGGTTTCTGTGGGAGAAAACGGCTCCGTGGACCGTGTCCGCTTCTGAGCCTCGAACGTTGCTGAACTTTCCCTCTTTGGAGCGGAGCCAGGAGGTGAGGGCACTGGAGGTGAAAATGCTAAGAGGGTTGGTTTTTGGTTCCCCCAGAAATAGGTCCTAGAATCAGCACTTGAGAGGAAGTGGTTTAAAAGTGAGACAGGGAAGGAAAGGAGAACCCTCCAGCGGGGAAGCTGTCGCTGCAGAGAAAGGGGGCTCCACACAGAAGACTAATTAAGGCTCTAGTTCAGAGTGAAGGGCTCTGGAGGGTGCGGACGCCGCACTTATCCACCGCTCTGGGTTCCCCCTAGTAGAGGAGAGCTGCTTCCCCAGGGGGCGGGGGCGGGGCGGGGCCCGAGGCCAGGGGGACCGCCTGGCCCCTTGGGGAGAGTCAGGTCTAACTTTCAAGCAGCCTTCCCTTTGCCGAGCTTAATGTCGGTGGCCTAAGGGCAGCACCAACTGCCACTGCTCCGGCGGGACAAACGAGACATAACGGCCATGGATTCTGACCGTATGTACATCGGAACAAATAATAAAAAAAAACCAATCACAACAAATGATTTCAAACCAAAATATAGTAGTGAACTCTTGACCACCCTCTCGGAAGTCCAACCCTGGTCAGAATTTCTTTCGGTGTCTGGAGACAGCACACGGTCAGCCGGGCATCAGACGGAGTAGTTTAGGGGTCACGGGTGAAAAATGAGATGTCATCGCCAGTGGACCCAGGTGGTCATACGGCGAGGGGCACGGGGAAACTGAGGCTGATGGAGGGGCCAGGTGATTCACGAATCCCACCTGACACAAGTTCTGGGTGCATCCATCCAGTCCTGTTTAGATTTTTCTCTTCTTATCTATCTCTACCACGCGAAAGTGGCCGGCTTTGAGCAAAGTCATTTCTTGTGTCTTGAAGCTCTTCTGTCTCTATGGACAAACACTACTCCCTAATATGAGAACCTAGGGAGAACCACATGTGGGGTTCTATCTGACAACACCCTACAGTTGTCAGATGCTGACTGTATTGATTTAATTTTTCCTCTTTTGCATGTAGACTCCATACCCTCCCCCCCCCCAAGTCCCCTTGCAGTTTACCAAATTGATTTCCACCTCGTCTGTCACTGACCTGAACATAGTTCTAATTGGTCGAATAGGAGTTAATTCCCCGGAACTCCTGTTACAGGAAGCAGGGCCCATCTATGTCACTCCCGAGTTTTAAAGACCCTGTTGGGAGGTTCTTTGGTTGCAGATCATAGAGACTCAGGCTACATTAACTTAAACAACAACAACCAAAAAGGAATTCTGGGACGGCTGCTGGCCAGACCCAGGGCGGTTCTCCTGACCTCAGTCATGACTCAGCATTCTCAAGGGCAGCCCACACGCGGCCGAACTCCAAACACCTGTTCCTGCTCACCTCTCTCTACTCAGGAACCAGACTTCTAGAAAAGGCCTTCTGCAGTCTGTAGGTATCTTTCAATTTGAAGTTAAGTCCCTTGCAAGCCGCACGTAGATGAGTCATCTTTTTTTTTTTTTAATCCATTCAACCACCTTCTGTCTTTTTATTGGAGCATTTAATCTATTTACATTTAAAATAGTTATTGGTAGGTATGTAGTTAATGCCATTGGTTAAATAGTTTTTAGGGTTTCTTTTTTTTTTCTTTTTAGTTGCCTCCTGTTCTTTTCTTTTAGTTCTGATCTCTTCCCTTGTGGTTTTCTGTTTTTTGTTTGTATTGGTTTAAATGTTTTGTTTAGATTCCTTTCTCTTTGTTCTTTGTTTATCTTAAGATAGGTTTTTGGTTTGTGGTTACCCTGAGGCTTGTGTATTTCATTCTTTGCCTAAAGCAATCTATTTTAAGCAGATAGGCGTTTCAGTTGGAATAACTCTGTAAGGACTGCAGTTTTATTCCCACGCCTTGCTCTGTTAATGGTGTGATGTTTTAGAAGTTTAGATACTTGTGTATCAGCCTAACTACTTATTACACTTAGAGGTGAGTTTGATATTTTCTCTTTTAAACGTCTAATCTTCTGTTGAACCTGCTTGCTTCTTCTGTCCAGGCTGAAATGGGCTCAAGGCGAGACGTCCTGGAGCCTCTGGGTACAGCCCCTGCCCCGTGAAAGTGGAGGTGGAGGAGGAGGAGGAGGGAGGAACCAGGTGCTCAGGGGCACCTCCGGCTTTGGCTCTGGATAATTCCTGCAGGACCCAGAGAGCTCCTGCAGTTCCCAGCCTTCTCCATAGGGTCTCTCTCTTGTTTGTTGTACCCAAAGTGTCCCCTGCAGCGGCGACCTCTCTGCTGCAGCACCACGTGCCAGGCAGTCTCGGGAAGCTTGGAGCCAGGCCTGCATTCCCGGCGCAGGCGCAGGAGCAGCAGCAGGCTCTCCGCGCACCTGGGCACGCGCAGGCGCGCAGCCTCGCGGAGCAGCAGAGGGGCCAGGTATGTGAGCTGACCGCCCCGCTCCCTCTGTTTGGAAGCCAAAGGCTCCAAGCCAGGTGGCTGTGAACAGACTGCCGTGACCCTGCAGGTAGGCCAGAGCCTGGAGAAGGGCTCCCACCTGTCCTAAGGAGGTGAAGGGCTCCTAAACAAATCACACCGCCAGCTCCTGGCTCCCCAAGGCTCCCCAGGGCTTCTCTGTTCCGTCTTTCGCTCTTGTTTTTTATTTTGTCGGAAGCCGGTAATTCAGCGCTTCATCTCGCAGGAGTAATCGCTGCCTGTATCGATCGGCGTGTTTTTGATTTTGTGCACGCGAGGGGTGGGATCAGCGTCCTCCAACTCCCCCGAACTCCTCTTCCCACCAGGTTCTGGGATAAGATCATGAGTAAAGAGTAGACATCATCTTTGCACTCCAGTCTCAGGAGGGAAGAAGAAATATTAGTCAGTTAATCACACACATGAAGGACAGCCACCACTGCTCTGAGTGTGCTGAAGGAGGCCCGCATGGGGCCTCCCCAATCCAGGTAAGAGGAAGATGGTGACAGAGGCCTTGCAGGCGAGTGGGCACAAGGTGGAGCGCTAACCACTGGGGCCGAGATGAGGGACAGGTGGGCAGGGCCATGGCAAACACGATGGAGGTGGTGGGGAGGGCCTGGCGTTTCCTGCTGAGACCTTTGCAAGGTGCCCCGCCGGCGTCCACACCATCTGCTTTAGGTTTGAAGAGGTCTAGGTGGGTGGGGGTGGAAAGAGAGAGTGAAAGCAGAGAGGACCAGCAGGCGTCCAGGGGAAGCAAGGCAGCGGAGGCGGGCAGTCAAGTGTTTAGCTAAGGAAGCGGGGTGCAGGGCAGCACAGTAGGGGCCACGCCCCCTTCTTAATCCCCTCCAATTTTTCTCTCTCATTTTGAAGTCAGCACATCCACATTCACCGTGATCTTGAAAAGCTCGGGGAAGAAACAGGCATGCAAAAGAGCAAGGGAAGGGTAAGGAAATGAACGTGTGATTGGGCATCCACTGAGTGCCAGACCCTGGACGTTTATACCCAGAAAGTCCTGTTGTGGGACTCATGTTCCACACGGCGTCTCTGAGCTCCTGAACTCCCTAGGACCAAGAAGGCCAATGTTTCCCCGCTGAGTATTCTTTTACACTTTCTTTAAATTATCTAAGAACCTCCTGGGATTACTTTATAGCCCAGTGGTTTTTAACCAGGGGCAGTGACCCCTTCCCATGCCTGAGGACATTTGCCAATGTCTGGAGACATTTTTGTTCCTTACAGGATGCTTCTGGCATCTCGTGGGTAGAGGCTAGAGATGCACCTTGACATCTGAAAATGCACACGACCGTCTACCATGGTAAGAAATTACCTGGGTCCAATGTCCATAGTACCAAGGTTGGGAGAACCATGCTCCAAGCAAAGAAAGATGAGTTAGTTAGTATGAGACTGCTATTGCCTATCTCTGCCACATGGGGTCGCTGTGGAAAATTAGTCCAGTGCAGTCTGGTGACTGTTCGTCCTGGTGTGAATCTGTCTGTCTGTGCACAGTGATGCCCATATTGGCTTTTGTATATAGTTCACAGTCCCATGTTCATATGTTACTTCTTAAATTTCAACAACTGAGCCAAGGATACTGGACCTGAGATGCTTCTATTTTAGCCACGGATAGATTCTATGCGGAAGAAAAAATCCCTGAACTTTGCCTCCTGATGCAGAATTAATTCTATAGGTTCACTGTTGGTCAGATTTCAGACTTTCCAGGGACTTTTTCTTTTCTTTGCCTCACCTGCTTTATTCCAGGGACCAAACACCATATTTCTTCAGTTGCTCATGCCTTAGAGTTGCTTGCATGGATGAAATAAGCCTTATATTATGTGAGAAAATGACCTTGGACCTGGTGGTCTCCGCCCTACTGATGGCAGGGGGACAGGTTGAGTTGATGAGGGCTTTCTAGACTTCAAGCATGTGTGTGTATCATTTTCCCATTTTGTATCATGTCTGTGAACATGCTCTCTCATTCACTTAATGTTTTCATTTTCATTGACTCACTCAATTGACTCAATATATTTTTTTGAAAAGGTGTCTTTGTTCACGCTCACAGATGGAAAAGCAGTTGGCATAAATGAAAGGAAACAGAAAGAAAAAATAAGTGTAATGCAAACAAAACAAAAAAAAGCTGTTATTAAACTCTGGCTAAATGCTATTGCTTGCTGAGGATTCTGAGTCATAGGTCCATTTGTAGTCCTTAAAAGCCGGGAGACGGGCCAGGGTTACAGAGAAACGAGAGACACATTGGGACCCATGGAGACGTTTTCCCTCTGCAGCTAATCAGAGGGCTGGGGCAAAGGCTGGTAGTCTTGTGAGGGCGCATGCTGCCCGTCAGTAGCTCATGCCAGCTTGTGTACCTTGTGCAGCCTGTGCCTTTGGGGATTCTAGACTTAACAATCCTTCTGGGCTCTTTTCACTCTAACCACTGACTTCCCCTTCCCTGTCTACATTCCATAAACGGCGAGAGGCACTGGTGAGAAGGTGGGATGCGAAAGCTTTCTGAACTGCGAAGTGCTGTGCACCTCGGGCAGGCGCGGGCTCACTTCCTGCATGGGGTGGGGGCTGATGTCTGACATCAGAGGTAAGGCCCCTGCTTCCCTAAAAACCCTCCCTTCCAATCCAGGGGGGTTGCTGCTCTCCAATCAGAGATAATCTCCTTGGGTCAAGGCTTCTCCTTCTTGGAAGATATGCAGATAAATTTCCAGGTGGCAGTGAGTGGGAGCCAGGTGTCCTTATAGCAACCTAGGACTGAATTTTCCATCCCTTCCTGGGACGGAGGACAAGCCTCAAGGGGTCAGGCCAAGGCAACTGGACAAGGAAGCAGGGGTAAGCTAAGCCCAGCTTTGCCCAGGCCCATCCTTGGCTTGCCTTCTGTCTTCCGCCTGGGTGGAGTTTGGTTTGGCCCCCAGTCATGATAATACAGAAGGGCTATCATGGGCACATTGGAAAAGGGGACCTTACTGTTCAGAACTGATGACATCGTCTCTAAAAGCTCTGGTGCTGAGTCAGTAGCCCCCAGCTGTTGTGATTACTAGTATTACTCTGATATTTTCCTTGAGCAATATCGGTTTCTAAGAGTGTCTCCCCTCTGTTGGCTCACACAGCACTTGAGGAGGGCCTGACCTCTCTAACTTGGCCGTGAAAAGAATAACAACCACATACGCCAACTTTTTAAAACTCTCATTATTTGTCCCAGGCCTTGTGCTACATGTCTTATATGCGGTGCTTCAGTCCATATTCAGCTGCCCCGCAGAAGAGAGGCTGTTAGCGTCCCCGTGGTCGGCTTGAGAGAACTCCAGCCGACGGGGCGCAGCCAGGATGTCGGGGTGAGTGGGCAGCTGCAGTTGGGTTCAGCTCTGGCTTGTAGCTCCGTCTGTCTCTATCCTTCTCTCAGAAGCCCCGGGGTTAGGATGTGAATCAGATCGTGGTGTGGATCTCTCCAGAACAGAAGTCCCTTTGGCCCGGCTTTCTGTTGCGTGCCCTGCAGCAGATGTCCCCAAACTGTGACGTTCAGACCCAGGGAGGAGAGGCAGAATGAGCAAGCAGATGCCATAGGGCCACCTTGATCTGTGGGCTCCAGATCTTTGGGATGGGTCCTGGCAATGAGTAGTTTGGAAGTTCTCCTGCTGATGAAGCCGGGCGTGGGACGCTGTGGCCTGCAGCCTGGAGGGTAGTTTATTCTGCAGATAGTGGCATCTGCTAAGGGTTGAAGGGCTGTGTTCTTCCAGAGCTTGCCAAGGATGAGGTACAGAGTTTTAGAACAGGCAAAGGTTTATGCTCTGTAACACCAATGAGCGTTGTCAGGACGCCATAACTTCAACTCCTTCTATGTCTGTCTTCCTTCCTTCCTTTCTTTCTTCCCTCTCTCCCTTCCTTCCTCCCTCCCTCCCTTCCTTCCTTCCTCTCTCTTTTAGCTATCAATTGATATTATTAAGTATTTTTTTTGCACAAAATTTGTCCACCTACTGGCACTGTGTTTTCTGTCATAGGCGGGGTGGCCTTGGTGCTGCGGTCCTGGTGGTGGCGAGTGACCGGACCCCATAAGGGAAGCAATGGTATGCATGTGAGGATGTCCCCAGCACTTCCCCTTCCAATGTGGGAGGCGTGGTCGGATGCTCTGCGGGGCAGGCGGCCGGCGAACCAGGATGACTGCGAGGGTTATGGTGTTAGATCTCTGACCGGGCACATCACCTCTGCCCGCTGTGTCTCTGCTGAGACCAGGCCTGCCTTGTTCTCTTGCTGTTCCAATTCATTCATCTCACTGTTCGGCACACAAACACGGATCCACACTTTGCTCTTAGGTGACTCCTGAGAACAAATACAGGTTTTCCCTGGATAGCGTTTCGGGACGCACCAGCTCCTTCTCCTCGGAGTGGGAGGCAGGCACAGGAGGAGGGGGAGAAAATAAAAAGTGGGTGAGGGTCCCCCACGGTGCGGGGAGGCAACAGCAGGGCCCCTGCGGTTCCAGGCCACCGCTCCTTTCCGTGGGTCTGGGCAATCAAGGCTTGATGGTGCTAATAAACCCTCTGACCTTTTATTTCCCAGGAAGCCAGACATTCAAATTCCCCTCTTTTAATTTGTACACAGGCATGCAGTTGGCTAGAGAGAGCGCCGGTGTGTGAATGCACGGGGGGGGGGGGGGTGCCCCCCCTCCTCTTCAGTTAAATTCTCAGGCCTCTGGCACAGCGCGTCGGCTCTAGTTAAAATTCTGAAAAGATGTCCCTAGGTCGCCAGCCAGATACATAGGGAGGCATTGGTATTCTTTAATCAGCCCGCGTCCTTCACTGAATGTGTTTCCACTGGTTTCCAGTAGTCTATTCCTGAGCCCCTTGCAAGGCGGAGAAAGAAATCTTGTTATTCCCCCTCCATTTTAATCTTGTGTTCAGTTTTGCCTTTCTCTGTGTGAGGGATCAACTTAGAGACATGGTAAACCCAGATCATCATATCTATCTATCTATCTATCTATCTATCTATCTATCTATCTATTTTTTTGCAAAAAAATTTTAAGTTTTTTAAATGATGTTTAAGAATTTCTTATAGCAATGAATTGTGTGTAATTGCTATAAAATAGGGCTTGATGAAAAGCATATTCTCGCTATAGATGTTTTTAACTGTAACATGTTTAAATAAGAACAGTGCATTCTAGAAAACAAATAGAAAAATGGCCAACTCCCTTACTCTAAAGGATAACTTATTTTCTTTTGCTCACAAGGATAACATTTTTCTTTCTTTCTTTTTTTTTTTTTTTTAGGATGGCAAAATGAGAAGTTTTGTGGTCCTCAACACCCCTGGAAAATATTCTAATGCAAAATTGACTAATGTTGCTGCAATGCTGAGGTAATTAAGTAATTCCAAGAGTCTGCTTCCAAATATTAGATATAAACCACCATGCTGGCCCAGGGAAGGATGTTAAAAATTAAGTCTTAGTCAAACCTCTTGTGATTGAAGACAGAATAAGCAATTGAGTGGGTGTCTTGGTCAAAATTTAAAAAGAGCTAAAATTCTGAAATTAGACCAAGCCATTTTTCTTTTCCCTGCATTTAGAAAAGCTTTGAGAAATAATAGAACTTGGAATGAGAATGCCTTTGAAATTGAGAGGCTACAGGCAGAGGGCTGAGAAGTTCTTTTTCTTTCCTGTGGTATATTCAAAAACAGCTCCCGGGTCTTACGGAGGGACCTCTGGTTTTAAATACCAAAGGAGACCTCCTTTGCCCTTTTCTTTTACCCACATGTCTGTCTGTCAAACCCGAGGCACCCCGGCACCCCATAAATTCCTATCACATGGCCTTTCCCATTAGTAACAGAAAATGGAATTTAGGGCCAGTTTATAGGGTGACATTGTTGTGGCTGACAAATTACCCATGCCAAAAACCTGTTGTGAATGCTGATTGAGTCCCTTGTACCTTTTCCATATCGGGAGCTCTGACAGTACTGGGTTCAAGTCGTGCAAAAGGTTTCGAGGGGAACAGAGCATTGTGTCCAGAGGCTCAGCTGTTTGAACCACTTTGAGAGATTTAATGAGTATGCCCATTACATTTGGCTTTTCAAAGGCCAGTTCCATCAGATGCTAAATGTGCTATTCATGGATAGAAGAGTCTGCTTAGTCCTAGGACAATAGAAACTAAATCTGGATGACATTTAGAGATCACTCTAGTAAAACTCACACATTTTTCCAGATGGGATTGAGGATCAGAAAGAAGTGACTTGAGAAAGTCATCTGGGGGTTGTGGTGGAATTGGAAGTCTCTAGGTTTCTCAGTTTGGTGATTCTTTTGTGGTAATGACCTAAGAAACCATGCTGCTCCATCCACTTGTTCAAGATAAAGCATTCTATAATCATCTATCCCTCTCTCCACCTATCCATTCATCCCTCCACCTGTCCATCCATCACTCCACCTAGTCATCCATCCATCCATCCATCCATCCATCCATCCATCCACCCATCCATCCCTCTACCTATCCATCCATCCACCCATTCATCCCTCTACCTATCCATTCATCCATCCCTCTACCTATCCATTCATCCATCCACGCCTCCACCCACCCACCCACTCATCCACCCATCCATCCACCTATTCATCTATCCATCCATCTACCCATCCATCCTTCTACCTATCCATCCATCCATCCATCCATCCATCCATCCATCCATCCATCCATCCATCTATCCATCCATCCTTCCTTCCTTCCTTCCTTCCATCCATCCATCTACCCATTCACCCACCAGTCCATCCACCTATCCATCCATCTATTTATCTATCTACCCATTCATTCATCTACCTATCCATCCATCTGTACATCCTCTATCCATCCATTTCAAATAACATTTATTAACCATCTTTTACATTTTGGGCATTCTATTGGGTCCTGAGGATACAAGAAGGAAAAATGCACAGCTTCTTGTGGAATGTAGAGGAGGCATGTTGATATCTGATTGAAAGAAATCGAAGGTAGTGACACTGGAAATCTGACACCTGTGCTAAGTCTTGAGGGACAGGGAGCATGAATCCTCCAACTTGGTTCTTCTTTTTATCCAAATTATTCAGGCTGAGTTCCTTTGTCTTTTTATGTATGTGTGAGAATCAGCTTGTCACTATCTACAAAAACATGGATACTGTACTTTTTCTATAAGTTAAGTAGTAATGTCTGCTCCTTCATTCCTTGTTTTACTGACTTGAATCTTCTCCCCCGTAACCCCCCTTTTTTTTCTTGTTCATTTTAGTTAAAGGCTTGTCAATTTTGATGTTTTTTTCCCCCAAAGAACCAATCTTTGGTTTTATTGATTTTTCTCCATTGTTTTTCTATTCTCTATGAATTTCTACTCTAATCTTTATCATTTCCTTCCTTCTGTTTGCTTTGAGTCTGCTCTTAGTTTTTCCCTAGTTTCTCAAAGTGGAAGTTTAGGTTATTGATTTGAGATCTTTCTTCTTTTTTAGAATAGTCATTTACATCCACAAATTTCCTTCTAAGCACTGATTTAGCTGCATTCCATAAATTTTGGTATGTTGGGTTTCTATTTTCATTCATCTCAAAGTATTTTCTAATTTCCCTTGTGCTTCTGTTGTTGTTGACCCATTGTTTACTTAGGAGAGTGACATTTAATTTTCATATATTTACAAATTTTTCAAATTTATTTTGGTTACTGATTTCTGATTTCATTTCATCATGGTTAACAAATACACTTTGTATGATCTGAATACTTTTGAATTCATTGATACTTGTTTCATGGCCTAACAAAAGGCCTATCCTGGAGAATGTCCCACGTGCACTTGACAAGAGTGTGTATTCTATTGTTGGTAGAGTGTTCTGTGGATGTCTGTGAGGTCTAGTAGTTGACAACACCGTTCAAGTCTTCTACTTCCTTGCCGATAGTCTGTCGAATTGTTCTATCTACTGTATAAAGTCCTGATGTCCTCAGCTACTATGGTTGAATTATCTATTTTTTCTTCAATTCTGCCAGTCTTTACCTCGTAAATTTGGGGGCTCTGTTGTTAGGGGTATGTATGTTTATAGTTGTTATGCCCCCTTGTTGGAGTGACCCTTTTCCCATGACAATATGTTCTCCCCTGTGCTTCAGTATTGCACTTTTTGAACCATTGGATGATGCTGTCATTGGAAATTTTATTCCATTGCACAAGTACTACTTACGATCGCCAGCACCAACAACTTACTCTATTGCTCTTTAAACCAATTACTTGAAGGCCTGTTACAACAGCATTCAAAACTTGCTCTTGTAAAGTCATACCCCCAGGAAGAATGACTAAATTCGTTTTAAATGTCTTTGTCCTCTTTGTTTATTGATTCTGTCAGGTGACCACTTTTAGTATCCAACCCAGCTGGCTGAGGTTATTTCAGGCTAACTTGTTTTCCTAAAATAGTATTGTTTGTTCAAAATAAAGTATGTGAGAGAGCCTTTTACAACAGGGGAGACTTCAAGCGCATTTAAATACCACCCACCTCTCTCTTAGGCAAGAAGTAATTTTAGAAAAATAAGCTTGCCTCATATTCAGGCAGGTACAGTCTCCAGCTGTATACACTGCTATTCTTATCCTGCTTTCTGAGGAGGCTCAGCTGATGACACCTTGTGCCTTACCACCCCTTCTCTCCAGCTTTCTGGTGCTTTGAAAGTTGCCCGTCCCGGAGCGCTGAACCTCATTATCACCGCAGAGTCTTCGCCAGCAGCATGTGGGTTCCAGCGAGGCACGTGAGCTCAGGCCCTGGCCTCAGAAGGGGCTTGCTGGGGCCTCCTGGTCTGCTTCCCATCCCATCAGGCTCTGCAAGATAACCCACAGGCATGGTCAGTTACACAGGAAGCATGGGAAGCAAGAAAAGCGTAGCCTTATTTCCCGTAAAGATTAATTTTCTTGACGACACCAAAGGGATGTGTGTCATTCAAGGACAGCATCACCATTCCTGGGCGTATTGTTCCCTCGTGCTGGGGTCAGTGGCTTTGGATCCTTTGCAAGGTGTTCTCAGAGTGTTTAGGAGAAAAGCCGATCTGTACAGTCAAACACACACACACACACACAGTGCTTGGTGTTCTTCATGGAGTCCTAGAATCTCAAGGCTGGCAGAGCCCAAGACATTTTTCTTCTGTTACAGTCACAGGGAAATGTGACTGACTCCAAAGACACAGGCTTATTTCTCAGTGTGCTCACCTGGACATGACAGAAATGTACATTTCGAAAAACCCGATCACCTGGATTTAAAGTATGTATCAAAAGTGAACACAGCCCTGGCCAGTTACCTCAGAGGTAGAGCTTCGGCCTGGTGTGTGGAAGTCCTGGGTTCGAATCCCTGCCAGGGCACACAGGAGAAGCGTCCATCTGCTTCTCCACCCTTCCCCCTCTCCTTTCTCTCTGTCTCTCTCTTCCCCTCCCGCAGCCAAGGCTCCATTGGAGCAAGGTTGGCCCAGGCACTGAGGATGGCTCCATGGCCTCCGCCTCAGGCGCTAGAATGGCTGCAATCGCAAGGCCCCCCAGATGGGCAGCGCATCGCCCCACGGTGGGCATGCTGGGTGGATCCCTATCGGGCACATGCAGGAGTCTGTCTGCCTCTCCCCACCACCCTGCTTCTCACTTCAGAAAAATACAAAAAAAAAAAAAAAGTGAACACACAAACATTCAGGTGACATATTATGGACTTGTACACCTGGAACCTATGTAACTGTATTATCCAATGTCACCCCAAACAAGTCAATTAGAAACAAGGTCGGCATGCCCGGCAGTCTGTCCGCTGTGTCCTGCATTCAGGACTTCTGGTTTATTGACGCTCTCTGGTCCTTTTCCTACCTCTCTTCTACCCCCACCAATGTTCTCCCCTTTTCTTTGAGATCAAATGAAGAAATGAATATGTGTTTTTTGCCTGGGTTAATAAAGGCAAGACTGGAAGAGATGGGCTAGCCACTTGTGTACATTTAGGAGTCTTTGAGGTGGAAGAGAAGGTAGGCTTTGCTTGGGGGACCCCAAGAGATGAAACGGGATCTGATGGAGAAGATGTGGACACAGATCTGTTCTGGGAGACCTTCCTGTTTGGTGAGAGTGTCCGAAGAAATAACAACCGCTTGGGGACATAGTAAGCTACCTTCCCCTGGTGGGGCTAAAACAGAACCTTGAGGGCCATTTACTATTCAGCGGTGAGTATTCAGACACCTGCGGTGGCGGGCTCTGTGATAGGAGCTGGGAAGCAGTTGGGACCATGATAGGGGAGCCCAGCTTTCCTGGCCCCCCATCATGGTGGGGTGCAGGGTACACAGAGCATCAACAAAGAAGCCAAGAGAGTTTAGAAACCATAGGCGGTGATATATACTAGGGAGGACTTAGGCCACCAGGGCAGGAAATGGGTGCGGGCCCAGCTCTCACCATTGCCAGCATGGTTTAGGTGGGAATCGACTATCACCTTGGATGTTTGCTTCCTTACCATTCTGGGAAAATGATTCTGTGACTCAGCGATGGGAATCTCTTGATCGCACGGCTGCCCAGGGATTGAAGATAATCCCGGAAATTGGGGGTTCGGTTACCTGGAAGTTGGTGGCGTGCATGTCTGGGCTCTGAAAGTCCCCACACAGGAGAGCCACAGAAACCTTGTTTGCTCTTGGTTGTTAGTGTGGGCTGGACTTGGTCATTGTGGGTCGAAGGTCACTGTGTTGATTTTTAGCAGAAAGGGTCTGATGACAAGAATTGGCTTGATACCTGGCCGTCTCTAAAAACGCACCTCCCAAGGTCTGTCCTGGGAAAGGTCCTGGACCCAGGACCTTTTTGTTCAACCATCTACACCTGGTGTTGGAAGAGCAGGACAAGGATAGTCCTTCCTATGCATATTCTTAGCTTGGCCCACAGAGATGGCTCCCTCCCCTCCCCCCACTAAACCAACATTTAAAATTGGGCTGTTTTACTTAAAATCTAGATTTCTGGTGTTCCTCGGAAGAGTCAAAGATCTGTCGACTCATGTCCACGTTCCCATGTAGTAACTCATCTGGAACCATAGCAGCAGCCCCTTGGGACGGGGGGTGGGTTCTGTCAGTCCATCCCTGTCCCTGTGCAGCCCAGTTCGCTCGTCTCTGTGACCTTCCTGGCTCACGCAGGCCTTGGAGTGTTTGACTCCTGATCTCTGTGTTTCTGGGCCGGGAGACTGGACATGTTGTTTAATGATGAATCTTTTAGGACCCTGCCATATGATGTACTTTGTCAGGCCCATCTAAATTTTGTTAACAACCTTAAAAAATATCTTCCAGATAAAAATACCTGTATGTCTTATCTTAGTCATTCTCTTGTGGAGTGGCACTGAGCATTCAATGTAGAAACTCAAGAATAATCCTAATCCCTTTGGTCAAGTTCTCCAGGGTTGCGGATGCTATTAAACCCCCTTCATGTCTTCCCAGGTGCGGAGGAGACTTTCGGTATTTGCTAACCTGCGGAACATTCTTTGTGTGGAGAAGGGTGCCCTTAGACTTTGAACTGTCACCCCCTATCCCTCCAGTCAGGCCACCGAGATCGAGAGGACGTTTTGAAGATGTTCGGCACAGTGACTTGACTTGCGTTTATTACGGAAATGATTATCGCAATCAGTTGAGTTAACCCGACACTTACAGAAGGCTCGGTGTCCATTATACCTCACCACACGTGGGCAAACACAATAGAAACAGAGGGATTTAAAAAATGTGGATGTGTGATCGTAGTATCATGATTTCTGTTTTGGGGTGTTTGTTTCTTTAAAATAGACCCCTTTATAAAAGTGATCGACATTGAGTGACATATATACGTTGAGATATTTATGATCTTGTGCTTGCTTAAAAAAAAGCAAACCTTTGAGGAGGACGGGTGAAGAAATGGGTAGATGTGGAAATGTAACGTGACCGGCCATGGGCTGATAATAACTGACAACAGGAGACGGGTCCACGGGGCGGGCGCATCATGCCACTTCCTAACTTCTGTATGTGTATGACATTTTCCATCATGAAGGGTTTTCAAGTGAAAAGAAAATAAAAGAAGACGGCAGCTTGTAGAGGTTTCTGATGTCTCCCTGATAAGAGTGGGTGGCACGGGCAGCAAGGTGTGATTCCAGAAAACTGAGTAATGCTAAGTCCCATTCATAATAATACCAATAATTTCTTTTCCTTAAAGAAGCTACATTTGTTGAGCATGTACCAAGTATCAGGCCGTGTTCTAAAAAAAGCTATTATTTTCTCACAACAACTTTGGGAACTAGGTTCTGTTATTATCCCCATTTTACAGACAAGTAAATTGAGGCACTAACAGGCTGAAGGACTTGTCTGGGTCTTTACCGCCGCATATGTTAAAGCTGGGGTGTGGCCTCGGCCTCCCATGCCCAAGGGTTTCACCATCACTTTTTCTTTCTTGTTGTTGTTGTTGTTGTTGTTATTCTTATTAAGTGAGAGGCAGGAGGCAGAGAGACAGACTCCCACATGTATCCAGATCAGGATCCACCTGGCAAGCCCCCTATGGGGTGATGCTCTGCCCATCTGGGGCCATTGCTCCATTGCTCGTAGCACCTGGAGGCCATGGAGTCCATGGAGTCATCCTCAGTGCCTGGGGCCAACTTGCTTGAATGAGCCATGGCTGCGGGAGGGGAAGAGAGAGAGAGAGAAGGGGAAGGGGAGGGTTGGAAAAGCAGATGGGTGCTTCTGCTGTGTGCCCTGATCAGGAATCAAATCTGGGACTTCCCCACACCAGGCTCCTGCTCTACCGCTAAACCAAACAGCCAGGACCCACTTTTTCTTTCAAGACAGTTCCAGAGGCAAAATGTACATTTCTGAGGTTCTCTCTTGAAATAGATGGAGCCTCCTGAGTTCCAGCTTTCTCGATCCATGCTACCCAGCATGGACAATAATTAAAAATTACATACCATTAAGTCTTCAGTCCTTAGTCACACTAACCACAGTTCCCGAACTCAGTGTCCACTGTGTTAAATGTCACAGACAACATTTCCATCATTACAGAAAGCCCTTTGGGGCAGTGCTCGCTCACATAGATGAAGCATTCGAGGCTCAGAGAGGCAAAGGGACTTGTCCAAAGACACACAGCACAATCCAGGATTTAGAAAACGCTATAATGATGCCAAAGTCTTAGCCCTTCCCCTGGGCCTTGGTCACCTTCCTGTTGCACATTTTTTTTCATGTTTGCAATGAGATTTTAAGTGTTTCAAGGGCAGATAGCCTCCCTCCTACGTGGGCCCCTCCAGGCACTCAGTCCCCCTCCCATTCCCGGGCCGAGCACATAGTGGGGCCTTTACAAACCCCCTCACTTTCTAAACGACAGTGGGAGTGCTGGCAAGTATCAAACCTCAGGTTTTAAGTAAAATGTGTTATTATAATTTTTTTTTTTTTTGGAGCCGGCAAGCTTAATTGCTTAAGGCAGAGAGATGGTTTTTATTTGAATACCTCCGAGGACTAGTATGTTTAGTGGGAGTAGAGAGAGCCAGTGGACCTGTACTGTTTACCTTTCTCGAGGTGGGAGTCGGGGTCTGTGTGTGTGTGGAGACCTGGGCCGTTGGGACCTGAGCACTAACTTGGTCCTGGAAGAACCTTAAACAGGACTCTAGTGAAGTGTGTCGACCTGGAGACGGAGAGGTCCGGGCTGCTGGTCCCGCTCCAGCAAGTAGCAGCTGTGTAAGCCTGGACCAATGAGGCGGCCATTGTGGGGCTACGTTTCATCCTTTGTCCAGTGCAGTTTGGCCTCCCACGGTCAGGAAGCATCTTGAAAATTAGCCAGGAAAAATGACAACCAGGACCCTGGTCCCATAGCTGAGAGCCTCAGTTATTTTTCATCACCTTATTGTAAATGACTTATTTTTATTACTTTGTCATTCTCACCAGACTGAACGCTCCTTAAGGGCAGGGCCCATAACCATCTCCTTCACTGCTGTATTTTCAGGGTCCAAGTCCCAGCCTCATAGTAAGTGTTCAATAAATATCTGTTGAAACAATGAGAAGATACCTTAGTTTCAAAAAAAAAAAAAAAAAAGTCTGTGTTCTAAGGACACTTGCATGTTTGTAGTTCTACTCCTTGTCAGGTTATATGTAAATCTCTAATGATTATACTTTTGTTAATCAGAGGGGTGGGCACTTCTTGAATACCTCCAGTGATGGGGAGCTCACTACCTCATCAGTCGCTCTTTTAAGTTTGGACTGGCTCTATCAGGCTTGAGGGCCATCACATATGTCTAGCTGAGCTGTAGAGAGGGAGTGTCATGCTCCTCGAGGGCCCCCTGCTATGTCGCTCGGCTGCCCAGAATTCTTAGCCTTTTGTAGAAACGGGGTTGTACAAAGTGGGTCTCCAGCCAGCTCTGTGGAGTTTCATGGTTATCATTGGGGGTGGGGAGACGGGTGGAAAATGAACCTGGAGAATCTGGCTATAAAACACATTACCTGCATTTATGGTCCTCGTGCCCCAAGGCCTGGGATAAAGTGAAGAAGGAAAAACATTCCACTCTGGTTCTCAGTGACCCCTAAAAGAAACCCTCCATGGAGTCATTTAGGATAGTAATTCGAGTATAAACGCAAGCATGCGTTCCTAGCCTTCCCTCCATAAACTCCAGAGCCTCACGACGATCGGCACCAAATTGCTTGAAAATGTGGCCCAGAACCCTTCCAGATGAGGATCGGGCTCAGAGGAATAAAAAGTTAAGGGCATGTTGCTATGGTTATTAAAATCAAGCGAGTATGCACAAGCCTCAAACGGTGCACAGAAACTATGTTCTTTCTGCGTGCCCTGCCCACAGAAAGCTAAGCCAGCAGAAGCCATTAAAACGTCAGACGGGGAGCGGAGTGGGAAAAAATGCACGTTTAAAAGTAAACATGTAGCCCTGCGGTAATTGTGTTCCCTGGAAAGCTAAAGATGATGGGGAGAAAGAAAAGGAGCTGGGAATAAAGAGGAAGTCAGGGAGAATGGGGTTGCAAGCCCCTGCCACCCTCCACCCCCCACCACCAACCATCCCGGTCTTAGCAATTTAAGGAAATGGCGTTACTGTCCCTTCCTCTGCTTGAGCTCAGCGCCTTGATTTTTTTTCCTTTCATTACTTTTCCGCGTCTGATCAACCAGCAAGTCCTGCGTCCTGACTTTGCTCCACAAGTATTAGGTTGAGCCATAGGACGTTGCCAATGTTATAGCTTCTTTGACCTGCAAAGAATGGTAATTCCATATGGTTCCATGTCATGAAATTGCAAACCAGCTCTCCCCCTCCCCCACCCCGCCTTCCCGTCACCACGGCCACCAGCCTGGCTCAAGCGCCATCATCACATGCCTGAACTATGTCATAGTCTCCAAGTGGTCTTTGTGTCCCATCCTGGTCCCTTTCCACCCCTTCATCCGTGCGTTAGGAACGAAAGCAGACCACGTCGATTCTTCAGATACCTCGCTGTTAAGTTCGGTGGAAGATTTGTAGCCTGAAAACTACCAGGTGTTGCTGAAAGACATTCAAGAAGGATCTAAACAAGTGGAAAGCCGTATACCACGCTGGTTGGTCAGCAGTCTCGTTATTCTTTCCGAGCTGATCTGTAGAGCTACAGCTATAAACTCAATGCAATCTTATTCGAGACTCCACAAGGTTTTGGTTTTGTAGAAATTGGCAAGCTAATTATAAAATTCATATGGGGCCTGACCTGGGGTGGCGCAGTGGATAAATCATTGACCTGGACCACTCAGGTCGCTGGTTCGAAACCCTAGGCTTGCCTGGTCAAGGCACATATGGGAGTTGATGTTTCCTCCTCCTCCCCCCTTCTTTCTTTCTTCCTCTCTCTCTAAAAATGAACAAATCAAATCTAAAAATAAAATTAAATTGTAAATGCTGTTTCAAAAAATAAAAAAGTAAATAAATAAAAATAAAATAAAATTCATATGGAAATGCAAAGGACCTGGAAGAGCCAAAACAACTTTGCAAAACAACAAAGTAGAGGGTTGACATGACTTGATTTTAAGACTTTTTAAGAAGCTATAGTAAAGCTAGAAAATGATGAACAGAACAGAACAGAGAGCTCATAAACAGACCCACACATGCACAGACAACTGAATTTTGACAAAGGTGCAAAGACAACTCACTAGAGAAAGAAGAACCTTTTAATCAAATGGTGCAACAATTGGAGAGCCAGGTGCAAAAATACCCAAACCAAACCAAAACAAAAAAAACTCAGCTCAGATCCATATTATATAACATATAAAAAATTTAATTCAAAATGAATTGTAGATCTACCTATAAAGCATAAAACTATAACATGTCTAGAAAAAAAATAGAAAATCTTTTGATCTTAAGTTAGTCAAAAATTTCCTAAATGTAACATCCAAAATATGAACCATAACAAATTGGGTTCCAACCAAATTGAAAATTTGTGCTCTTCAAAGGACCTTGTTAAAAGCCACACAGTGTGAGAAAATATTTGGAAATTATATATGTCTTAAAGAACTCATATTCAGCACATACACACAGACACAGACAAACACACACACTCATACCCTTTAGACTGAATAATAATAAAAACAAAAACAATACAATAAAAGGAACGGCTATAGATTTGAATGGACACTTAGCCAAAGAAGATTATGTGGAAGTCAAACGAACACATAAAAAGATGCTTAATGTCCTTAATCATTTAGGAAATGCAAACTAAAATCACAATGATATGCCACTACATACGGAACATATGAAATGTCAGTACAGATGTAAAGGAATTAGAACTCTCATTCGCTGTTGGAGGGAACATATGAGGGTATTAGCACTTTGGAAAACAATTTGGCAGTTCCTTAAATAGTTAAACATATACCTACGCTATGACTTAGCCAGTCCACTCCTACCTCTTTACCCCCCCCCCCAAAAAAAAGCTTATATGAAAATATTCATTCCAGTTTTGTTTATTATAGTTCATTACTAGATACAACCCAAGTGTTTATCAATAGGTGACTAGATAAAAAAATTGCAGCATCCTCATACAAGAAAAAAGAATGGTTATTGATACATGCTACACCATAGATAAATCTCAAAATAATGATTCAGAGTGAATATATACCGTATGATGGTATTTATATGACAGTCTGGAAAACATCGGGAATCCACTGTGGGAAAAAGCAGATCAGCGGTTGTCTGGAGATGGTGGGAGGCAGGAGAACAGGGAGGGGGCGTTTCCAAGGGGCAGGAGGGAACTTATGGATGTAAAGAATGTATTCCTTATCTTGATTATGGTGATAGTTTCAAAGGCCTATACATGTGTCAAAATGTATCAAAGAGTATACTCTGTGCAGTTTATCGGAGGCAATTAAACCTCCATAAGGTTTTTAAAATGCTTCAGTGGTCCATGGAACAAACAGTTCCCTGGGACAAACCAATTCTTCCTGTACCTTATCCCCGCCCCTGTTTGCTTTCTGTTTGGCGCAGACCATTTATTTTAACAGCTGGCTTACTGAGACTCAAGTTCAAGACAGTTCCTGTAGCCTTTTGCCCCTGTCTTGCTGGATACGAGAAACATGGAGGAACTATATGCTATCTGCAAGAGGTTCATGTTAGACCTGAAGACAAAACACGGGGTGAAATGAGAGAATAAAACAAGATGCTCCATGCAAATGGTGACCACAAGTGGGCTGAGGTGATGACGCTACCATCTGACAAAATAGAGGAAATAAATCAACCCAAAAGTTGTTTCTTTGAAAAGACAGACAGACTTGTTCTTAGGTTGACTAAGAAAAAAAGAGAAGACTAAAATTATGAAAATCAGAAATGAAAGTGGGCACATCACTACTGATTTTACGGAAATCAAAATGACTGTAAAAGAGTCCAAAGAATTTATATGCCAACAAATTGGAGGACTTAGAAGAAATGGATAAATTCTTGGAAACACAACACACCAAGACTAAATCATGAAGAGATAGAAAATCTGAATAGAACTATAGTGAGGAGATTGACTCAGCAATCAAAATCCTCCCAATGAAGGAATGCTCTGGACCGAATGACTTCACTGGTAATTTTATTCAACACTAAAAAGAATTATGCCAACCCTACTCAAACACTTCAGAAATTTGAAAAAGAGAGAACCCTTTCTAATTCAATCAGTAATGCCAGCATTAAACTGATAGCAAAGCCAGAAAAGAACCCACAGTGAACATCATGCTCAATGGGAAGACTGACAGGTTCTTCTCTAATCAGGGACAAGACAGGAAACCCTCTCTTACTTCTTCTATTCAACGTAGTATTTGAACTTCTAGCCAGAGCGCTTAGGCGGGAAAAAGAAATAAACAACAGCCAATTTGGAAAGGGAAAAGTAAGACTATCTTTGTTCATAGATAACTTGATCTTATAGGTAGAAGACCAAAAAACAAACAAACAAACAAAAACCCTACACAATTCTTGTTAGAAGTAATCAACAAATTCAATAAAGTTGTAGGATCCAAAACCAACAGGCACAGGAATCACTTTTATTTCTATGTTTTAACAATGAAGAAATTTGTAAAGAAAATAATCCAATTTATAATAACACCAAAAAGAATAAAATAGTTAAAAAAAATTAATGAAGGAGGTGAAAGACATACACTGAAAGCTACCAAATATTGCTAAAAAAATTAAAGAAGACATAAATAACTCATACATATATTGGCGATCAATAAAACAGAGCTTTGTGTTCTAGTGGAGAGATACAGGCAAATTAATTACATGTATTAATAACTTGACCTCTGCTAGAATGTAACCCTCCAAGGGCAAGAACCTTCTCTGTCTTGGCTCCCTCCATAGCCTCAGTGCCTAGAGTGGTGCTGGAAACAGGCCATGAACGACTGCTTTGTAGACCAGAGATGGTCCAATTAGAATGAAGGGCTTACAGCAGGGGCGGAAGTGGGGAGACTGTTCAAACGGGGTGATTGCCGCTTACCCAGGAGACTTGTGTCTGGTGAGACCCAAGAGGTCTTTCTTTAAAAAAAAAAAAAACTCTGGTGAAATACACATAAAATTTAGCTGGTTTTAAATGTACAGGTCAGTGGCATTCCATACATGAACCACGTTGTGCAACAATCACCACTGCCCACCTCCAGAATGATTTTACACCCGCCCCCCTTACTGAAGCTCTGTACCTTTGAAACACTAACTCCCACTCCCCTGGTAACCACTAGTCTTCTTTTCGTCTCTAGGACTTTGACAAGAACTCTAGGTATACCTCCTGCAAAAAGTGGAGCCACTCAGTAATTGTCTTTTTGTGTCTGGCTTTTATTTCACTTAGCCTAATGTCTTCAAGTGTCAGAATTTCACTCTTTTTAGGTAAAAGGAATTTACTTTCTTAGGCAAATTATTCTAATAGGTATGTAGTGGCCTCCTATTGAGGTTTTAAGTTGCTTCTCCCAAAGATTTTTTAATGCGGAATAATAATTTTTGTACGCACTTACAGAACAGAGCTCCTCGACTGTGTCAATATCCCTGACTACTTCAGACATTTCTCAGGGGTGAAGACCAGGGGTCCCATGTTCACTGCACGACACCAGTGCCCAGTCCCAGCCTGGCGTATGCTCAGTATACTGAGAGAGAGCTCCCTAACCTTCTGTGGACTTTCTAGAAATCGTCCATGTTAATATTGGTGTATTTTCTCATGTTTCCTGTAAGCAGGGGCCACGGGAGTGGGGGGTCCGCCTGCTGCCATTTGCTCCCCCCTCGTGAAGAGACACACAGAGTGATGCTGACAGATCCTGACTTATTAGCATTCAGTCACCACCCTAAGCAAGTTGCAACTGAAATGGCTGGCTCAGTCTGTTCTCCTTCTGAAGACAGAAGGAACACGGGGACAGGGTGAGAAAGAAAACCAGACTACGGGACCACTGATGGGTGCCTGTGAATGTGCATCCACTTGGGAGAGTTCTCCCTCATCTTCTGTTTCTAGGTCTTGCTCTGAGTTTAGGCTGGCTTCTTCCCAGGGAGTCAGGTGAAGAGAGGTCTAACCGTGGCTGCCCTGCAGTGGAGCCAAAGAGAGCCACATCAGCAAACACAGAGACGTTATTTCAGACCCTGGAAAGCGCCGGCTCCGGGCAAGGCTGTCCCGCGTGGCCAGGAGTGTTGGGTTCTGAACCAGCTTCGAAAGACGTCCCCGGTCATGTTTACACTGTCATGCTGTGCAAATTGGAGAGTTTGTTTCCAGGAACATCTGGGCGGACCAGCTGGACACGTGTTTCCCTTCTCATTAATTTAGGCTCCTAATTAATTGTAAAAAAAAACCCAAACCAAATAAGCAGGAACAGGGATTGAAGAAGATAAACATTAAATACCCCCCTCCCCCCAAAATAACAACAACAACAACAACATACACACGCTCTTGGTTCCGGTCGAGGGGCTCAACAGAGAGAACCACTTGGGGAAACAAACAGGTCTCTACCCTGGGCTGGGCAGTGCAGAAGCTGATGGACCAGGTGGTTCTGGGACCCACTTCCAAGTAATTTATAAGAAATGGATTTCTTTGGGTGAAATGTATTGTGGGAGTTAGAGTCAGATAGCCTGATTCAACAGTACTGGATTCTGTTCACCTCTCTGGGCCTCAGTTTTCTCATCTGTAAAATAGGAATAATAATAGAATTTGTCTCACAAAGCCATTGTGACTATTAAATGAGGAAATTCACTTCAAGTGCTTAGCTCTGTCCCTGGCACTTTGTAAACCCAAAGAGTCGATGCTGCTATCTGTTGATCATTATTCTTATTAATAACCTCTTTGATGATGATTATAATTATTTTTTGACAATTAAACTCTTTACTGCAAAGCTGCATATATTTTAAAAATTAAAATACAACATTTGAGGAGAGACTAAAATATAAACGTTCACTTAGAAGATTAATATCTAAATAATGCTTATGAAACACTGAGAAATGTCATTTGTTGAAGTTGGGGTCAAAGATGCCTCTCTTAGGTATGGCATTTCTTTCGTTGTTCCTGAGACGAGATCCAAACATTCTGTGACCGCAGAGAGGTTCCCCCTCCCCTTTCTTGGTATGTTCCTAAAAGTCTCGTGTTCTTTACATTTGGAGGGATGGTCCACACAGGAGCTGAGCGCCGTGCGCAGCGTGTGGAGGAAGAGAAGTCCCGTCCCTAGAATCCTGCGTCCCCCCTTCCACCCCGACAAATGCTCTTGGCCTCTGCTTGAAGCACCCTTCCTCCTGCTCACGCCTGGACTCAGGCTTCCCCTCACGCAGGCTTCGGTGGAAATGTCATTTCCTGCAGGAAGTTGCTCCTGAACATGAGTTTGATTGATTCCCCTTCTTGTACCCTCCCACAGCGCCTCATATCTCTTCTAGACTGGCACCTCGCATGTCTTATTAAAACTTCTTGTTTAATTCTTGCCTGTGTTGCTTGATAGGCACAGGAGGATGAGGGCAAGGACTGTGTGGGGTATATGTGTCTGCAACTCCATGATCCTCGACATTCAGTAAACATTCGTGGGATGAATAGATGTCCAGGCTGATGAGGCTGCTTCAGGTCTTGACTCTGAGACAGACAGCAGGCCCCTTGCTCAGGGGTGCCCAGTGCATGTGGCCCACCGATGGGCGTGGGGTCACCTCCCACATCTCATTCTGTCTCTCTGCCCCGAGGCCTCCTTCCCACTCTTTCTTCCATTATGTCTTTCCTTTGCCCTTTGGTTTTACAAGTCAGTTGTCTTCCTAGCAGAGTCTTGGGGCATTTCTATCCTGGCCTGTAGCCTTGAGTAACCTTCTGTCATTGGAAAATAGAATGGGTTTCAGGTAAAGCTTGATCCTGCGGCTCAGCGACGTCACTGAAGACCCCGTTTCTCCGACATGGTTGCAGGATGGCTTCAGACTTGATCTTTCATTGGTTCTTGAGGCTTCAGACTTGATCATTTACACCCAGGAGGGGAGAGAGAGCCATGCTTCGGACATTTCCCTGAAAAGGATGTGTTCTAAGATTGGCTAAGGGTCTTGAGGCACTTGTGCAACCTTAAAGCAGTCCCGGTAGGCAGGTGGCGGGAAGACGCCCATTGCGACGGTCATAGGTTTCACCCCGGGATGCGGGGACGTAGCTGGCGGCTTCAGAACGACAGGGATTTCTAAGAGGAAGTCAGGAGTGGGGAGGTAGGACAGCATGGGCAGCAGCCACAAACTGTGTTACAGGAATCAGAGGTGCTGCTCCGGGCAGGTCCTCTTGGTGTGACGAAGGCAGGAGAATGCTTAGCGATCCGGTGGCAAAATAGACACGCCAGGGAGCTTGACGTCGGTGCGTCTGCCCGGCCTGACATCGTGTTCCTGGGAGAGGTTCACCTGACTGATGGTTTGCCACCTCTCTCTCCGTTGGCACTGGGGCGGGTACATGGTTGGGCTGAGAAGAGATGCTTTCATGCGACTCTGTAATGCACCAGGTTGGTACAGAACAGGGCTCCAGAGCCAAGAGCTGGGGGCCCTATTCAGCCACTCTTGCGGCCAGCCCCCATGGTCCCGGGGTAGGTGTGGCAGCAGCCTGAGTCCCTCTCCCATTCCATTTCCTGATCATCCAGACATTAGTCCCGGCTCGGCGAGCGCAGTGCTCACCCACACAGCAGACCTATCAGAAACCTCAGCCTTTTCGTTGTCACCATCCCGGGTACGAGCTTGTTTACTTCTCTGCACGACACAGGTTTTTCTGGGTTCAGTGCACTGTGTTACGACAACCTAGCAATTTGCATGTTCTTCCTGATTATCTGGTAATTAAACCCAGTAAGTACAAACATACTGTAATTATCATGTAACCGACCATCTGGACAGAGAGATGGAGGTAACTATGTATTTACGCTGGCGCTGTATGATAATTATGACGTCATGGAATGATCAGCCATGAACGAGAAGAAAGAGGTGCAGGAGGCATGATCAGGCTTTCGCGTGGTCTTTAGCGTCCATTCTAGCATGAATTTTCTAGAAACAGCCAGGGATGGAAGAAAGTTGGCGGAGGGATCCCGTCCGGGTGGAGGCATTGAAGGCATAAAGACCAACTGGGACAGAACCGGACGCCGGAGCAGGAAGTCAACGTGCCCGCTCATTTATTCTGGTGTGGTTTACACTTCATTGGACAACACGAAGCCTTTGTTTATTTGGACTGATCTTCCATTTGCGCTGGGGCCTGTCAGTAAATGGAAATGGTCTTGACCACCATGGTCGGTCGCTATGTTTTTGTTGTGAAGATCTGAAGATTCACGGAAGAAATCAGGAGTTCGGCCACAGGAAACATTTTAGTATCCTGGTATTTGCACACTGTGCAATTGTAAAATGCCTCACTTACCCTTTCGGATAGAGCCACGAGTACAAGGCGGGGAAAAAGGAGGTTGACAGTTCAGATGGAAAATAATAGACTAATTAATAAGTAATAAAATCGCCTTACTGATAAAACCTCACGGTACTTTGTGATGAATGTGCACGAAGGGAAAAAAATAGTGAATGGAATATGGGAAAGTGGCCAAAAGCAGAAAAAAAAAAGCCAACAATAATTATTAATTGCAATAATAATACAGCACCGTTGTATCGCGTGAACTTTTGGGTTATGAGACTCAAACTACTTACTGGATTTCTATGACGTCGAGGGTGCCCTCCAGGGATGTGGTCATTTCACATACCGGTAGGAAAGAAAAAAATAATATGCCATCAAATAAATACCATGCAAATTTTTTTTTTATCATTACATTTTGAAATTAAATGGGTTGAAAGAGCTTCTGTACCCGTAGTTAGGCATGACTTTAATCACGTAGTCCTCTGGGGTAAACATAAAGGAGAAATACGTTTCGACAGCATCTTCAGATGAAAAGTCTGACGCTTTCGATTTGCTCCGTGACTCTGAGATGCCAGTGTTTGTGTTCCCACAACATTGTTCTCTGCCACCAAGCACATTGGTGGTGACTCAGCGTTTTCCTAAACAGGTGACTGGCTATTGTTTCTGGCATTTTCTCTCCAGGCAATTACACTCATCTTGCAAATTATGCAGCTGTTATTTGTGGCTTAAGCATTTGTGCCTGTTCTAACACTTGATTTGCTGTCCTCCCTGAGTAAGATTTTGAAAGTTTTCCTCTCTGCAAATATTTATATGAGTATAAGGAATCTAGTCAAACCAAATAGTCTTTTCTTAAAATAAAAAAATAATAATGGGTCAAGCTAAGACTCTTTCAACATGAGTCAAGCAACAAAATCTTGATTGAAGTGGATTATTATAAGTGAATGAAACATGTTGGATTTGCATTTTAAATATTTTTGATGAATGTTCATAATTTTACTTAGTATCATTTTCTTATTCATAGCTCATTATCATTTCTATTCATATCTTATTATTACTCATAATAACTGTATTTCTCTTAAAATTTTGTGGAGACAAGGAGCTTGACCCAAGTCTGTCTAAACTCCTGTGTTGATGGGTGAGATTTGGCTTTTGTCTCTTCTTCTTCTTCTTGTTTTTTTTTGACAGAGACAGAGAGAGAGAGTCAGAGAAAGGGACAAATAGGGACAGACAAGCAGGAAGAGAGGGAGACGAGAAGCATTAATTCTTTGTTTTAGCACCTTAGTTGTTCATCAGTTGCTTTCTCATAAGTGCCTTGACTGGGGGGCTACAGCAGAGCGAGTGACCCCTTGCTCAAACCAGCGATCTTTGGGCTCAAGTCGGCAACCATGGGTTCATGTTTGTGATCCCCGCACTCAAGCTGGCAACCCTGGGGCTTCAAACCTGGGTCCTCTGCATCCCAGTCCGACACTCTAATGGCTAGTGTCTAACCATTGTGCCACCGCCTGGTCAGGCACTTTTGTCTCTTCTTGCCTACTTACATTGTGCACAAGTATCCCAGGGTCTTCCCAGAAATTACTTAGAATAGACCAGTGAAAGGAAAGGGTGAAGATCACAGGCATCTATTTAGCTAGAACTCTTTGGTTAAAAGTTAAAAATTAACTCAAGAAAGATTAAACCAGAAAAAAGAAACATTTATTAAGGCTATAGGATGTCATGGGCATGTGTTAATTGTTTTAGTAAAGTCTATCACTTGCCTCCCATCTTCACCCCAAATACCCGACTGTCCTTTGGGAAATTATTCTTCCTAGCATCTTCAGTCTCATGGTGTGGGAGGGATAGACACTGCCCTCTGCTCCCAGGGAGAGTCCTGAATGGTTCAATCTTAAGGGCATGTCTTACCTCCTTGTCGATTGGTTTAGAGATGGCAGAGTGGTCTCATTTGGGCCAATGAGAGTAAATCCCAGGACTCGTAGAAGACCAATTGGAAGGGACTCTCTTTTCCTTTAGATAGCATGGGTTATGGTGTGAATTCTGGAACTACTGCAGCAAAATTTGCTGTCACCGAAGAAGAGCCTAGAGCTGCAAAGGACCCTGTGATGCCTGAGAATGAATTCTACATCTCAAAAGGCAGGAGAGAGAGAGAAACTGGGTGTTTGGCCATATTTCAGCTACCATATCAGTTCTAAAACCAAGCCCACCCCTGGACTTTGCAGCTTAGTAAATGATATTCAGTACCATCTTTATTATATAAATCTTCTTGATATAACTTTTGTTTTTATTTAGAGCAAAAAGGAAACAAAAACCTTTACTCTCTGCAGCACTATAGCTACCTCATGGGATCCAAGGTCCGGAACATGGTAGAGTCCCAGAGAGTTAATGGAAACAGGACCACAGGAGTCGGGACACTCGGACTCTTGTCTCTGTTGCCTCTGTGTGCAGGCTTCTCGCCTCTTCCTTCTCACAGGTGCTCCCCGCCAGCATCCTCGGGTCAGCACACTCAGTCACTGCCTCTCAGTAGCTGGTCTGCGTTCCCAGGAGGGAGATGCTAATTGGACCAGCTTAGGTCAGGGGTCAACCTTTGATCCAGCAACTCTGGCCAGATTGTCAGGGTCACAACGCATAAAGATGACATCCAGTCAACCCCTGAGGGTAGGAAGGCAGCAGTGAGAGGAGGAGGCAGGGGGTGGCTGCGAGATGCCCCGGCACACGGCCAGCGCCCACGCCCACCACTGGGGACCTCTGGGAAGCCTCTGCGTAGCTTGGAGCTGCTGTTCCCTCCATATAAAGGACATCCTAAACCCAAGGGTGTTTCTTCCTGTAGAATGGGACAGGCTCCTCTAGGGATCATGCATCGTCAGGCCTGCTGTGTACATCACGGGGTTCAATAAATACGTCACGTGTGATTAGGTAGCCGCGGGCCCGCTGCACTCTGGGAACGATCTTCAGCACCATTCTTTTTTCCCCCTTAAACAGCTTTATGGAGGCATATTTGACGTACAGGAACCTACACTTATTTCCAATAGGACATATTTTTATATGTATGTACCACGAAACCACCGAAGATAATCCATATATCCATACTCCCCCCCAATTTCCTTATTATTATTTTTTAATTGAACTTATTGGGGGTGACAGTGGTTAATAAACTTGTATAGGTTTCAGGTGTACCATTCTCTAACACATCACCTCTGTATGGTGCTGTGTGCTCAGCACCCCGAGTCACGTCCCCTTCCACCGCCATTTATCCCCCTCTCCCCTCCCCCACCTCCTCCCACACTCCCTTCCCTCTGGTAATCACTACACTGTTGTTTGTGAGGTTTTATTTCTATATATTTTATTTTATTTTTTGCTTAAGCCTTTCCCATCTTCACCCAGCCCTCCCTCTCCCCCCTCCTGTTGAATAACTCAGATTCAGGCGGTGCTTCTCCACACCAAGTATACAGTCCACGAACGTCCCGCAGCTCAGGGCCACCCTGTGAGGGCGCCACGGCCCCCACTTTCCTCCACCTACACCCTTGATTCTTCGAGTGTGAGCATCACCGGGAATGTGCTGGAAATGCCGGTTCTCAGCCCCGCCCCCGGCTCTCTGACTCAGCCCCTTGGAGGCGGGGCCCTGCAGTCTGCAGGTGACTCTGACAAATGAACCCAGTGCAGCAGGCTGGTCCCCCACAGCTGCGGCCTCAGAGGGCAGGAGGACCAGGGACCCGAGCAGGTCGCGGCTGGCCGGCTGTGTGCATAGGGCTCCACGGTCACTGTAGAAGGGAGGTTTTAGCCAAAGATAGCATCACACTGCTTGACTTTTATTTACCGTAATACCTTAAAGGCCTCTTAAAGCTGGCTTTGGTTTCCTGTATGGTGGGCTTTCTGCAGTTGAGGACTGGGCTGTACTTGCCAGGTTTTTCTGGTCCCATGTGGATCCTTGTACGTGATTCTAGAACAGTCAGCCTATGGGTGCCATGAGATTCTCTGCTTTCCCTCTCTCCTCCTCCACATCCTCGCACCCCCTCTGGGAGCTGAGACTGTACCCCAGGGTCAAGCAGCCAGCCATTCTAAGGCTCCTGGTGATGGCTGTGGCTACAAATGATCTGTTGGGTCAACCAGCTGCTGAGTCCCATCCCCCTAGACACGCCCCTCTGGCTTGGCCCTGGGAAGAGGTATCTTTGGGAAGTCAATCATTTAAACAAATTACAGCTGAAACTCTTCTGGAGCTTTGAGAAATGTTTCTGCCCCACTCCACTGGATCAGGAAGGTTCACAGGGGCAGAAGCAGACTCAGGCTGACTTCAGCAGGAAAGAAGTTAATTCAAGGATAGAGGTAGCTCACTGCATCGTTGGGGAGGGAGCAGGCTCAGAGAACACACAGCCCGGCCAATGCCCCGTTCATCTCTCAGAAAGGTCTGGGGATGACATTCATGCCAACACCCCTATGCACCAGAGACACTGCTGACCGTCCTGGGGGAATGGTGATGGGGAGCACTTGCCACAGCTGCCCGGGACGCCATCTTGCTGCTGTGACCAGCACTGCCCCAGGAATGCTTCCCAATCCCAAACTTTAGGGATCGCAGGCGCCCAATCAATCACCTGGGTGGATGTTTCTTATTGGTGGGACACAGGTGACATGTTTCCACCCAGTTGTCAGGGATTCAGGGAGGCTGGATAGCTTCCATTTTTATCCTCTGCTGAAAGAAGTGGGCTCTGCTCCTTCCAAGGCTCAAAAAAGTAGCAAATTATCCCCAAATAAGAAGTCGATAGATGGGAAATCAAAGACTAGCTATCTAAAAATCTCCACTGAAAAGCATAATCATAAAAACTAATAATACTATAGCTCCTGCTATGTACCAGGTGTTGTTCTAGACCACGTGTCATATTATCTAATCCTCGTCAGCAGATGAGAAGTCAATGCCCAGAGAGTTGAGGGACTCACCCAAGACCTTATAGCTTTAAACTGGCAGAACCGGGACGCCTGGAGCCATTGTCCAGGCTAAGATGTCCGTGGAGCCAGAACTGCTGACCCCGTAGCTTACTGGTCCATGAGCCAGGAGATTCCTTTTTGGGATTGTCATATTGATTTTGGTCAAAGACAGTATTGCACAGGAACTCATTATAAGTGCTCTTCTCTCTTCCTTTTTTTTAATTTCATCAGTAAATCAGATACTTTCTCAAGAACTCAGTGAAATTGTAGCAATTTTGTCGCTTTAGGCTGACTTCAAAACTTGGGTTTTCAGAATCACAGCGGTCCAGGCCTGCTTTCTCAGCTCTTTTCTGGAAGAATCGGGACTGGAATCCAGAGTGGCTTTCTTTCACCTGCCAAACCTTTCTCCGAGTATCCTCTGGGCTAGGTCCAGTGCCAGGGCCGGGGACACACGGTGATGATGATGTGTCCAACTCCCCAGGCTCCTCCTGGTCTCGTGCAGGACACAGGCATGGCCACAGGATGATACATCAAACACTTGCCGGTCAGCCTCTTGGAAACTTTGCAGCAAGGAATCTCTGGGAATGTGACACTGCGGACCTCTGGCCCTGGCTGTTTCCGGTCTGCCACACCAGACGCAGCTCTACCTGAGCGTCCTGCCCACAGGCTGCAACGTGGGCCCTGCTTTCGGGAGGGTGTCCGTTACTGCAGTGGCGTAGTGCAGGGTCCAGTGAGGCAATGACCGGGTGCCCAGTCTCAGGACGCAGCGTCAGCTGGTGGGAAGTTGGGAACACAACAGCGGTGACCCGGAGAGCAGGGTGCTGAGAGAGAGCGCAGAGCTTTGGCAGCGGCCTGAGACCGTAAGAAACAGTGCCATAGTCCAGAGCTTGTGACAGGGACAAGGGAGAGGGGAGAGCATGTGCTAGGGCCTGGGGGGAGGAGGTGGTGAGACACAGAGTTATGGGCAGACCCAAGGGTGACCCCAGAAAAAGTAACAATCATATTGACAATAATAGGTGACGTTGACTGAAATGCTTCTACTTACAACAACCAAGTAAAGGCCTTTACATTTGCTCATCCCTGTTGTCCTGGAACATAGGATACAACTGTGATCTCTACTTTACAGTGAGGTACACTGAGGTTCAGAGAGGATAAGGAACTTGACCAAGGTGGCACACCCCCGCAGACGACCAAGTTGGAACCCAGGACTCTAGTCACTAAAGGCTGGTAACTGTTGGCCAAAGAAAACAGGGGTGCAGCCTCCAGAGAGTGGCCTCCAATTTCACCCGAGCCCCTGTGTGCTCGGCTATCAGAAGGGAACAGAATGACGGAAGGATGGTGGCCTGCCCCTCCCTCCTCACACCGTGGGAAGAGGCCTCCTGGCTAAGCATGGCAGCCATCCCAAATGCACCAGCCGCATTTCCTGTTTAACCTAAGCGTGGCCTCAGACTCTTTTTTAACACAAGTGTTTCCGGCAGCCACTTCCAACTGACCAGAATGGGCACATGAGATGCAAATGATTTCCCCTCCCTGATCTGGGGGGGGGGGAGGTTGGCATGGGTTCCCACTGGGCTGAGCCAGAGGTGCCTTTCTAGGGAATCAAAGCAGCGGGCAGGCTGAGCTGGCACCGGGACTCTGCGTGGTGGAGACAGGGCCTGTTGCAAGTCAGATCACTGGGCAGCAATGGAGCATTCAGGAAGGGGCGGAACAGCGCCAATGGAACCCACAAGAGGGGAGGACGCAGAGAAGGGTCAGCCAGCTCCGTTTCTGGGGAAACCCTACTGGCATGACCATAAGCTTCACAAACAAAAGGCAAACCTTTTTAAGGTCTCTTATCACATACTTTTTTTTTTTCCCCTGAACATCTCTAGTACATGGTTATTAAAAGAACACGGTCATAGTAGCTATTTTCTGACAGCCTAGTTTTGCTAGAATGTATTCCTCCTTGAACACGACTAGAGGTTGCTTAGAATAGCAAGCATACTGTCTTTTAATTGGACTTCTAAAAATCATAGTAAGCTCAGAGAACTGGAAGGAGAAAGAAGATGACTTCTGCTGAGAATGTGAGGCAGAATAGTTACAATCTTTCAAATCAAACTTGACCTCTATAATGCTATTGACCAGTGTCACTCCGATGAATTCAATACAACAACAACAACAACAACAATAATAATAATAATGATAATGAATTTACCCCTGAGTTTCCTGGCAGCCAGATAATAAAGGGTAAGAAGATGTGTTGTATGAGTTCTCCTTGCCTGATTCTCATTGGGGGGAAGAGTCTAAAATGCTGATTTCTGGGTGCATCGGGCCTCATGTTTGCTTAAAATGTAAAAAGGGGTAAAACTCAGGAGAGTTCACTTGAAAATCCAGCCTTGCGTCAGGATTACGAGTTACGACCACTCACCCAAGTTCGGTTAAGTAGCAGGAGTGGTGGCTGCCTTTCGACAGTGGGCAGTCTCCCGTCACCACATTTCCCATTGTTCTCTGTCGCCTGTTCCCTTCATCACAGGTTCAGCCCCTGCAGGTACCTGACACATGCGGTCTCATGGAGGATCTTAAATATCCACAGACTCAGCTGTATTCTACACAGTATACACCCTCTCAACTGCTTCATCTTCCTCCGTGGCAGTAATTGTTATATTGTTATGTGGCTCATTTCTATGACTATACGTTTATTTTCTGTCTTTACACCTGCAACGTAAATTCCTTGGGGAAGGAGGTGGGGGACTCTACGTTTGTTCACTGCTGAAGGCCCCGCCCCTGAGCAGTGCCTGGCACACGGGAGACCAGACAGACGTGTGCACTGGCTGGATGAAAGTCTACGGCTGCTCAGCGTTCATTTGGGAGACACGCAGTCAGAACCGTTGTGAATAAAGACATCTTTATATACGTGTAAAGCTTGAAGACATAAAGATGCATTGTGTCATCTTCGCCTGTTAAAGATACAATGCTGTAAAGATGGCTACATTGATATCTGTGGTGTTTCCAGATTAAAGGCCGAACAATGACTGACAGTCACAGGGGGCAGGGACAATGGGGATGCTGTGTACGGCCTCCTTGCCTGGCACCCTGTTGGTTTCTGTAAGCTCCTTCTCTTTATAAGTGCCATTAACCCTTGTGGGGTGGTTTGACTCCTTCTACCAAGAGCTACCTACCGTTGGCCAGCTTCTCTCTATCTGACACGCTGGAATGTCAAGCGGGGCGTTCAGATTTGCAGATGGCCCTTGTACACGGAGGGGTGCCCACCGCTCAGGTCCAGGTGGCCTTGTCCTGTGCCTGGCCACACCTCTGCTCAGGCCACAGGGCCAGGCGACCCCCTGCCCACCACATGCGCAGCCAGCTGGCTCCATCAGGACTCCCGCAGACAGGCGGTACATCCACCCTGTGCGTCTCCAGGGTCCTGAGCCATCCTTGCAACCCCTGCAGCCCATGCTAACAGAAGCCCCCCTGGACCCATGGACCCAGACATGCGTCCTTCCCCACCACGGAGCTGGCACTGTCTGCGGCTCAGGGGAATGGCCATTGCCGTCGGGATTTGGGACTCAGGCCCGCTTTTCCGGTGTGCTCAAGGCTTTTCATTCTACGCAAGGGAACACGGGTCTATCACAAACATGTCAGCTCCCAATGGCCGATGACATAAATGGGTGAGAGCGAGCACCTCGCCAGGCCCGGGTGGGGACAAGGCCCAGGTGGCGACACAGTGAGGGAACACTGTGCTGGCCTCTCTACCCTCAGCAGGTGGTCCCCTTTTCCCAGCTGCCACTGGAGGCCTCCTGGGGGGGGAGGACAACCCGCACTCCTCCCACCCCCAACCCCTCCCTGCCTTGCTGCCGGAGCCCAGAAAGAATCTTGGGTCCCCCTCAGTTTAGTGGCCACCCTCCCTGCCCAGGAGTTGTCCGGTGTGCTCAGAGGAGGGTGGTGGCATTTTTCTGCCCCCTCTTGGCTGGAGGAAAGTCTCCTTCCAGGGCCACTTCCGGAGGCGGGCCGCCAGAGGACGGGAAAAGCAGATGTCAGCCCCGACACAGAATAATCGCTCTGCTCCCCGCTCTGTCTTTCCCTCCCAATTTTGTATTTTTCAAAAAGGACAATAAAACAATTGTGCTCCCGGCTAATTAATGACAAGCTGGTAAAAGCATCTCCTCATTGTTCCATTTATTTCTCCATTTCTCCCAGTTAACAGTCCTGTCCCTGAAATGAATGTGTCGTTTACACAGGGCTGTCACCCCATTGTGCCTTTATCCTTCTCCATTTTCATAAATCGGGGTGTTAATCCCTTAATGGCTTTTCTCAGTGCAAAAAAAAAAAAAAAAAAAAAAAGTGGAAGAAGAAAAGAAGGAAAGAAAATAAAATGCCAAACGCTGCTCCTCTTCATCTGCTAGTAGACAATGCCCCTTGTCACACAACGGGTTTACTCAAGAAAGCAGGTCAGGTGGGGGACTTAGCCCCTTCTGTTTGTTGGCTACACTGGAGACCCCTCCTCCCCGGGGAACCCCTCCCTTGCCCAGGTGGGGTGCACCCAGCTTCTCTGCTAGGCTCTGAGGAGGCCTTTGACCTTTGCGTTGATGGCTCAGGAAGGCCTGAGCGGGGCGGGGAGGAGAGGAGTGGGGGATGGGATGGGATGGGAGAAGAGGGAGCAGAAACATCAGGTCCTTCCTGGGCTCACCAATCTGGCACCCCAGCGCCCTGCTCTCTCCCTGGCTTTCCACTGGGGCAGCGGGTATTGAAATGGTGTCCCTGAACCAGCAGCCCCAAACTCATGCGGGAGCTCGCTGGATGTGCAGATGTTAGACCCCCATCAGGCTTATTGGGTCTAAAACACCTGGGGGGAGGGGGTTCAGCAGCCTGGCTCTTAGTAAGCCCTTCTGGGGATTTCTGATGCATGCCCCCCCGCCACTCCCTCTGAAATCTGAGAATTACTGTATTAGGAGATTTCATTCTAAGGTTACAGAGTAAATCAATAGAAACAAAAATTATTTCACTTAACAAATATTGGCTGACTTCTGGTTCCTGTTTGGCAGGACTTGGGGATCTGAGCATGGACTGAGTCAGAGCTGCGGCCAGCCTCCGGGAAGCTCCCGGGGAGCGGCCCTGCCCAGACCTCCTCTCCATGCTTGTCTATGCCCAGAAGAAAAAAAAAAAAAAGACTAATAACAATTGCCGAAAGGCTGCAGTTGGTTGCTGGCTGTGGGATCACGGGTCATTTTTCTCCTCTTTTCCTTTAGCTGGGGGAGTGACAGAACACAGACACGAACAGAGCTGCGTTTGAATCGGGGCTCCCCGTTTCAAGCTGGAGGACTTGCGTTTGCCCCTCTCACTGTCAAAGTTGAACATCTGTAACACAGGTCACCTTCTACCGTCCTCACAGTCACTGGTTGGCGTCAAGTTTGGAGTTTATCATTGTTGTTGCCTCACTTGGCTGGCTTAGAAGGAACAGTTATTACATCTATGGGAACCCAAAACATCTACCCCACGTGACTAAGAATCCATAGTAACATGACCTTACTGTTTTATTGTCTTCATTATCATGATTTTACCACCCCACGAACACTCTTCTGCAGTGTTTTTCAACCGCCGGTCCGCCAGAAATTTTGTGTCAGTCTACGAAAGGGTTAACCACCCTCCCAGATGGTGTATGAAGACAACCTGTAAGATTCAATGATTACAGACTGTATAATCTTCCTACAACATCCGGGTGCTTAATTCTTTTGCAGATTGGGGTGAAATTTCCAGAGGGCTGGAGGTTGAAAAACACTGCACCCAGTCAATTAACTTTATTGTTCATTAAGGAAATATTTCATCAGCTTTTCAATAGGAAGCATCCAACAACATTTTTATATCCCAAGACTCTTTGAAAGTTTCCCTTCAAAACCATCACCTCGCTGTCAATATGGTCCTCACCCTAGTCGAACCAGCTCTTCCTCCTCCCTTGTGAAAAACTCTCCTTAAACCAGAGTTCAGAGTTATCGAATAAATGACCTTGGCTTTTCCTCTTTAAGGTGTTACACAAGCTCTGCCCAGGTGGTGCGCTGGCCTGCAGACTAAGCGGTGCCTTATCCATAGGGCGTTGGTACTCTTTGGGGAGCCAACATTTGATGTCGACAATAGAAACCTATAGAACTATATTTTTGCTTGACTTTATCTTGGGGGGTCCCATGGAGGCTCCTACCGCTCCAAGAACTTTCACCCTTGTTTCTTTAGGAAACAGAAGCAGGTGGGTTTATGGGAAAACACACTGCCTGAGAGTTCTAAGACAATTTTACAGCCATTATTGTAGTTTTCAATGATCCATTTGGTTCTGGTCATTGGTTTAATGTCTTCCTTCCTGCCCAAACTGTAACCCCATGAAGGCAAGTACTGGATCACATTTATTACTTGTCTCCAGCGTCCGGCAAAGTGCTTGGCACCTGGTAAGTCTGGCAGCTGTTGAACGGATGAATGAATGAAGAGTGAATGAGTGGAGAAAGGGATTTAAGTTATGGTCTCAAACCTGCTACTGATTGGTCGTCTGCCTTTGGGGCTAGGCCATTCTCTTTCTGGGCCTCAGTTTCCCCACATGCACAAAACTGGGTGAGATGGCACCTAGACCCCACATCATGTTTATAGGCAGTTACGGTCTGCAGATCAGCAGAAGCATGTCAGGCTGGGTGAGAAAGTTAGTGACTGCCCTTCTGGGAGCCTGAGGTCAACAACCCCAGGATTCATGGTAATTGATTCCAAATCTCCAGGTCTGGCTGCCTTTCCAGTTCCTGAGATGAGGCAGAATGGGCAGAGGCCGGGATGTTCCCTATTTATCAGCCCCTGGATTCACGTAGGGTGCCATTTTCTCCTGGGGGGTGTATGGGTTGGTGTAAATATGGTGAGTGGTTCTTAGTTACAGGGGGTACAGTGCACCCCTGGCCTGTTTTCCTTCTGGTCATGTCAGTTGACTCTATTCCTTAGTATAACCTGCTTCTGGAAGGGAGTACCGTCAGCCACTTATACTTCCCTGGGATTTAAGTTTCCCAGCTTCATTTTTTTGTATTTTTCTGAAGTGAGAAGCGGGGAGGCAGAGAGACACACTCTCGCATGCGCGCAACCAGGATCCACCCGGTATGCCCACCAGGGGCGATGCTCTGCCCATCTGGGGTGTTGCTCTGTTGCAACCAGAGTCATTCTAGCACCTGAGGCGTAGGCCATGGAGCCATCCTCAGTGCCCAGGGGCCAACTTTGCTCCAATGGAGCCTTGGCTGTGGGAGGGGAAGAGAGACACAGAGAGAAAGGAGAGGGGGAAGGGTGGAGAAGCAGATGGGTGCTTCTGTGTGCCCTCGCCAGGAATCGAACCCAGGACTTCCACATGCCAGGCCGACACTCTACCGCTGAGCCAACAGACCAGTGCCTAAGTTTCTCGTGTTCTTGCTAGAGACAGTAACACTCATGTTCTCCCACTATAAATCACCAGTCTGAACCCTAGTCTCACCTTCCAGCTGATTCCTGCCTTTACCTGCCTTGTGACTTTGGGCAAGCAATGTAAGTAACCCCTGTATTGCGTCTGCAAGATGGCCATATGGCAGTAGCGACCCCATCGGGTGGTTGACAGCGTAAGTGCGGTAATACAATAGAACACGGAGAGCTTTCTGGCTATGAGCTATTTTATCATCCCACGAAGTGCCTGGGACACATCTGTCTCTAAGAGGGAGCTCTGGAATCCAATGCTACTCAGCGAAAAGCCGAGTGTCCTGTAGGACTGGAGGTACATGCAACCGGCTGGAGACCCTCACAGGCGTGAGGGTGCGTGACAGAAGCCAGTCTCCACAGATTACACACTGTAGGTGTAGGACGTTCCCAACTAAGCACTACAGGGGCGGAGGAGAGCGGGCCAGAAGCTGGTGAGGCTTATGGGATTGGGGTCGGATGAGGGGTTGACTTTTTAAAAGAACAGCCAGGAGTGAGTCTTGGGGGATAACGGAGCGGTTCTGTATTCCGACTGTGATAGTGGCTAGAGGACTGTACACGTGTTAAAACTCATAGAACTGTGAACCATAAAACAGTTAATTGTTTGTATGACAGTTTTTTTAAAAAAATGTTGGGGCTCGATAGACATTATTACCTTTCCTGCTACTTCTTTTCTTCTAGCGACGTAAAAAGAGAATATATCTTTAGATGCCTGGGAAAGTAGAAAGCGGGTGCGCAGTGCTTCATGGTACAAAAACAAGCCGGGATGCTTGACACCTGCTCAGAACTCTCCTGGTTTCCGTGAGAAGGCCCAGGCCAGTGACATTGCACGATCAGAATCTGGGCCTAGGGAGGGGAGCTCCTTAGGGCGCCGGTAAGCTATTTAAAGAGATTTAAACGTGCCATTTCCCCGGCGATTCTGAGGTGCAGCTCTAATTGCCGTTCTTTCCAAATAAATCCTTCAGATTAAATGGATATCAAGTGTGTAAGCCCAGCTCACGGCACGCGAACGTTGTCAGAGTTCAGGGTGAGTCAGTCTAGATTAACAGGAGGAAGTTGGCAAACGTTGTCTTCGTCTTCACATTATCGTTTGGGGGCCGGCGTTTGAGTGTTTACTTTTTTTGGGGTGGGGAAAGAGAACACTCAGGTCAGATAAGGCAGCTCCAGGGCCATACTTGGAGTCGGGAATCTTGGCTTGGCCACAAAGCTATAAGTTTAAGGGGAGTTCCAGCTCCTCTCTGAGTCTCTCTTGTGCCACCTGCTACTTGGCAACAGCAGTGAGGGTTGACTTTGATCATCGCTCAGGGTCCTTCTCACCGAGCTGCGGCTGAGACCACGTCCGTCCCTTCTGTTTGCTTTTTAGGGCATTTGCTTGTGCACCACCTCACTTCTCTGTTCTCAGGGCACCGGAGAGCCCTGAGACTTCACTGGGGCGATTTTAACCAAGTCTGTCTTGAACTGGACGAGCATCCCTTAGCCATCAGCCTGCCCCAAAGGGATTCTTTGAGCCCATCAGTGTGCCATGCCAACGGGCTCTGCAGAGGGGCCAAGAATAGTGCCCAGAGGTGCCGTTAGGCCGTGGGAATCATGAGGTGAGCAGGAAGAAGCCAAGAAAACCAGGGAGCCACTTGAGCAGAGAGTATAAACATAAATATCTCCGAGGGTGGGCCCCAGCTCCGTCTTTTATTTATTTTTATTTTTTATGTTGATATACGAATACGTTACCCAGTGAGGGTTTATTTACACCGTTTCGGTCCCCTCTGCAATTCATTTATCTGCACAAGGAAGAGGCCCTAATAGGACAGTTCCTCATGAACAGGCGTCCCTGTGTGATCCCACCGCCGCTTCTAATCCCTCATGCCCGGATCTATAATTCATGAGCCGATGGCCTGGTGGCAGTTTCCATAAAGGCCACGCCAGGCACCCAGTTGTTAACGCTCGCCCTGTCGTGCGCGGAATCGAAATGAGCCCCCTCTGCTTCTATTCATCACGACGCCACCGACGTGTGCGCAATGATATTATCCAAATATTATTAAAACTTTGAACCCTGTCCCCATAAATTATGACCGAATGGCTCCGTGGCCATTAGGAGAGGGGGATGTATGGGCTTCGGTGGCCGCCGAGTAATTATGTGCTTAAAAGGAAGCGTGGCTGAGCATTCCCCTAGTAAAAAGGAGAGAGAAGCTGGGGTCATTTGTTACCGCTCCAGCTCGCGGAGCCGGACCGCCCCGGCAGGTCAAGTCAACCTTACAGCAGGACAATTATCTGCCTAGAGAGACCAAACATCTGTTATTAAGTATGTACAGGCATCAAGGCAACATGCTAGAAATCTTGTCCACTTCAAACACTTGGCGTATTCCGCACGACGTCCCCCCCACCCCCGCGCGTTTCTGTGACGGCTGCCGTCCGCTTTGAAATATGCCCTACCTTCCCTCCTCCGGCCCCTGGCTTTCATGTACTCTGCAGCTGCTCAAGACGCTCTGGTAACTTGAGAGGGACCTCGCTATCTTCCTCCGGCTCTTTAAGGAATAATGATAATTTTTGGTTGCGTGTTTTTCTTTTTTTTGTGTGTGTAATCTTCTAGAAAAAAATTATTTATTTGTTTTTTTGCCTTTATTAGTTTGTTCAAGGAGTATCGCCGGTGGGCGAGGGGGGAGGAGATCGCATACAGATTGAAAGTACAAGGTCAGCCCGTGTATGTTAGAAGCCCAATCTCTCTTTGATTGCTGCCGCAGTGACCGGCTGGTATGGTGCATGGCGGGGAAGGAAGGGTTCCCGGTTGGGGTTGTGGAAAGAGAAATGGGGTTTTGCAGGCTGCCGTGGCTCCCTGGGCCGTCTCTGTGTGTTGCAATCCTGGGGAAGGAGCGGAGAGCCGACGGAAAGCAAGGCTATAGACCCAGAACGAGAGCAGAGCTGGGGGTGGGCAAGATGGCAGGAGGAGGCGAGGGGGCATGCCCAGAGAGGCGACATTGCAGTCACTCCAGCCGGCCATCTGCAGACAAGAGTAACCAGAGTGCCATTATTTTGCCCCATTAAAGATGCGAAGTGTCGTATCAAGCAAGAAAGAGTTGGGCCACGTTTGTGGAGAAGGAAGGGCGATCTTGTCCTCACTGAATGACGCAGGAATAACAGACCAGATTCCTTTCTTCTCCAGGAGAATGAAATCTCCAGATCTTTTTGGGGCCGTTGCAATCTGAGCATCTTAAAGATATACGATGTCTGGATGAGCTTCAAAGTAATTCAGGACGACGACGAGGGGAGGGGGTAGGCTTTAGATAAAACCGAAGTAGCCTTGCACTTATAATGATTGTTGGAGTCCAGTAACGGGCACGGGGGTGGGGGAGGGGGGGTTGCTAGACTATTCTCTACATTTCTGATGGTATCTAAAATTTTTCCATAATTTATATATATATATATATATATATATATATGAGACTCAAGGAGCAGAACGCCTTTCTGATGTGCGTAACCTGTAAGGCTAGGGAAGAGCCCGTCTCCCCAGGACTGAGTTGTGTCGGGAAAAACCCAGAGGACAGAAGCCAAGATAAACTGGTTGGCAGAGTTCATGGGATTCTCTGCTCTAATCCCTCCCGTAAACACTCCCCCCCCCAGAAGAACCCACTTGCAACGCTGCTGCTTCGTCAAGCACCTGCTCGTGAGCCCACAAGCGCTTCCTGGCTCAATGGTGTTCAGATCTGCCCTAGCTGGGCCTCGCCCACCCGGCTGGCTTCTCAGGCCCAGGGTCTCGCTCCTCCGCCTTCTTCCCCCCGAGGAGCGTAGCGGGAGAGGCAGCTGCAGCGGTGCAGGGGGGGCGGCAGCACCCGGAGCCGTCCTGGGACTTCCCTCCCTTCCTTCGGCGTCCTTTCGCCTTTGACCGCGGGCCTAGGAGAGGCGGAGCGGGCAGCTCTGGCATAGCGACTTGCGGTCACCGCTGAGGAAAGGAGGGAAAAGACACGCATGACCAGGATCCAGTCCCCTAGAAAAGCACGGGCAACTCTTCCCTTCCCGTAAAGGACCAGCTGGAGCAGTTTTGCAAGGAACAGGCCCGGCCAGGGAAGGGGCCTGCCTAGGAGGGAGCGCTGAGAACCAGGGGGTGAGTGTTCAGGAGTCACAGTGGCTGCCTGACGTCTTTGCCACCTTGGCATCCACACCCGCTTCTTCTGGGAGAATCACCCCAAGTTTCCTTTGGAGCTACCAGCTTTCTTCCACCCTGGGTTCTAGAATGTTCGTGGAATTGACCTCTACTCCCAACTCCCCATTCCATTTCAGGGGCAGTCATGTGACCCAGGCATGGCCTCCTGGAACATCTCCCCCCCCCCTCCTCCCAAGAATTGGTTTAGAGGTGGTCACATGACCCAACTCAAGCCAATGAGACTCAATCCCGGGATTTTTGTGGAAACCGTGAAGGAAGAACATGTTTGGCACCATGGGCAGCCATTTCTTTTTCACCCTGAGGGCAGGACATACCGAGAAGGCACTGCTACAGAAGGAAACAGAGAGGGAGAGGGTAGAAACGTGTCCTGAAATGGCACACTCACGCGAACCTGTTTTTCCCCTCTCTGCCCTTCCAGTCCCAGAGCAGCTGATGAGTCCCACTGCCAGGGAGTTTATGCAAATTGCCCAAAGTCGCAAATCAAGTTAGCAGCTGGAGAAGAGCTAGAAGGATTCTCTTTCTGAAGATCCCCACAGGAGCCTCTGTTAGGCGCTCCTTGTTGGGAGGCAGAAGGATGTCTATTCCCCACTGAGGTCTTTGTTTCTTTCTCTTACCTAAAGCATGAATGCCTGGGATTGGCCTTCTGGGGATAGCTGGATGGAGACCCCAGTGAAGATAGCCCTGGGACATGCTCTCTGGGCCAACACCCCCTCCCCCTCGTGGTTCAAGAGGATGGGCCAGCCCAGCCCATTACCAGCCTCTCGGTGAAGGGCCACTGGTTGTCATCACCCCAGAAAATCCTCCTCTTTCCTGGGGATGGGACTCCCCCCGCCTTATGATTTCCTGTCCCCTGGCCTCTCTTTAATTTATTGCTTCTGTTGATGATTTGAAGTTAAATGCTTTCAGCTCAATTTTCTTAAAAACATGCAGTAGACTTTTATCCTCCCTCCCCTTCAAGATAAGAGACCTCCCATTTGGTTGGTCCTGTGTAAGTCAGGCAGGTGGGTCTCAGCTCAGCCATTCCCAAATTGTTTCCAAAGAAAGCACATGTCCAGCTCCCGGAACCTACAGTGTGCATTATTTGATTCACAATCTTTTTTTTTTTTACAGGGATAGAGCATTAGAGAGAGGGATAGATAGGGGCAGACAGACAGGAACGAAGAGAGATGAGAAGCATCAATCATTAGTTTTCCGTTGCCGTTGCGACACCATAGTTGTTCATTGATTGTTTTCTCACATGTGACTTGACCGCGGCCTTCAGCAGACGGAGCAACCCCTTGCTGGAGCCAGTGACCTTGGGTCCAAGCTGGTGAGCTTTTGCTCAAGCCAGATGGGCCTGCGCTCAAGCTGGCAAGCTCGGGGTCTCGAATCTGGGTCTTCCACATCCCAGTCTGACACTCTATCCACTGCGCCACCACCTGCTCAGGCTTGATTCACAATCTTAAGGCAAGAGGCACCGATGGAGGGGGGAAGGGGACACCTCTGGGCCAGCAGGTGGGAGGGCCTGGAGGAGCTGAGTGGGCATAAGGAGAATAGAAGAGGTCTGGGGACAGAGCTGGCTCCAGATTGTCCCCTGGAGGGAGCCCGGGCATCCTCTATTGAGCCCCCCACCTGGTGTGTCTATTCCCAAAGAACGAAGTTTTTGGGGAAATGCCCTCATTTCTGGATCTCAACTTCCAGTTCTGCTTTTAGCCATTGTCTGCCTTCTGACCAGGTGCAGCCGCTCACCTGTTTCACACGTGCCTGGGGACACAGGGCCCTCTGAAGCCACACCCTTCCTAAGAAGAAGTCTATGTGACAATGTTGCTGTCCTCTGTTTCAAAGTCACTTTGTGGATTGTTGGGGCTTCTCTCTAAATCTCTCATGTGGGTGGCCCACAATTCCAGATGTCCACCTGCTTTCCTTGCCTGGAGTCATGACATTCTCACGCATGCATTCATTCATTCACTCACTCACTCACTCATTCACTCATTCATTCATTCACTTACTCATTCATTCACTCACTCACTCATTCATTCACTCATTCATTCATTCACTCACTCATTCATTCACTCACTCACTCACTCATTCATTCACTCACTCACTCATTCATTCACTCATTCATTCATTCACTCACTCACTCATTCACTCACTCACTCATTTATTCATTCACTCATTCATTCATTCACTCACTCACTCACTCATTCACTCATTCATTCACTCACTCATTCACTCATTCATTCACTTACTCATTCACTCACTCACTCACTCATTCATTCACTTACTCATTCACTCACTCATTCACTCATTCATTCATTCATTCACTCACTCATTCATTCATTCACTCACTCATTCACTCACTCACTCATTCACTCATTCACTCATTCATTCACTCACTCATTCACTCATTCATTCACTCACTCATTCACTCACTCACTCACTCATTCATTCACTCACTCATTCACTCATTCATTCACTCATTCATTCATTCACTTACTCATTCACTCAACGAGCTGATATTTAGCACCCACTCTGAGTCAGACACTGGATGAGGCCACGGCACAGACAGAGATGAGTAAAAGCCTCAAGGAGCATGGAGGGAGAGGAGATGTTAGAAGTGCAATCGTTTCATGTGTCTCTGTAATTCTGTCATTTCAAAATTGCTATGAAAATAGAATCATGGTGTGTGTAAGCTTTCTACACACAATATAATTCCCTGTTCTAAGGAAACTGTGTCTTCTCAAAGTTTGTATGTTCAAGTCCGAGCCCTTAACATCCCAGGATGTGACTGCATTTAGAGAGGTCCTGAGAATGTTAATTAAATGAAAACGAGTTCATCAGGGCAGGTTCTAATCCAATCTGACTGGTGTCTTTATAAGAAGAAGAAATTAGGGCACAGGGGAAAATGGAAGGCCGTGAGAGAAGACAGCCACCTATAAGTCACAGAGAGAGGCCTCAGAAGAAACCAAACCTGCCAACACCTTGATTTTGGACCTCCAGCCTCCGAAACTGTGAGAAATCAATGACTGTGAGCCATAAGGTCACTGGAATTTGCTATGGCAAACTGAGCAGACTAATACACCTCCCTCGGGCTGGAAATGTGCAATCCACCCATACATCCTGTGGTTGGGACAACTGGGCGTGGCTTTGAGAGTGAACCTGCCATTTGATGGGATGATCTGGGGAAGGGAGGAGATTTGGGCCAGCCTAGAGTGGCCCTGAGGTAGAGCCACTGTAATTCTTGTGAGATTCTAAAGTGTAATTCCTCTTGTGTGGCTTAATTGCTCCAGTGTTCCCAGGGCCAGGGCCAGGGACTGTGTCCACAGCACACTGTGTCCCCTGCTGGGAGAGCTGCCCTCCTCTCCCTGTCTGCTCCTTCTTCTCCTACGAGTCAGACACCTGCGGCTCGACCACTGGGACCTTCCATTGCATAAGGCCACATGTTGGCTCTGGAAGTGCATCTCAGGGTGTGCTGTAGAGCAGACATCTTTCCATCTCTGGGGCTCCCCTCAAGCCACTGAAAGGGAACATTGGAGGTATAGAGAGAGGTTTTCAGATGAGATGGTGAAGCGCCTTGGATGTCGGGGGGTACCAGGCTTCCAGTGTGTGGTGGTTGTGGGGGGTGTATACGTGTGGATGCTTGTCATCTTTTGTTGTTTGCTCCCCAAAGGCCAGTGAGCAGGAGAGGCTGGGCCATGAGGGGGTCCCTGCAAGGGCGGGGCTCTCACAGTGAGAATGGGTTAGTTAGGTCTCGCTCTGTATCTGGTACCCCCTAATAGCCATGCTCTTCCTTTTGGCTGTTGGGAAGATGTGTGCCATTTCCCTGGGTTCCTGTTTTAGCGCTGAGGCTCTGAGGGCCTTGGCCACTGGGCCACGCATGGTCAGAGTCAGTGGTCCTGGGTGGGCCGCCCTTCCCAGGGTGTTATGGGAGTACAGGGAAGCAGAGGCTCACCCCAGATAGGTCAGTGGCACTGCAGAGGAGCGAGCATGTTTTGGGGAGTGCACTTTGGGGAGCCTGGGGTTGGTTACGTATGGCTCCCTGCCTCCATTTCCCCCAATGTAACATGGGGACATTTCTTGTAACGTTGTTGCCAGGGGTCAGTGAAAACCTCTGGGTGACACTTTTAGAGTTCCTGGCTTTGAGTAGCATTTGGCGACAATGAGGACCAGGACGATGACTGTAGTGTTGGCTGGGCCTTCTTTCAGGAAGTCGAGGGGAGCTCTCCATCACGCCTCATCGCTGGCCTCAGACCCAGCCTTCCAGATTAACTCTCTGTTCTCGGGTGTTTTCACAGCCCAGAAGCAAGGTCCCCCAGGGCTGCCTGCAGTGTTCTCATCCCCACCCTATCCTCTGGCCAGTTGGGAGGGAACCTGTCCATGATGCAGTCTTTTGTCTAATCTTTCCCCGGAGAGGCTGGACTGGGGGGACAGGGAGGAGGGGGAGGAGGGAAGCCCACCCTCCCCACGACCCTGATGATGAATAGAACATCTGGCGGGCGGCAGGTGCCTCCATGGTCTCTCTTCTGCCTGCTCGATAATAGATGATCTAATCTGTCTCTCTACAGCACTTCCTCCTCCGAGCAGGTGACAGAGATGGAGCGAGCCCATCCTTCACCTGGAGGAGACACGGCTTCCCGAGGAATGCGCACCGCTTTGCCGTAGCCCGCGGGTGGCATCCTGGGAGGTGGCCGCACCGCCGCTGGCAGGGACCGCTGTGGGAGGCTGTGCGGCGGGCTGGACCACCCGCCACCAGCGGGGCCCCTCTGCCCGAGTGGTGGGAAATTAGAAGCCTCTCTGAGTTTCATGTACGGTCTGGCCACCTCTCAACCCCCACTATGCCCCCAGTGGTATTTCTTACAGAAAGTAAAACACTCTCCTTCCCTCTCTTAAGGTGGTATTATGCCGAAATATTTCAGGTATGCGAAGGAAGCCGCCGAGAATATTTCCATAAACATCGGGGTACCCCAAGCCTCAGCCTCGGAAGGAAAACATTGCGAACACAGTCAAAGCCTTTTCTCTCCCCGGGCCTGGCCACCGCTCTAGACTTTCCCGCCGCGGGGAATTTGGTTTTGCTAGGTTCACGTGTGTCCATGTGCTTTTCCAACTTTAAAAAATGAAACGTCACCCACCCTGTTGCTGTGGTCTCCGGCGGCTAGTGCTCCACGCTGTGGCCTGGACTTGCGGAGTTCAGTGTAACGGCCAACCCAACTCCCACAGGGTTGAGGACCCGCCTTGATCTATTACCTTGTTAACGGAGAGTTGGTTTGTTCCGTTATTTTACCTTGTTTTGCATTTCAAGCATCATGGCGGTGAGGATTCCTGTACATGTTTCTCTCGCATACAGCTGGGGCCGAGGCAATGCTGGGGCACGGGTATGAAGCGTCTCTGCTTTCCAACACGTCAGCAAACTGCGCTGCTTTTACCAACTTCTACCTGCGCCGGAGAGGCAGGGCCTCCCCCGCTGCTCCAAGGTGGTCAGACCTGGCCAATGTTTCCCAACTGACCTCACTGGGAAGGAGGTGTCTCATAGTGGTTTACACGGCATCACACACACACACACACACACACACACACACACACACACACACACACAGGTGTGCACGCGTGCCTTCTGCACTTGCATTAGTGAGGGGAAGGCCCCTCTGCACGAGTGAGGTTCAGAGCCTCCAGACAGAGGATTTGGACACGTGGTGGTCTGATTGTGATGATGGGAGGGCGTGCTGTCCAGCTGTACGATATGGTCTTGCAACTTTGAGGAAGTGGCTCTGCTTCTCTGCGCCCCGGCTTTGCTCCTCTGTGAGATGAAGAAACATAACTCTATCACAGAGAGCTGCAGGGTGGAGAGAGGGGTGTGTGCTTGGCGCATTGATCCTCGGGCAAAAGCGTCTGCAAATTCCATCCCCTTCTTCATCCCTTCCGTCATTTCTTCCTCTCTTCTTACCTCTAATCCAGTGGAAAGCTAGTCACATCCCCTTTAAAGACAGAAAGTCTAGAAAGGCCACCAGCGTGACCAAGCATGATATCCTTAATAGTCCCCTACTTCAATAAATAATGAACGTGATTTTGTAATTAATATGTTTATATGCGAATAGATTCCTGTGTTGCTACAAGGCACTCCTGTTTCCTAGAGAATTGACCCGTCTCCTTGAAATTTCATGAATTTGGTTCATTCCCTCAGAGAACTTCCCTTTCGGAGGGTCCACATGCACTGGGGCTTGGCTGGGTTGGACTGCTTCCCTGAGACTGCTATAACAAATTTCCACAAACCTGAGCCACGCCAAACAGCAGGAATTTCTTCTCTCACAGTTCTGGAGGCGCAGAGCCCAAAATCAGTGTACAGGAACAAATTCAAGGTATCGGGAGAGCCATGGCCCTTCCAGGACCTCTGGGGGAAAATCCGCTCCCTCCTGGCCTCTTCAGGCTTCTGGTGGCCACCAGCATTCCTTGGCTTGTGGCCTCATCACCCCAACCTCTGCTTTCTCTTTTGTCTGTGTCAAATCTCCCTCAACTCCTCTCTTATAATGATATTTGTGATTTCTTTTCGGGCCCCCCGTGGATCACCCAAGATAAAATCTTTAACTTTGTTATATCTACAAAGAGCCTTTTCCCAAATAAGGTGACACTGATAGTTCCTACGAATTAGAACCTGATGCCTTGGGAGGCCGTTACCCAGCCTGCTACACCTGGTTCTGTGCCCTATTGCATGGGGAGGAGGGGTCGCTGTGATTTACAATTTATGTGAGCAGCCAGGATCCATAACGGGGAGCCCCCCTTTATCCCCCGTCCTCCCTCTGGGTCAACCAGAGGGTAACAGGGCTGGGGACCAGGTAAGCGTCACAACCCGACATGATATCATGTTTGTCTGAAGGTAATTCTGCCTCTAAGTTATTTGCAAATGTTCTTCACATCCCCCCTCACCACACCAACAACCACCCTCTCTTTTTAGCTTTTTAGGATTCAGCGCCAATTTGTAATAAGCAAGAGCAGTATGACCCAGATTAAAAGGCACAATTAGTCTGTCTGCATGGCAAACATAAAAAAAGTACTGCTTATAACAAGTTATTGTATTTTTTGACAAAGGGAAGATGTCCTGGCAGAACAATAAAGCCCCCGCTACTGATAAGAGTCTTGTGATTTACTCAGAAGCACGGGGGTACAGAGATAGAACAACCCCGCAGAACCTGCGAGATCGCCGTGTGCCCCACTCTTGCAGGGTTCAGAAGTGATCGCAGCAGAGGAGGTGAACTCCGTCGCTGCGCAGAAGAGAGGGAACAGCCAGGCAAGGGCAAGGGCTGCCCCCCCCTTCTCCTTTCCCTTGGAACTGCTAAAGGTTGCTTTCCTAGAAATGTGTGCCCAGCAGGGCTGCCAAGTATGTGGGGGCCACCCTGAATTGTAGACAAAAGTCCCACTGACTCAGGCCACCAGCTGTCCTGAACTGGCAGGAGGAGCGGGCAAAGCTGGCACACCGGTGCCCGCTAGTGAGTTCTTGAGTCATGTGTGTCCTACAGGCTTTTGGCTGGAAGTCTGGAAATCCTGGCTATTACCTTGGGTTTGCTGGAAAACTCTAGGGCTGGATCTCAATGGGCACCCCCCTCCTTGTTGGTCCCAGCTCCGTTTCATCTGTTCTGGCTTTAGCCTCCACAACAGGGGTGTGGAGCTCCGGAAGCTGTCCCCTCTAGCAGCTGTGTGGCGAAGGCTGTCTCTGGGCCATGGTAGCACCATGGCAGCACCTTCTGAAGATTGTCCCGTTTAAGTCTCACACCCACGTATGAGCACGAGCTCTCGCTACTCTCCTTTTATAGATGAGGAAACGAGTGTGAGGGGGTTGACTTGTGCCCCCCTTAAACTCAGGTGTTGAAATACCCCCCCCATACCCACCACCCCCACACACAGGACTTCAGAATGTGACCTCAGTTAGAGTCTTTACAGCAGGGAAGACTCTAACTGAGGTCTTCCCTGCTGTAAAGACAGGTAATCAGGTTAAAAACAAAGTCAAATGAATACTGACCTGATCGGTGTCCTTATAAAAATGGACCATTTGGAGACAGACACGCACACAGGGAGATTGGACGTCACGTGAAGTCCAAAGAGAAAGGTCAGGGTGATGACGCTACAGGTCAGGCAAACACCAGGAGTGCGGGGGTCGGCATGGGGCGGGTTCTCTCTGAGCCCACAGAAGGAACCCACCCTGCCCACACCTCAATATCAGACTTCTACCCCCTAGAACTATGTGGCAACGGGGCCCTGTGTTTTAAGCTGCGTAGTTTGGGGTATTTTCTTACGGCCACCCTAGCAGAGTAACTGACACATGGGGCTTAGACAGGAGACTTTCTGGAGCGGACGTGGGTGGGTGTCTGACCTACAGTGCTCCCAACACTTTCTCATTCGTTGCTTTCCACCATGGAGGCAGAGAAGCAAAATACCTGTTTCGCCATCCTCTCCTGGGTGAGAAGTGGCCGCTGACTTTGACCTGGCCAACGAGACCCAAGTCCGTGGGGCGTTTCCAGGAAAGTGTTGCTCTCCTGATGGAAAAGACAGACGAGGCTCGTACCGGCCAGCCTCCCTCGCTCATCTGGAGATGGCTGTGCTGCCTGGCCCAGCAGCGGGCAGCTCGTGAAGTGAGGAAGAAACCCAACGGGCCTCCGAGTTCCTGGGTCTTCCGTGGTTGAGCCACTAGAGCCAGACTTCTTGTAACGCAGGAAAAAAGAACCCTGATTTCTCCAAGTCACAGCTGTTGTATTTCATGCTACTTCCTGCCCAGCTCTGTCGCAGCGGCTCCGATGTCCCAGGTTCCCCTGCTGGTGAGTTTCAGCGCCGCAGGGAGACACGGTTCACGCTCACTGCGGTGCCCATCGCGTGAAGCCCTGGACTGTGGACAGAGTCAAGCCACGCATCTCAGAGCTGAGTGGCTTCATCGCTGTCTTCGCTGAGGGCACCCGGGGAAGAGGGGGAGATGCAGCAGCTGCCCAGCACTATAAACAGAAGAGGAGACAGCAGCCACAAGTACACTGTGCCTGGACACAGAGCACAGTTGAGAGAGCTACAAGATGCCACACAGAGCCCCATTCATGCTCATCCAACTTGGCTCCCAGGCCCAGGAGAGAGTTGTATTGCCTTTTAACTCTTTGGGGGTGGGAGGAAGGGACAACCAGCTGCTGGGAAGGGACCAGAGCTTTCTGGGAGGAGGGGCATATTCCAGGGCAAGGTAACACGGGACCGTGTCCATGTAGTGGGTTAGACAATATCTAGGCTCTACCTTTCTGCTTTCTTGAGCCCTAGAACCTCTTTGAATATCCTTCTTATATCCCTCCTTGGTGCCAAGTCCGAAGTCTTCTTTATCATTGAGTATTCAGTACATGGTTGTGTAAGCATATAAAAATGGAGAGCCTGCCTGTCACAATTACTCTGGCCTCTGTTCTTCCTGTAATAGATTTTGGAAAAAGAATGGGCTGGTCCATTCAGGTGGAGTTTACCCAAAGACCACAGTGATTGGTTCAGAGGCAGACGTGTGACCCCAATTGGCCAATAGGAGTCTTCTCTGGGATTTTTTTTTAAATTATCTTTATTTATTTATTCATTTCAGAGAAGAGAGAGAAGGAGAGAGAGAGAGAGAGAGACAGAGAGAGAGAGAGAGAGAGAGAGAGTGAGAGAAGTGGGGGAGGAGCAGGAAGCATCAACTTCCATATGTGCCTTGACCGGGCAAGCCCAGGGTTTTGAACCGGGGACCTCAGTGTTCCAGGTTGATGCTTGATCCACTGCGCCACCACAGGTCAGGCGCTCTCTGGGATTTTTTAAAAGTTAGAGCAGCGAAGAGAGTAGTCCTTCTGTGAGGCTCTGAGAATGGGAGGTCCTGGCTGCCAGAGTCCACGCTGCCTGGGGTATGAAGAACGTCCAACTTGCCTGCAAGCCGTTCTCCAGACATGAGTTACAGTAGGATTATAATGTGATACTGATAGTAGTTAACATTAATTGAGCCTCTAGGGAGGGTCAGCTTGTGCCCAAGATGCTCTCATTCTCGACTTGCAGGTGCGCTATCTCTTCACTAACTGCCCAGGGCACCATGCCTGCCCGGCTTTGGTGGCAAACACCCGGTGTTGGATCATTGGTACGCACCTATTCGCTGAGCGCTTGCTGGGACGGAAGATCCCATGCTTAGGGCTGAGGAGGGATACAGAAAGCCGTAACCTGGTTTCACAGGAGATGGGAGTGTACGCATGCATGTCGCTGTGTTAGTCAGGCAAGCTTGTGCTGAAGGAACCTGAACTTTTTTAGGGGGTTACAAGCACCCATGTTTATTTCTTCCTCACATTTCGCATCCACAGTGAGGTCCTAGGACTCTGTTCTGCGTGATATTCATGCTGGGACTCTGGCTAATGAAGTATCAATTACTGTGGCAAAAGGAAAAATAATACCCACCGACTCTTGAATCTTCCACTAGGAGGTGATCCATCACCCATGCTTGCACTTCCCTGGCTAACACACACCGCATGGTCACGCCCGGGCTTGGCACAACAGGAAAGCCCAGTCCTTTCAAGGAAGGGACCTGACCTCCTTGTGAGCAAGGCACTGCCCTGCCCCCCACAGCCTCCACTCTGGCCAGCCTGGGGCTTCGTGCCTAGGAAGCGCCCAGGGTCACCTGCACCCTTTCCTTCCTGCCATTTATCACTATTGTAACAACTACGCAGGCACGGTCAGCCTTCATGGAGCATTTTTCAATGTCTGCTTCACGGACCGGACTGTAAAGGGCCTCGGGGAGGGTCCGTGTCCACCTAATTGCCGTAACCCAGCATTTAAGGAACTGCCACATGCCAGGTACAGGGAATGCTTGAGCTCGGATAAGTGAATCCACGCAGGATCTCCACCTGCTCATTCACGTGCGAGGCTGGCTCTGTGTGTACACCAGGGCACCGGCTAGGACTGAGGACAGAGACGTGGACAGCTTCCTGCTGCTCGGCCCTCCTCCTGGTTCTGATGATGGCTGGGGCAGGACATTGTCCCGCCTGTCCCCCCACTCACCCCCAATCTGAACGTCAGGAAGCTGGACTACACCAAATACCTCTAAACCTAGAACGTTTGGTTCAAATAAGAACTTACATGGAACACAAATAGAATAGGTTGAACCATATGAAATTGTCACTGTACTATTTCTGACCAGCAAAAATGGCCGTGTCATAGGGTTCAACCTAATGTGAAACAGATGGGGGAACTTGATTTGAAGCTGGGGCTCCGCCTCTTCTGTGTCTCCGCCTCTTCTGTGTCTCCCCAACCTTCTGGCGTTCCCCACCTGGCCCTGGCCCTGGCCCTGGCCCATGGCAGGAGGAAAGCATCTCCAAGTCCTAAGAGTCTAAGCCCCTTGAACTGAGTGAGCTCTCCTGCAAGACTGGCAGGCACCAAAACACATGATCCTGACACATCTGATGGCAACCCCCCCTACCCCCAAGCTGCCCATGACACCCGGTGCCTCCGGGAGTCACGCAGGGGGTTCCAGGCGGGGCCATAGGGGCTGCTGCACACCGCGGCTTCCCCGTGGCTTCCCCGTGGCCGAGGCCGGCGCCCGCGGCATCGATCCCTCCGCTAACTGGATGAGGGATTGCAGCCCGTTTTCTTTCCAGGCTCTTTCATGCATCTCTGTCAACGCCGGTTTACATTCTGGGATTGAACTAATTTGTTTCCCGTTTGCTCCTGGCTGCAAACTTCAGGCAGCTCGGCTTTGCTGCCTTGTGTTTGCAACTTAGTCACCCCTCCCCTTGCGGCCCCCGTCCCCAGCTAACCACATCTGAGAGCAGGGGGGATTAGCAGGCTCAGTGTGATGTGATTCTGGCACTGGTAGCACGGACACTCCTGCTACTGTGGGGAGCTGGGGGTGGGGACAGTAAAGGCTCTGATGGCGCATGAATGACGGCGGGGGTGGGGGTGGGGGCCCCGTGCCTTCAGGGCAGGGTTTGAGTGCTGCCTGGCTCAGAGCCCCCGACTCTGACAGCAAGCAAGTAAGAATAAGCATGGCGACAGGGCTGCGTGCAGTTAACTAAGCCCCCAGCACTGTGTTAGTTCCTGTTCTTGCATTTCACATGACCCTCTTCATTACCCCAGGACCCGATGAAATGCCACTATTAGGCCCATTTTGCATACGGAGAAAGCAGCGCCTAAGAGGTGAAGTAATGTCCACAAGGTCACCCACTAGGTCTCACGCTGCAAAACCTGTGTCTGACCCAAGAATGCATGTCTTTAAAAAACTGCCCGGTGTGGCCTCCCCAGACCTTGATGCCTCTAGTTAGCTACTGAGAATAAACACCTTCTAAAGTGCTGTCAACAGCATAGCCTGCAAGTGGTGGAGGTGAGGTGTGGGTTTCCGGAAATGTCTGCGGGGATCAGAGATGGCATTGGAGACAACTGCAGACTCCCAGGGGTACCCACGTGGTGTGTTTTAATTTTAAAGTGACAAGTCAAAAAGATGCTTCGTTGGGGTCTCCCCGAAGCCTTGGGTATTGGCTGACAAGAGGGCCGGTTTTCCTCACGGACATTTTTCTCCGTAGAGTAAGTAATTTCTGAGGTAAGACAATTTATTTTGAACCCCTGCACGGGATCTCTACAAACTGTTTTCATGTGGAGTATGAAAGAGCGGGACCTTTTGTTGCTTTTTATTTTATTTTTCAGAAATTGGCCTGTAAAGCACCTGGTCAGTGTTTTCTAAAGCTGAACATATACACATTCTGTGACTAGATGGTTCCGTTCTTGGGTAAATACCAACCAGAAATGAGCACATTATCTTCATCAAGGATGAACGTTCAGAGCAGTGCGTACAGCCCCAAACCAGAGACCGTGCAAAGGCACAGGGTTGGGAAGTGAAATCATGGTCCAGTCACAGAGGACTAGTCCACAGCTGTGGGGAGGAGCAAATGCCACTATGCGTGCAGGGACGTGGAAGGATCTCCCACCCATGAGGCTCCCCGACAGAAGTCAGACCCTGAAAAGCACATCCTGGGTGATTTCCTCAAGCTTAAAACTAGAACAGCCAGTTGTTTTACCAGCAAAACGTGTCAATTCGGGAACAGCAAAAGGAATTACAATTTGGGACATGCAAACTACAGGCTGTCCAGAGAACAAAGAAAAGAAATGTGACTTTATAGAGGAGAAGAGGGGAAATTGGGAGGGGCTGTCATTAACAAAATGTCCATTGGAGGAAACCGGGAGTTCTAAGTATAGTGGCTTCCCATTGGATGAGCCATGGTGGTTTCGCATTGGCTAGATCTGTTGCTAGGCAAGGAGAAAACCCTCCTTCCTCTTCCAGGGTCATGTAAATATCCCAGATGCAATTGGCTATGGCCAAGGAGTGTGATACCATATAGATTAGAAGGGGGTATCTTTCCAACAGATGTGAGCAGAACAAATTAGCTAGGAGAGTAAGCTGGGTGTAGTAAGAAGTTTAACAACATCTTTTCCAAAATATCGTATCCTGTTCTGCCTGGTGTGGTTCTCAGGAGCTAGTATGGCCACCATTAGAGTGAATTTCTATGCTGGGAGTCTTGGCCATTGTCACAGTGCTGATAATTGACACCTGGCACTGACAGTTTTAGTCTCTCATGCCCCTGGTTGTATTTATTCAGACATTTACTTATGTTCTGATCTGGGAGAAACTGGAACAGTGAGAGCAACTACAGGGAAGAAGGTGGCATTTTTTGGAGTGTCTCTTCCGGTAGGGACCTGTGCTGAGGTTTTCACTGAACTGTCATTCTGATCCGGTAGGAAGGTCATTGGTAGACTCCCTATGCTCCAGACAAGAAACTGGGGTTTATGCAACTTGCTGAAGGTCTCTCAAGTCAAGCCAGGATTCAACAGAGACCCAGCACCAAGGACCCTGGAAATCCCTGCTGCTGGACATTGTGGTGCCTGTGGCCGATGACAACAGGTGGAACCGCCACAAACACTTTGTGACACAAAAGAGGACGGGCACTTTGTTCTATGATGTAGAGAAGTAGTTGGCTTTCTCCAAATCACAGCACAATAGTGTGATGTGGGGCCCAGTGAGGGCCAGAAGAGACTCAGGGCAGGGGGGTGGCAGTCAGGTCTGTCTACATGGGGCAGCTGCTCCCAGCTCCTGGACATCAGAATTTCTGATTTTGAAAAGAAATCAGAATTTTCCTATTTTATCTTTATTTTAAATGTCCTGCATTTAAAGTTCTGATTAAAAACAAACAAACAAACTATAAAGTGAATACATAGAGCACTACCCCATCATCAATGCCATTTATAAAGAAGACGGTTGTGATGTACCAGGTTGGGTCTTCCTCGTGAGCAGACCCTGAGACAAGGATTTGTTTGGACAGTGACCTCAGGGATGACTGGCAGGGCCAAGGGAGAGAAAGGGGGCAGGAAGGCAGCCATGAAGTTGTGGGGTTAGGGTTCCACCCTACCCCTGGGGTCCTCTGAGAGACCCACTGGTCACATCTCGGAGTCCTTCCACTTCAGAGGCGAGGAAAGTGGGACATTGGTCTACCTCCCATCTTCCCCTAGTTGAGAGCTGCCCCCAGAGTGTTCACTCACTAGCATTTCTATGTATCTTCTTTCCACCTGCAGATGCCCTTGAGCGTACTGTCCCAGGTGCCGGCAGGGGACAGCTGTCTGGGTGGACAGTGACAGTGGGTGCTGAGCGGCAATGCTGGAGGGTTAACAATGTCCTGGTATCAGGGACTGACGACAGAAGCTGGATTGACCAAGGCTGACCGTATGCTGCAGTACTGTTTCTCCTGCTGAGACACTTGAAGGAAGACCTTGGGGTCCCCTTTACAGAGGCGCTTCCTTCCAGTAGTGTTTATCGCTGGTTCCGGGCATGGTCACGTTGGGGACCACAGCGGGAGCCATGCCTCCTGTGATATTTTGAGCCGCAGTTCCAGTTCCAAGTGGCAAGATTTTCCATCGGAGCATCTAGAGTAGTGAATCTCAGTGTAGAGTTGGAGACTTTGGTGCCAATCTCTTGTGTGATATTGGGCAAGTCCCTATCTGTCTCTGAACCTCAGTTTATCTGAAACAAACAGCAAGGAGATAGCATCTCTAATTTGGACCCCAGGGCTTTAGAATTTGCTCTGCCAGGGGGAGAGGACGTGGGTGCAGGGTGGGACGTCACCATTCCAAGGACAGCACCTGGAGGTCAGGTGGGAAAAACACACCCAGCTTCCCTGCACAGACCCCCGGGGAACCTGCCGGGGGAGTTAGAAGCATGGAACCCAGTCGCGTCCGGGAGCCAGGGCACTGCTCCCTTTGCGCATGCCCAGGGACGGAGGTGGCTTTCTGAGCAGTGGGAGTGTCATCGCCTAGGAGAGTGGATGTGGAACCCAAGGAGAGGTCCCCCTGGTGTTCCTGGTGGCCTGGCCCCTGTGGCCCGCCCTCTAAGGGTCCGGATGGCTAAGGGGGCCCCTCACTCACTGTCCCCCACAGGACGCCCCGCCCACACGGCGGGTTCTTCATCTGCCGGGCTCCCGCTGCCCTGCGCCTTTAATGAAGGCTTCGGAGGTAATTGCTCTGTGGACAGACAGCTCCAGGCCTCGTGTGCAGATAACAATTAGTTTAGAGACCGTGATCTATAAATTTTGAGGAGAGGGAGAGAGGCTTGGGTGCACTTGGGCTATCGTTCCTAATGAAGAAAAATCGCCCACCGGAAGGGACCCCGCGTGTTAGCGAAGCAACTTAATATCATCAGGCTGTGATTTGTGGGCCCGGGCAGAGCCTCGTGATCCTGGGGAGGGAGGACTAGGGGCGGAGGAGCGAGCTGTTGTTGTTGTTGGTGTTTCACAAAAACCAAACACAAACCTCCCTCCGTGATTATGAGATTTACGACAGGCGGGCCACCATCTGCATGAACCCTACTGCCGGGATCTCGCCATCTCTGTCCCCCGGCTCTGTAAACGAGGCCGGCCCAAGGGGGACACCGTAGGAATGTCGTCCTATTTCTTGTTTATAAAAATAAACCGGCCGGCCGGAGATGTATGTGAGGAATTTATACCGAGCAGCTGCACAAGCAAGTGTCCGTAGGGCCGGGGAGGAGAGGACGTGGGGGGGAGGCGGCCCGTGACCCCCCGCCCAGCACAAGTCCTCTCCCATAAAGCAGGAGGGGACCACTTCGGGAGATGAAAGGGACTGATGGAGGGAGGGGGACAGAGCCTGGATCCAAGCAGGTCAGACGCCCTTCTCTTTGGTCAAACCCTGAAGTCAGAGTGTCTGGCAGGCTGGCCTGGAAGGAGCACATCTCTGTTCCCAGATGAGCCCCGAGGGCTGTCCCCATGTCCCTATGGGGGAGCAGAGAGCATGACAAGAAACAGGACCCGAGCCAAGGCTCTCTGAGGAGTTGATGCTGTGAAGGCTGGGTGCCATCTGTCTTTTGACTAAAGCAGAACCCAGTGGGTGGGGGTTGTCCCCTCGCCCAGAGGACACGTGGGAAAGGCATGGCTGGGTTCCATCAGCCTGCCCAGCTGCAGGGAGTCCTGAAGTGGCCTGAACTTTGTCACCTGCATGTTAGGTGGGCTGTCTCAGGGCTGCTCAGGCAGGCAGGCAGGCAGGCTAGGGACTCACCTGCTGCTTTCAGATTTGTCTCTGAACCCAAATGACAAAGACAGGACTAATGTGCAAAAATTCACAGAAGGTCACCGTTGAAGCATCAGAAAGATGGCCCCATGAGTCCTCTCATTTTAGGAGCGGGGAAAGGGAGGCTTGGGCAGAAAGCGATTACCTATCCTGCAAAGTGATCAGGGCGGGGATGGGGTGAATCTTAGGTGTCCTCACTTTGCACCCATTGGTTGTCCATTTGTCCATGCCCTGCTGCTCCTCTGTCCTCTATCGTCCACTCTCCAGACAGAGCCAGGGCAATCTTTTAAAGACGTTAGGCTGGTCCCCCAGTTAGAGCCGTTCTGTGTTTCCCGATAGCAACTGGAATAACACCCAGAGTTCTCACCTATGCTCAGGATCTGGCCCCTGCCAGTGTCCCCAGACTTCTCATCTGACCTCTCGCTGCTACCCAGGAGCTGTAGACCCAATGACCTTCCTTCTGCTCCGTGACCTGGCCAAACTCCCTCCTCAGGGCCTTTACACTTGCTGTTCCCTCCCTCTGGAATCCTCTTCCTTGGAATCTTAGTATTGCAACATCCTTCTTAGCATTCGATCTCAGCTTAAATCCGTAATGGCGAACCTTTGAGGCGCGTGTCAGCACTGACACGTGTAGCTATTTTCGATGACACGCAGCCGCATGCAGCCGCATACCAGAGAACTATGGGACCGCATGCCGAGACGGACGTTTCATCTTCGACTCCTGCACGGCCAGGTGCAGTAGCCGAGGATAAAACATTTGCTGTAGCGTAGACACACTGTGCCAGAGGTCTGTAGACCAAAACAACAGAACTCCGGCACAGAGCATCTAGTTCTGGGACTTCTGGTTAGGCCGTTTTCTCGAAGAGACACACCACCCGAGTTATGCTCGGTTTTTTGGCGAATTTTGAAACACCAAGCTCAAAAGATTGCCCATCACTGGCTTAAATGTTGCCTCCTCAGAGAGGGCTCCCCAGACTGCTATCAAAACAACACCCTCCTGCCGCAAGTCACAAGTTCATGAACCAGCTTTGCTGTGTTTTTCTTTAGAACACATCACACTCTAAAATAAAATACTATATTTATTTACTTATTTATTGTCTTATTTTCCTACATGATTCACTGTTTGTCTACCTTAAGAGTGCAAGGACCTCTTTGTCTTGTTTTCTTCTGTGCTGCCAGTGCCTAGAATTGTGGCTGGTGTGCGCGAGGCACTCATTCATTCATCCCTTCATGCTGCATCCATTCATTCACTTACTTAGGATGTTTACTAGATACACTGGTAACTGATGGCCCCATGAAACCTACCTTCTCCTCAGCAAAGTAAAAGAATAAATTAATGGGCAAACAGATGCTAAGATTCATCTCTTAGGATTATGGTAAGTACTAACTGTTGGAAAATTGCAACAGTGTATTAGTGTGATTCTGAGCTCAGGGTTTGCTACTTAGTGTTTGCTTCATAAATGTTGAAGTGTTGTGCCATCTCAGCACTTGACATTCTTAGGCAAACCGGTCTTAATGAATTTATAGTCACACACTGGGGACTGATGTGCCTAAATATAAATTGGTTGAGATGGAGTTGATTTATCTTCAGAGAGGTTAACTGGGGCTCAGGGGACAGTGGAGAGGATCCCTGAGGCTGCTGAGACTGTTCAGAAGGGCAGTCATACCCAGCAAGGGGTTTGAATAGATACCCCCTGCACCCCTCCCGCTAACCCAGCCCTGTGCTCCCTGCACCATGAGGAGGTGCCCATTTTGACAGACCTTGCTGAAGTGGTGTGGGAAAACGGGGCACAGGTACCCCAGCAATACTCGCTCTCTTGCTACCTGGGTGCCATTTCCAAGGTTTTCACATAGTTTTTGCGGGGAGAAGGGGCAATACTGGTGAACACAATTATATAGTTTTCAGGTGCTTGATTATACGACACATCTACACATCTTGGTACACTGTATTGTGTGTTCACCCAACCTCTGGTGGGGAAGGAAACGAAATTGTGTATAGTATACTTTGTATGTATACAAAGTGTATACAGAGGTTATTAGTTTATTTATTATTCATTTATACATTATTATTTATTCATATATCATTTATTTATTTAATATGTCATCATATAAAAGCACCATTTTCTCCCCCACCCCCACCCCCACCCTCTGAGGAGAAGGACCATAGTTTTTAATACCCCTGGTGGCCACAGCATTATGTGTCTCAACATAAGTCAAATACCCCTTTAAGTTGTCAATATTTAGGGCAATTTTGAAATTGTGAATCTATCTCTTAATTTTCTTTTGCAATAAAGTACTTTCTCCCTAATTTGAGGTGACATTCCTAAACATACCAAATTCAGATAGTATGATGGTATATGCTTATTCAATAAGTATATACTGAGCACCCACCAGGGCCTAGAGCTGTTCTAAGTGCAACAGAGATACAAAGACAGCAGCTTATCATGAAGTTCTCTGATGTCTCATTCAAACAGGGCTGTATTGATTTTTAGATCTGCTCCATAGAACTCACCCTGGAATTTCTCCTTATCTGAGCCTTCGGTCAGATTCCATGTGGGTGGAATGCCATGTCTTTCCTTACTCATTTTCTGTTTGCTGTGTTATATAGTCAAGTAAAGTTATGTGGGAAAAATCTTTGAATTCTTGCGTGTCTGAAAAATATCTTTACTGCTCCTCCCCCTTCCCTCCCCCCTCCGCACACTCATCATTTTTATAGTTTAGTCGAGCAAGAAATTCTAGGCTCAAAATTATTTCCTTGGTTCATTTTCAGGTGATTTGTCCATTTGCTTCCTGTACCCCATATTGTTTGTAGCCGATGTCGCTCTGAGCCTCATACTTGGTAGATGAGCGATTCCTATTCTCCTTAAGTGTTTCTAAAAAGATGTTGAAATGTAGAAATGTAAGTTTTGTTTTCCAATCCTGCTCAGTATTTGGTGTTTCTGTTTCATAGGAACTTTTAAGTGTAAAACATTCCCCCCCCACACACACAATTTAAAAATGATTTTAACAGCTTTATTGGGAAATAATTCACATACCATGCAATGCATTCTTTTTTTTTTTGTATCTTCATGGAGTTGTGCAAAGATCACCACAATCAATTTTAAAAGATTTCATCATCTCAAAAACAAAACAGGTACCCATTAATGGTCACTCCCATGCTCTCCCATCGCCCCACCCCTGACTAATAATACTCCATTGTGGACTACATTCTGGTTATGTTCACCCCTCCATTTTTGCATGTGTTGGATGGAACCTCTATGTTGCTAGCTTAAATTTATGAATTTTCCTCCACAGCTAACATGATTCTCAACAGCAAAAAGCTGAAAAGCTTTTCTCTAAGATCAGGAACAAGACAGGTATACCTACTCTCACTACTCTTATTTAACACTGTGTCGGAAGCCCTACCCACCGCAATCAAAGAAAAAGAAATGAAATGCATTCGAATTGGGAAGAAAGAAGTTGAATTGTCGCTGTTTTCAGGTAACACGAATCTATGTACAGAAAACTCTAAAACTTCTACGCCAAAGCTATTAGGACTAATAAATGAGTTCAGTCAAGTTGCAGGATACAAAATTAATATTCTGAAATTTATATAATTTTCACTCATTTTGTGTTTTTTTTTTGTTTTGTTTTGGGTAGGTGTCTTCAGCGTTATTCCCAATAATTCCATTGATTTCCTTGCAATTGCATTACTTATAATATATTTTTCTGCAACAGAAAGTCAAATTCAAATATTCAAACAGCTTAAGCAATAATCTCTTTCTTTCTTTCCTTCTTTATTTCTTTCCCTCCCTCCCTTTCTTCCATCCTTCTTATAGACCTGTAAGTGCAGAGGTAGAACAGAAGGAAGGCTTGGCTGATGGACCTGTCCAAACTTGTCATGAAAGCTCAAAGTTCTTTCCATCTCTGTCCTGTTCTCCACAGGACAAACTTTGTCTTAAAGCTGGTTCCCATCATGGTTGTAGGAGAGCTTCCAGGAGAAACTGGGTATGTCTGCTTTTCTTGTTAACATTTTTCAAGAGAAGGCAAGCTCTGAAGACCTCTTGGGAACCTAGCCAAGCTTCCTTTACGTTTCTTTGGACTGAATTCTGCCATGTGATCATTCCAACCCCAACTACTGGCAAAAGGGAAAGAATATTTCTGAGTAGCTTTCAACGTTTGTCAACGAGGGCACTGTTGCCATGTGGTCAGGGTCACTCTTCCTTGCCAGCAACTGCTCATACATTTAAGAACATTTGCATCTGCCCATGCGATGTCAATAAAACATCCTATATTAGTTTTATTTTAATTGCTGCTATAGTAAATTACCACAAACTTAGTGGCTTAAAACAACATAAATTTATTTTTGTTTAGTTCTGGAGGTCAGAAGTCTAAAACCAAGGTGTTGACAGAACTTGTTCTTCCTCAAGCTTCAGGTGAGAAGCTTTTCTTGGGCCTTATTCAGCTCCTGGGCACCACCTGCATTCTGTGTCACGTGGCCCCCTCTTGCTTCCATTGTCAGACCTCCTCCTAGCACCCCACCCTGGTCATCCTCACCCCTGTAAAGGTTACATCAGGCTCACCTAGTTAGTCCAGGGCAGTTCTTTTCTTAAGATCTCGAACCCGAACTCAATCACATCTGCCAAATTCCTTCACTATTCAGTCTCCAAGGATGAGGACACGGGCATCTTTGGGGACCTTTCTTGCGCCTGTGACAGGTCCACCCCTTTTGCCTGCTATCCTTGTCTGTTGAGTCACCTAGGCTCCTAAATTGCCTGTTTTCTCTAGGGTTACTTTTTTGTTTGCCTGTTTGTTCTGGGCCTCCAGTTACCTCCAGTGGATTCTTCACCTCCCTCCTGACTTTTGCTGTCACTTCATGGGTGTCAGTTATGGACATGGTGGACGTGTGCCATGGGCAGCAGGGGTTTTCATTTCCATTGGACAGGTCTGCTTGCTCCTGGCAAACCTCCCTGAATACCGGGCACAGTGACTTTAACCCTGACCAGGGCATGGAGGTGTGGGGTGGGGGAGTTAGGAAGAAGGCGGGTCAATGAGCAGGGTACCCCTCCTGGTTGGTGAAAGTGTCCCTGGCAACCACAGCAGGAGCCCCAGTCCAGATCTGGGTATAACCCATCCTGCGCTCAGCATGGTAAGAGTAGGGAATGGCAGAAGGGGCCTCACCTTGACTTCTGCCCCCTCCCACCTCTGCTGTGCTCACCACAGGCGCAGGCGTACAGCTCACAGCGGCCCCAGGGCTCGGCCGGGAGACATGCGCACACCTGCCCAGGTACTCTGGGTTCCAGCCACCGCTTGGGTGACTTGTGCTCCGTAGTATCCCATATACTTTCCATATTCGGCTTGAACAGTTCGGATTCTCGGTTCTACTGAGGAGTCCCTCCAGCTCTCAGCACTTCCTGAACTTGTTAGTGCTATTTGACTAGCATTCCGGGAGAAAGAGAAGATAAGGTGTGATCCCTCTACCATTTTGAACTAGAAAACAGTCGGCAGCCTTAGGGCGGCATCATATCCTTGGTCCCTAGCTATCAAGGGTTCAGAAATCCAGACTCAGCTCAAGCCCCTTGTTATAATTTTACACAAAAGATAAAGGACTGAGTGGTTGAACAAGGAGGGTGGACGAACAGTGGAATGAGCAGTCGGGCACACACACAGGTCCGAGATCTGCAGGACCCCCGGCGAGCTCCGGATGGCCTCCCCGAGAGGTGGAATCATTTCCTCCCCACAAGAGCCATTGCACGGCTTCCAGAAGAGAGGTTGCTGGTGGCTCGGCGGCTCATGGCAGAAGGAGCTGGCAGGCAGCAGGGAGCGGACCTGTGGAGAGCCCCACTCCAAGAGACCACACGGCAATTTTCCTACCACCTCCAGGACCAGCCCGGAACTGCTGCCCTTTCAAATTCTGGAAACTGGTGAGGCTGCATCCATCCAGTCGCCCCAGGGGAAGTTCCCTAGCATCCCGTCTGCGTCTGGGAGCAGCCGCCTCCCAGTCCCCCTGCAGTCTCCAGCGGTGACCTGGGAACACGGTTTGTCCTCCTGTGACCCCTTGCCCGTCGACTTGCCTGTGGCACTGGCTGAAGGCTGGGTCTGGGACACCAGCCCTGCTCGCCCTGCTCACTGGCCTTCCTTCTGCCTCCCTGGGAACGCCAGGAGCTGGAGACACGCACCGCAGAGCCAGGGACCCAGGGACATGAGGAACGAGTCTGCAGACGCCGCAGCTTTAACCAGGAGGGCTGTGTCCTTCCTCCATACTCTGGGGTGTAGACGGATGCCTCAAGGGCTGTGGAGTGCCGAGGCGAGAAAACAGGTCTCCAAAGAGACCTTTACCAGCAATGACAGTTTCCAGGTCAGAAGTGGTGCCCATCATGTCTCCTATCAACTCATGGGTGGGAACTCGTCATGTGGCTTCAACCCACCCCCGGAAGTCCGAACGCACAGACCTACAATGTGCATAGGAGGTGGGGTGCCAGACGTTATGTGATGAGCACCTCGAATGACCACTTAGAAGTTAACCGGTATGAAGGGAAAATACGGGCAAGCCCCATCATCCCAAAGGCATGGGAGAAGTAGAGGCAGGGCACTCTCAGGAGGAGGTGCTCAGTGGACTGAACACAGCCTAACCTTTTCTCCCTGTACGCATCCCCACGCAATGACAACCGGAAGCTCAACTTCTCCCTTCCTCATGTGTGTCCAAGGTGGGTGGCCCCCGGGCGCCCAGCGGTGCCGTGTCTCATAGGTGCAGAGAGTTTCGGTGGCACCAGTTGATATGTAAAGCTTGAAAGTGGTCCCCTCCTGGAGGTAAGTGCTGGACACGGGGTCTACAGCGCTGTCTTTGAATGACGTGGGTCTCGCCATGTCTTTGTGAAGTTCACGATCTTCCCGAGGAAAGTGCTGGGGAGGGAGAGCTTGTGCACATGTTGTGTGCGGGTTAGGGAGCTGGGAAACAAATTCACAGCAAACACATGCGTGCGTGCAGGTACCACGAGCATGTGAGTAATAGACTGCGGTGAAGAGCTATGAAAATCTCTGGCTTCTGGCCCTAGAGGACTGACTGACTGCTGTGAACCATGGACAACTCATCCTTCTCTCTCTCTCTCTCTACCAGGTCTCCCCCCCCAACCCCCCATGAAGGAAGAAGGTATCTTTCACAGACTGCATCTGGCATGGCTAAATTGTTCGCACTGAGTATGTTTTATTTTAAAATCAGGAAGGAAAAAAAGGCAATAAAGATGAAGGGGACGAAGAAGAAAGAGGTGGAGCAGGTGAAGGTAGAATTCTAGCTTGGGTCTTCTGTGATCGGTGCGTCCGATATTCCCAGCACTCACTGGATTATTTGTGTGTGTGTGTGTGTGTCATTTGCTTTATTCTTTTGAGGTCTAGGTGACTAAGGATGTGCTCTTTTTTCTAATGAACATTTTCATGCATGACAAATGGTGATTCCACATTGGTGGGGGCAACTGAGTCCAAGAGGGACTCAAGGGCTGGCCCCTAATGCATGAGTGACAGCAGAGACGCCGAACCTGGTTCCCCTTTGTCCTGGCTCAAAGTCCTTCCTTCCCCCCTTTCTTCTCCTTCGTCAGAACCGTTTTCACCCTTCACATGAACCCCCTTGTGTTCAAATATCTCGCTCTGACTTTCTGGGCTTTTGTGTTTCAGGCGAGTTGTTTGAACATCTTTTTTTGGTTTAAAATTCTTTTTTTAAAAAAAATGCCATGTGATTTCACTGATCTTACCAGAAACCAATAAAAACACATTACTTTAAAAATAACTCCCATAAAACCTCTTACTTGTGAAAAGCTTTCATTCTAATAAAATTGGAGCTAACCAAAACCTTTTAAAACTGCTTGCAGGCATACAGGAGACTTGGCATGCCCGGATCGGACAGCCTCTAGTGGTGATGAAGATACCAGATCTCCACTCTGTCTGCAGGAGTGCGGGTCCAAGATAAATCCACTCACCTACTTTAAGAAAGAAAAGTCCAGTATGAGAATGGTCCCGCCCCACAGAAGGCCGCACATTCTGCATTTTGCCAACATAGCCACTGGGAATCTACAATCTTTTCCGTCGTGTGTGAGGTTGTGGTCGAGTCCCCCCCACCCCCACCCGCCTTTTTCCTTTCCTTTTAGTTTCCTAAATATAGAATTAATGGGTTTTAGGGAAAGTCAATGATTGCCCTTACTTGAGTCTGGAGAGTGGAAAGAAAATATCTTTTTCTCTGCAGGTTTCAAAACTCCCTTGGGGCTGGTACCCGGATGGGGTGGTTCATTTTTAGATAAGACTTATGTAGGCCCTGGCTGGTTGGCTGAGTGGTAGAGCATCGGCCCAGCGTGTGGATGTCCTGGGTTCGATTCCCAGTCAAGGCACACAGGAGAAACGTTCATCTGCTCCTCCACCCCTCCCCTTCCCCCTGGTCTCTCCCTCTCTCTTCCTCTCCCACAGCCATGGCTCCATTGGTTCAAGCCCATTAGCCCCAGACACTGGGGATGGCTGTGTGGAGACTCCCCTCAGTCTAAAGATAGCTTGGTTGCAAGCATGGACCCAAATAGGTAAAGTTTTGGCCCCAGACTAGGTTTACCCAGTGGATCCCAGTTGGGGTGCTTGTGGGAGTCGGTCTCTCTATCTTCCCTCCTCTCACTTGGAAAAGAGGAAGAAGAAGAAGAAGAGGAGGAAGAAGAAGAAGAAGAAGAAGAGGAAGAAGGAGAAGAAGATAAAACTCTTGCTCACAGCTATAAAGTTTATGATCACAGAAAGATGGAAGATGGTCTCAGAGATGCCAGGTAGAGGAGTGGCTCCCAAGTGCCAGGCCTTGGTGAGCTGTGCCAGGTTGGCTGCTCTGAGCTCCCCGGTGGAGGATTTTACAAGTATAGACTCATGGGCTGCCACCCCTAGAGATTTGGGACGGGGCTCCAGAATTTCAGTGGCTGCTGCTGTTGTGCAGATGTGCAGCCAGTTTGGGGTCCAGAGGTGTAAAAACAAAAAGCAATCACAGAAGATAACTATGTAAACAATGTCCTCATGAGAACCAAGGAAGCAGAGAAACAATTGGCGGGTGGACTCACATTGCTTATACCAGCCCTCTCCATGTGTCTGAACATCTCAGGGCACATGCCCCTTGACACACGCTCCCCCTCCCGCCCCCCGAAGAAGGGACCTGTGATCAAGTGAATATGGAAAAAGCTCCAAGTTGCATTCCTCCTGCAAGAGTCCCAGGTTCTTAAAAGAGTCTGTGGAATGAACTAGGATACTATCTACACAGTAAACACACACACAAACAACCCCCCCTAAAAACCCACACATTTTGCAATGTTTAACAGCTTGTTTCTCAAATGAACTTGACCACGGAACTACTTCTTATTAACGAAGTGTTAACATCCCCGAAGACCTTTGGGACGCATGTTAAGAGATGCAGCTAGAGAAGGTACCCCAAGAAACTCCCCTGAAGTCGTCCACCCTTGATGACAGATGGGAATTTTCAGATGTCAGTGGCCCTGACTTTGCACATTGCTTTTCTCTAGTGGCAGCTCCACATGCCCTGTGCCCTGACTCGCCCTGGCAGTGCTGTCCCTGCAGGACAGGACCAAGGTGCTCCCCTGAGTGACTCCCGACACGCATCCTGAGGGTTAGCTTTTATTCCCAAGTAAGCCCAACCCCCTTTTGTGTTTGAAGTGGGTGATCTAGAGCAGGGCTCTTGTATTCCCTAGTGAGAGAGAGGTTACTTTATTTTATTTTTATGGCTGAAAGTGCCAATCAAGGCATTTCAGAAATGTCACTCCACCTCCTCAGAATTGTCACTGTGCGGGAGGCTCACGCTGCTCCCCTGAGACTCGGAGAGCAGGGGTTCCCTCCACCTATTGTCATCAGGAGACAGATGGGAACCAAAGCACCCTGCTTCTCTGTAGCTGTCCTGTTCATGTCCTCTGTCCAGTGGTCAACGAGGATGCTGAAAAAGGCTTGCAAGTCCTGATTATTTACTATGGGCCAGACACACCCCTCCACCCCTTCTAGGCTTTACAACACCCTGCCAACCAGCCCACATTTTACCGAAGAGAAAACAGGCTCAGAAGAGTTCATCGCATCATAAATAATAGGATGAGCTGATTGCCTCTACATTTGAGGTATTTTCTTTCAAAAGAGCCTCGGAAAGACCATTTTTCTTTCCTTTTTCCACAGAAGGATTTTCTCCCCCAAATCCTTAGGTTGCATTGCTTTGGATGTCTTAACACAGAGAGAATGTGAGGACAAAGCCGGTGTTTTCCTCTCCTCTGGGTTTTTATTTCAGTTATAATCATGTTTTACTTCCTAAAGGAGTTTTAGATCTTAAAGAAGACTGGGACAGCCTGAGTCCCAAAGTCTTTCAATTCCATACGACCCTATGTCCACAACAGTAAATTTGTTAGTCTTGGTAAAGCTCAGCAGCCAGCACGTCAAAAATATGTCTTCGTGCTGCTCAGGGTGGGGCTTGGGGGGGGGGGTCTCTGCTTAGGAACTTGCTCTCATTTTGTTCTCTGCACCCGGTGCTGGGCCGTCTGCACAACTGGAAATCCCAGTATGCTGCACAGTCCTCCAAAGTGCTGTGTGTTCCTAAGTCAGGTGCTTGGCTTTCACTCTGGGGAAATAGAATTAGGCATCTGGTCTCCCCGCCGGCTGTCCTTAGGAACAGCAGAACAGGGATGAGTTGAGGCTCTAGGGAGTTGGTAAATATCATTTTGTACTTGGTCTTTTTTTTGCAAAGAATAGTGGGTGTCTGAGGTTCACTGTCAAGATGAGCAAAGCCAATTTCCAGGTCCAGCGTTAGCGCTCCTATGGTGTAGTCCAGGGGTGCTCAATACGCCGATCGAGATCTACTGGTCCATCCCGAAGGAAGTGTGGGTAGATCGCATGACATTAAAAAGACATTTGTCTTTTGATTGGCATACAGGGTAGCCAATCTGATGTCTGAACTTTTGACACCCTACGCATGCGCATCAAACCGCGATAACTTGTCCAGTTACATTGCTGCGTAGTTAGCCTTCAATTTATTTAAACTAAATACAACAAAGGGTATAAAAATGAGTGCCGTAGCTGGTCCGAGTAAGAAGCCTAAAACCTACCACTTTCATACAGAATGGAAGGGGATTTTTTCACTATGTCCTATTCTAAGTGTGTTTACCTCATCTGTCTATGTGCCATTGCTATTCCAAAGAAGGGAAATGTGGAGCGGCTTTTTCGGACTGTTCATAAAAACAATGACATTGACTTTCCTCCGAAAAGAGAGCTGAGAAGGAGAAAGGTGAAAGAAGAATACACAATATTAAATAGTAATAATAGTAACTTAAATAATGATAATATAGAAGAAATAAATTTATGTTTTGCATTTTTATTGTAGGTAGATCATTTTGACTTGGTCATCTTATATGTAGCTCGCAAGCTGAAAAAGTGTGGGCACCCCTGGTGTAGTCTGTTCTAATTGCTCCTGCAGACTTGGTGTTAGAGCAGACAGTTCTAGGCCTTGTAAAGCTCTTTGGAAGATAGTACTAGACAAGTGGAGCTTCTTTAAAACTAAGTAAATATTTCCCAAAACTCCACCCCCCTCCTTCTCTAAAAATTATACTGACTGCAATCCAAACCCAAACTTTGGCGATTGTTTCTGAGAGGGCGAATGGAAACCAGTGGATGGAGGGAGTCACGACTTCTCGCTGACATGCTTACCAGCATCCTCTGGTGGGAGCTCTCCACGGGACGTCCTGCTACTGCGTGCGCGTCCCCGGCTGGATTGCTCCGCTGGCTGGAGACGGGGAGTTTTGGCTTCTGCGGTCCTTCCTTGTTGGCACATCAATTTTGCCACCCAGAAACTGGCAACGGTGCGAGCTGCTTCGGCTTGTTGGTTCCACCAGCTTCCGGAATCCCGGGACATCTCCCATGTTTCTTGACGCTGTTGTTCACTCAGAGTTTGAAGGACTTTTCAAACAACACCAACTATATTTTGTGTTCTCGACCCACAGCTTTCAAACGAGTGTATTATTTATTCATTAGTATCACAATCAGAGCGCAGTGCCTCCTGTTCCTTGGAAAAATAAATGAAAGAAAAGCAATATTTCTCTAACCCTCTCCACCCCCCATGTACAGCTTTCTGGGAGCCTAGATCAGCTGTGTCCCGGGCCCATCCAGCATGTCCTTTCCACTGTTTGTACCTTTATCACTCTATCTGTCCGGATGGGCCAACCTAGTCATTCTGTGGGCTCACCGAATATCGCCATCCATCTTGCGCATGTTTTTGGTTTGTCTGAAACCTAAAACACATTTTCCCCAAGCACTTTTTCCTCTTAATTTTTAAACTCGTATATTTTAAGGAAAATTTAGCCCATGTGTTTCTCATTATTCCTGATTCATTTGCACTTAACTCATCAAAATGTTGCTTTGCAAAAGCTGTTTGCTTTCCAAGAAGACTCCTTAAGTCTTTTTTTTTTTTGTATCTTTGGCCTAACCCCACCACCCCATTCTTCAAAGACACATTTTCCTCAGAAACAGGCCGTTTTGGCCCCAGCCGCAGATCGGCTGGCCCAGCGCAGGAAAAGCTGACACCTCCCAGAGCTCCTACCTTCGGGACAAATGCGCATGCGCAGCGGAGGGGCATGACTGTTTCCTCCGCTGGACACACACGTGTTGGGCACCAGAGAAGGGCAGTTTAAAAGGCAAACTCTGCAGCCGGCCGTTTTTGAGTTTAACCCCGTATTCACCTCTTTGGATGGCTCTTCTCACCTCTAGGTGGGCGTGGCAGCCGTGCCCCCTGCACGGACCGAGTTACAGTGAGTTATTGACGGACCTATCTTCTGCTCGGCGGAACGCTGCGTGACAAGTGCTTCGTAAGCGCTCCGGTATGAACTTCTCGGTTTCCCACCCGGAATCACACATCTTTTCTTGATGAGATGCTCGGGACCTGTCTTATTTAGGTTAGCCCGGAGATAGATCCCGAGACCAGGACTCAAGGACAAGTAATGTATTTAAGAATTTATCCTAAGACATTCCCGTGGAAGAGTTAGGGATGTGCATTAGGGCGCTCCGAGGAAACCATCAAAAAGGTGTATGTATGCACATTGCTGTACTTACGGCTGAGACGCTTTGAGATCCTGATGAGGTTTATCTTCCTAGCTGTGCAATCTTGGGCAAGCTAACTGACCTCTCTGAGCCTCTATTTCAGTGGTTCTTAACCTGGGTTCTATCGAACCCTACGGGTTCGATGATTCGGTCTCAGGGGTTCAGAGAAGCCTCTGTGGCGGAGGCCAGAATACAGTAATACCATAATTTGTTGTGAGTTCATGCATTTTGTTGGTTTTGTTCTTTGAGCAAGGTGATGTTCACGCATGGATCATTTTGTGCACCAGTAAAAAAACATATACCTATGTCTTGAATTTGGAAAAAAAATCTATATTTTATTTATCACTAAAGAAGGGTTCGGTGAATGCACATATGAAACTGGTGGGTTCGTTACCTCAGAAAAGGTTAAGAACCACTGGTCTATTTTCTCCTGTCAAACGATGACAGTAAAAGCAGTTCCTCCTTCATGGAGTTCTTATGAGGAGGAATGTGAGTTCGTGTATCCTGTGCATGACAACAGAGCTTGGCACGTGTTAAACCTCAATCAAGTGTTAGCCATTATTATTATTCTGCTGAAAATGCAGCAGTTTGAGTCCAATGACCCAAGTGTAAATCCTGACTCTCACATGTACTTGTCTGATCTTGGGTTGGGCATCTCATTTCCTGGGGCTTCCGTCTTTTTGCCTATTGGACTGTCACATCTGTGCCCACTCTGCCTCTCTCGTGGGGCCAAATGAGGTCGCCAGTGGGCAAGTTCATGGTCACAGGCAAAGTCTTTGCTCCCCACGTTGCGTTTTGACACAGCTCGGGACTGACTCCCGCCCACCCTTCAACTGCAGGAGTGTCTAGACAGCCTCGGAAGATTGCATTTTGGATGAAGCACCCCATTCAAAGTGACAATCTAGCAAATGAGATGATATGGCACAGCCTGAGAAAGGGCTTCTGCAGCCCAGAACACCTGATGGCATTTAGCAAGGATGTGAATGAACCCTTACGCTACTGAGGCTGAGGTTTCATCCCCCCCCCCCAATATTTTATTATAAATATTTCCAAGCATGGAGCATAGCTGAAAGAATTTCAGAATCAACACCACATATCCACCACCTAGATTCTATCATTAACATTTTATAACACTTGCTGTTTTACATACCCAGCCATCTACCTAAGTAGTCATCCAGCCTTTACATTTTGAATTTAGAGCCTGGATCTGCCTTCCGGACATGGTGACTATCTTCGGCTTTTTGAACAACCTCAGTGGCAAATGTTCTATATCGTGTGTAAGGCCAGTGGCCAAGGCCACCATCACAGCCACCTGGCCAGTGCAGGTTTGCATTTGATTCGGACAGTCGGTAATGAAACAGCGGAGCCAATAACTGGTGAGCCATCATCTTTAATTCTAGCTTGCACCCGGTGGCAAAGCAAAAACACACACTGGGCTCCAAAACCCACTCATTCAGTGCTCACAAAGCTACTGACTTATCCGAGTTTCCTAGCATCAAAGGTTTCTAGCTCACCAGACTTATTCACCTCTGTTCCCCATCTTCTTCTCTCTGCACAAACTGACTTCTTCCTCAGCACTCCACCATCTTGGCTGCTTCTCCTCTCCTCCATGTAGCCTTAATCTGCTCTCCTCTCTAATGCTAACCTCAGGAACCAAGAGCGAGAGCAAGCTCCCGGTCTGCCCCACTTTATAGTGTAGAAATTCAAACCTTTAATCCAATCTACAAACAAGGAAGTCTCTGATACAAAGTCACTTATCTAAGACATACTGGGAGGATTCCTCAGGAGAGTGCACCACCCCACATCATCCAATCAGTCAAGGGTGCGGGAAAAAGCTTACTCGCACCATCTTTAACAAAGTGAGCATAATATATTTTATCTGCCCAACATCGTGGATGCCACAGGCCATGGAAATGTATCAGAGATTCCAGCAGGTTGCATTTCAAAGAATTTCTCAAATTTCCTTTAAGATTCAGAAGTGCCCTAAAAAAATTCTTATTTAGATGCAGGCTGGGGCTTGATGGCTCTTTGCAAGACGCAGTTGGCACAGTTAGGTCTGCTGGTCCAAGCCCTTTCATTTACCCTGGGGGCCGAGAGGTGTAAGGGAAGGAGCTGATTCCTGGTCTCACAGCCCAACATAAAATCAAAGCTAGAACTGAGGTACTGGAACCGCACCGTGATTCTATTATCAAATGGTCTCCCAGGTGACTCTCTGGGAGTCTCCTTAATGTTTTCTGTTCATCCACGCTGGCTGAGGAGAGAGAACTGCTCCCCACAAAAGTGAAACCACAATGAAATACCATATTGACCAGGTCCCTTCAGAGCACCAAGCCACAGCGTAAGAGGGAAAATACAAGAAAAGAGGTTCTGCATATGTGTGCATCCATGCCCGTGAGCTGTGTGTATGTGTGTCTGTGTAACGTGCGTGTGTATGTGTGTGAATCTGTGTGTGCCTAAAAGAATGAGAAATGACTCTGTGTATTTTTGTGTTTTTTACTTTTTTTTCAGACACATTTATTTGGTCTGGCTTTCCAACTGCCCTCCCTGCCAGATGTTGACATGCAAATTCTGGCTTCAGAAATGGGAAGACCGATGTGATACGAACAAATTTAGCTCAAGGAGGCAAAGTCAAATTACCCCAAAGTCAGCGGTGACCCCATCCCCAAAGATCCAAGTGTCACACCACCGCTCACGGCGTGGGGCTGCCCGGAGTGGGGGCCTGCTTCAGCTCAACATCGGGCAGGCCTTTTAGGCACTGGTATTGTTTCAGTTCTGAGACACCCCCCCCCCCATCTCAGCTGACACAGGCCACGAAGCTTGTTCCTTGCCAGGTCCGTGATTTCAGGTAAAAAGGAAAGAGGGCGTGTTTCATCATGATCTATCATATCTTTGTCTTTTGTCCTGGGAGGTATTTGCATACCTAAAGGGACATGGCCTCTTTAATTTCTGTCCCTTCTCCTAATCAGCTGAGGCCTGTTAAGAAGTGCTCTGTACCCTGTAATCAGAGCATTTATACAGCGTGCACCCTGAGGCAACAGCTATTATAAACAAGCTGGAGAAATCCTTTACAATAAATGATTAGCATGGGAGGACACCATTCGTAATTAAGTTTTTTCCCCTGTTTTTGTTGGCAGATGGTCTGAGGCATCCCAGCATGACCTGCTGCCCGCATCTGTCCTCTGAGCAGAGCAGGGCCGTCTTGGGAAAACGCTGGCTGCTCAGCGAGCTCACTTCAACAAATGACATCCTCCGCCTATCGCCTTTGGTGCTCAAGGCTTGAAGGGAGCTTTAGCAGGGGGGGAGGGGTCCCGTAGGTCACATGACTGTCTCTACTGGTTCTTCCCCTGCCTTTTTAATTGCAGGTTGTTGTAACCCTCCTGGTAGATACATTAAGTTAAAAGCCCAGTTCTCCGTCCCCAAGTCCCCACCCTTTGCCATGGAACTTTATCATGCTCTCTCACTCTGAGTCTGGAACTTGCCGTCTGACTCGCTTTGGCCAATGGGATGTTAGTAACGACAATGCACACAGAGGCTTGAATACCACCTGTGCCACTGGACTCATTACCTCTTAACTTCTGTGGCCCCCTGCACATGTGTGTTCATGATGGGTGATGACAGACACATGATATAGGCTGGATTCAGTCCACTGAGACCTATCTTAGATGGCTCAACAGCCAGTCACCGTCAGACATGTGAGTGAGCCCACCCAGATCAGCTGAGCCCAAGCCTGGTCAACTCAATCCCGCGGACTTGTTAGCTCAGCCGAAGTTTGTTGTTGTTTTTTTTTTTTTTTATAGAGACAGAGAGAAAGTCAGAGAGAGGGATAGATAGGGACAGACAGACAGGAACGGAGAGAGATGAGAAGCATCAATCATTAGTTTTTCATTGAGACACCTTAGTTGTTCATTGATTGCTTTCTCACATGTGCCTTGACCGCGGGCCTTCAGCAGACCAAGTAACCCCTTTCTGGAGCCAGTGACCTTGAGTCCAAGCTGGTGAGTTTTGCTCAAACCAGATGAGCCTGTGCTCAAGCTGGCGACCTCGGGGTCTCGAACCTGGGTCCTCTGCTTCCCAGTCTGATGCTCTATCCACTGTGCCACCACCTGGTCAGGCTAGCTCAGCCAAAGTTGACTGTTGTATGGCACAGAGGTTTTGTGGTTTTTAAAATACACAGCATTATTGTGACAGTAGGTAATAGAAACAACCCCCCAACTGATAGATAATCTCTCTGGGTGTGGAAAACAAGATTTGGGAATCCATAAATCTAAACCCTACGTACTGGTAAAGATCCTGTTGTTCTACAAGCAATACCAATTTCAACTGATAGGAAGTTCAAAGTGGCTTTGGACTAGGGAGTGCCTACACACACACTCCTTCTGCAGTCATGGAGGGAGGAGGCTAAAATGTCACCCATGTGACATATGCAGTGTATGGTTGGCTCTCATTCATTTGTAAGTGACATCGAACCTGATTCGAAATGGCTCAGGCGAAAACATGAATTTGTAGGTAGGAATGGCTTTAGACATGAAATGATCCAAGACGCAGGGGACAGACCCAGATGTGTCCATCTTACTTTTCCCGAGGAGGCTCCAGAGCTGCAGGTATGGAGAGGCTCTTTGTAACAAGTAGTTCTACTAGCCCCAAGCCTGACATCCTCACAAAACCAAGCCAAGTGGAGAAGTCGTCATGCCCTTGCTCACCCAGCTGGAGTTTTACTCTTACTGGATTGCGGCAACAGCATGCTGGGGACAGCTCATAGGGTGTGACTCTCTTCCCAGCTCCAAGTTCAGGGACATCATGTTGCTAACTCAAAATCAGCCACAGTGGGAGTATTTACACCATAGGAATTGTTGACTGCTACAAATCAACACTCATTATTCACAGAACTAGTTGTTAAACATTGACTAACACACCTCTGTTTGTACCCAGCTTTTAATCAATCACTGGGAGAATGGTTTAACCCATTCCCAGCTCTTTCCTAGGAGCTAGGAGTAAGGGTGGTCAATCTCCCTCAAATCATATGACTAAAATTGAGGGAGGATCGTAACCCAAAATATATTCAGGGAAGTTTCATCAAGAAAGAGGGGCAAAGGATGTTAGCCCCAAACAGTGAATCCTGCTTCTGCTTTTCAGGTGAAGAAGCCGAGACTTAAGTGATGCCCAAGTTTTTTACAAAAGAACGAGCTCAATCTGGTACTAGAAACCAACTCTTCCGATCTGGCAAATTCAATGTTCTTTTTCCTACACTATTCTTACCTTCCAAGGGTCTGTCCGACCCAACCCGGGGACAGCCAAGGCTGGAAGGACATTATTCATTTCCCGAGACCCCTTTACCAAGTGGTGTGCAGATAGGGTTCTCAGTCCCAGCGGTGAAGATGGGACTCCTCTGTGGACATGTCTCCATTGACCTGGAACTCAGACCTCCCCTCTTTCCTTTGTGTTTTTCTGCAAGTTCTCTGTCCCGCGTAGATTTAGATATACACGAGCACCAGGAGAGAGCTGATTCAGCAAGTTTGCTTGCAAAGGGCAAGAGAGGCAAGGAACAGGGAACTGTCCCCCGGTCCCCCCCCTTCCCTCGACCCCGCGTGAGTGAAGCGCGCACTGCATTCTGGGAAGAGCCAGCGGGTTCTCGGGAAACCTAATTTTTTGAAAATTGGCATTGGATTTGCCTTTGGTAGCCGGGTTCCAAAAGCTGTCCTCTGCTACAAGTTACTTTTGACGGAGAAGTGAACGTTGTTGGCGGGGACAGAAAACTGGCTCACGCTGTGACCACCTGTCATTTCTTGCCCCGACAGATATTGATAGTCAGTTTGGACGCGGACTCGCCTCAGATTTGGGCTAAGACTTTTCGAGATGCTGCTGCTACCAACTGAGCAGAACCGACATGGCCAAATTCAAAGGAGTTAAGAGTGAAACCTACTCTTAACTCCTTTTGCTTTCGAGGTCTGTCCTTCACAATTCACTTTTGATACGTTCTCTACCATTTGAGTTTCGGTCGCTTATGATAACGTAACACCTGACTCTTGCTGTAGGATCCCTGTTCTTGATTCCTACAATGTGAAGCTCTTTCTCCCAAGCAGTTTAAAAATCCTGAGTGCTTGAACGGTTTTCTACCACTTTGTGACCTTCCTAATGTCAAGATGGGTACGGACTAGATGCTCAATACATACTTGGTTGATTCATTACCTGTGGAAAATTAGGATTAATCACCTAAGGGGTTTCTTGGTTGATGAACCTAAGGAATCCAATAGAATGGAAGGCCAGGAGAAGTCTGCTGGCTTGGAAGGATCAAAGTCCAGCTTCGGGCTGTGGATAGTTTAGACAACCTGCAAACCTGTGTTACCTGCTCGGAGGCTGTGAAGATCTGTACTGGAGGCACTGGAGGGTACTGGTAGGTTAGACATGGTCTTTACCCTTCAGGGATTTACATACAGCTGAGACCGGAGACAAGAAGGATCCGTGTGATCGTCAGAAATGTAGAAATATAAATGCGCCTTGAAGGGGAAGGACTGAGATGGATGGAGGGGGTGAGGTTAACAGCAGGATGCGTTGACGGAAGGTGGTAGTGCAAAGGGATAGTTATTCCATAAAGCTGCCCTCCAGGAGTGTCAGAAAGAGACTTAACACCGAGATAGAAAATACTCTTTTGCAATTGCAGCATCGTGAGCAACGGACCTCTTTGAGTCTCTGAAATGACGGAAGTGTGCATCACAAAAGCATTTTTTTTTTTCATCTTGGGCATTCCTTATTCATTCATTCAAGCCTGCCATATGTCTCCCTGGGCCTTGCATGTTTGTTTCACGTTTGCTGGTACTGGTTTTTTTCATCAGCGGAGCTGAATGTGTTGTTAAGCTCAGCCTCCTAAGCCTGGCTCTTCTGGATGGGCTGCAATTTGTGGTGAATCTCACCTGCCCCCTCCACCCGGATTCTCTCTCGTTACAGCCACCCGCAGGCTGCAGAGATTGTTGCCCTTCAAAAATGCACAGAGCGGGTGCCGCCTGGGTATTTGTATACCCTGTGGGTCGGCCCTCCGCCAAGGACCAACCGGGGCAAGTGTGTGAGAGCCCAGATCCCTGATTCCTGTAGGAACCGGCCGTCCTGGACCTCCTGTCGGAACTGCTCTGAAAGGGTCTGCGTGAAATATTTCTGCCCTGGTGTGTTGAAGACTTAGTATGAACCAAGCCTCAACGCTGTATGAAAATAGTTCACCTGACTAGGACACAGCAAAGAGCCAACCCCTCCAAAGCAGGAAGGACTCAGGAAGACCCCACTTCTTTGTTGAAGCCTCTGGCCTGAGCGCCCGGAGACTGTTGTTCCCAGTGGTGAGCTGTTGTTCTGAATGCCTCGGTGGGACGTGCCTCTGTCCATTCCTCTCATTCTTCACCCTGCCCGCTGCTGCAGGGAAGTCACATCGGGTCAGCCCCAAAGACAGTGTCCCTGCCGGCTCCCTGTGGCTTGCTCTGATCCTTAGCCAAACAAGGGGGCTTCTCCTTAGCCATAAGCCGCTGGAGGTGCAGATGGGCTGAATTTTACACAATGGCTTCATTGCTGAAACAAACAAGCAATGCAACGGGGTACTTGGGGATGGAGGAACAGTGTCCCTCTCCCGCGGCTGCCTTGGGAAAGGGGGGTGTTGTCGCTAGGGGAGATGGCCATATCAGGTGAGACCTGAGCAAGCAGGAACTGGGTCGGAGGTAGCTCTGTGATCTCAGTGGGAGGATTGGGGGGCTCCTTCCTCAAGCCCTCAGATGTACAACCGCTGGGTCTGGGCGTGCCCTGGCCTCTGCCCGCTGCCCCAGCTCACTTCCTTCCGGTCCCATCCCCGTTCCCCTGCCCTGCCTCATGCCTCCAGTTTGCTCACACTCACCGCTTCCTCACGACTTTGTCTTGCCCGTGGCTCTCCATGGCACAGCCTGTGCTTGTAGCAGCTGATCTCTAATCTCGCTTTCTGAGAATAAAGTTCTAGGTAGACACAGAGGCCGTGGGTTCTTCAAAGAAGTCCTCAGCACAACCAGACATTGTCGGTCTGTGGACTTCATCCTTTTTATGTGGCGTCAAGTAGGACACACATAAAGCTCACCAGGGGAGGTCCAGAAGATGGCAGAGAATATGCCCGAGTGTCCGGGCGGTGGGATTGCGAATGCTGACGGGGGTCTTTCAATAAGGTAGGTGAGGGTTCAAGTATAAAAGACCCTAGATAGTCAGGAGACCTGGGCCCTAACATCGACACTGCTGGGCTTTGTAAGCCGTGAAGACCTGACTGGAGGTGGTCTCCCTACTTCATCTCATCTTTTCCTTTCTCCCATGCGCTTCCCTAGACAATGGACATTTTGGTCTATCATATCGTGAGTGCAGCTCTGACACCCCTAACTCTACCACATTAAAACGGGTTTCCACCTGGTTACGCATTGGGTACCAAGTGCCAATCCCTGGAGAAGTCTCAGACGAGACATCTATCAGAGAAGACAGATGTTGATTTGTGGCGCTTAAGAGTGTCCACCCACACAAACAAGCTTTTTCTTTGGGATGGATGGATTCATTTAAAAGAAACACACACACACACACACACACACATACACACACACACACACACACACACACACACACGGTATATCTACTCCATTAGCCTAGACTTCTGTCTTTCCTTTTTTGTTGATGCAAGAGTTCAACCCAAGGTCGGAGAGGTATACAGAAGATCTGAGGAGTCTCAGACCCTGGATTTTGGGACGAGACTGGCTTTTTGCTTCCTGACCCTAGAAGAAGATCTTGGTTAACTGGACCCAGATCTGAGCCTGGGCTTTATTGTAAGAAAGGAGCATCCACAAGGCACCCCTCAAATACTAGGGCGGATGCTGTGACTGGGGTCCTCGGGAGGGGGCGGGGTCTAATGTCAGGTGTGAGAAAGGGGGGCGGGGATCATAGAGAACGGGCAGGTGCGTTTCCTCTTTGTGAGACAAGACAGTAACAGGTCCCTGCGGGGCGGCTCTGGCTCCCGGGTGCTAATGCCCCCGACCTGTTAGAGAGAACCAGCTGCCCAGCCTGGAAAACGGCCATGCGGGGAGGGAAGAGGGCCACCCGGCCCCTCAACTCTGTCCCGTTCATAGCAGAGCCTGTCCAGGACCCGTCACTGCTGTCAGGGTCCTCAGATATCAACGTCATCATCCCCGTATTTGACAGAAACTCAGAGAAGGGAACGGATGTCCCCAGAGCCACATGCCTATCCCGGGAAGAGCCAGAGCTAGCTTCCCGGGAGCTGCCGCCTACTGAAGGTGAGATTCTGCTTTGGGTTCGAGAAGAACAAATCTCTGACAAGCCAGGGAGAGAGCCGACCCCTCACGGCTGAGTCAACACCGGGAAAAGGGGTCGGGGCCGAGGAGAAGAGGAGCCCCTGCATCAGAGAGCGCTGGCTTCCCGCCCCCCAGTCAGACACGGGGGAGGCAGACCCGTCTTGCCAGCCACGCGAGTGTGAAAGCGATGTGGACACTGAAGACACGAAGTGATGATACCACGTTCGCGATTTTCCGTGGCCTTCACCGCAGTGTAGATGACCGTAGTTGGGGGCTCTGAACTCCTGAGCCTAAGAATCCTTGTTGCATAACCGCGTTGAGGAGTAGCGGGTGCGGGTCAGAGACAAGCTCTGAGCGCAGTGGCTGACACACACAGGTACTCAATGGAAGATGGCTGTACGATGTCACGTCATCCTTAGGCCCACCTGCCCGTGTACACAAGAGCGGGTTCTTCACAGTCCACCAGCTATGCAGACCAGAGGCCCAGGACCCAGCCCTCTGCTGTCCCCAGGTAGTCAATCTCCTACTGAGCCTCCGTGTTATGTCCGCTTGCTCAGAGAGCTTTTCTTTCTTTCTTTCTTTCTTTTTTTAACTCAGGGAAGAGATTAAGCCTTTGGTTTCAGAGTTTTAGCTATAGTCGAGAGCCAACAACCCATCCTGGCCGAACCTGCCCCTGCCCGTCCCCTTTAGCCCTGCCATGGAAACTCGTGAATCTGGACCCGTTGGCAACAAGGAGCTGGAGCCACCTTGGGGCCCCGCTGCCCCGCACCCCCCCAAGCTGGGCCGGGTTTCCCAGGAGAGCAGGGGTGGCAGGGAGGTGGGCAGCGCGGTGGCTGAGCAGGTGTGTGGATCTCATGAGCCAGGGAACCTTCCCCGGGGCTCAGCCAAAACCACAGTGCATTTGGCCCGGGGCCCATTTTCCCCTTAAAACTTTAAGCCCATGAGTGTTTTCAGGGGAATTTAATCCACATGTTTTTATTCATTTTTATTCATTTGCATTTAGCTCATAAAAATGCTGTTTTTAAGGGGGTTGATGGCCAAGAACCAATTTTTTTTCTTTATTCTTCTTTTCTCTCCTCCTCCTCCTCCTCCTCCTCCTCCTCCTCCTCCTTCTCTTTCTCCTCCTCCTCCTCTACCTCCACCACCTCCTTCTCCTTATACGTCCTCTTTCTTAGGAAAAAAAAAATGACGTTTCCCCCTTTTGGTTTCTGTAAATATGTAAGGCCAAGCCTCTGAGCTGGACAGGAAGTTCGCACCCATCGACCTGAATAAGTGCTCAGTGACTTCTTCCGGGGCAAAACCCAAAGCCAACAGTTCTGTTTCAATGTTTACGTGAACGCCACCACAGGGTACACGTAGGGAGATGCTGCTTGTCCCAGTGTAGTATGAGTCATCCTGACGACTCCCACAGCGGGGTGGGGTGGGGCGGGGGGCACAGCAGGTGGCGGGAAGGATGCTCTGTGACCCAGGGCTTCTGGAGACTGGGCGGTGAGCCTGTATGTGTTCAAACTCTTGAGGTCCTAACTGCTGACATCAGAGCCCAGGACTCCGTGTGCAGTCAGCACCTCTGACTGTCTCCCGGACCACGGTCTGGTGAGGCGCCCTGCAAAACGAGCAGGGTGCTGCAGCGTGTGTGCAGGGGGCACAGAGAAGGAGGGCTGTCCCCCGCCCCCTGTGGGAGTGGACGAGAAGCGAACGCTGGCCCAAGTCCAATGCCCTTTGAACGTGGTGACCACGCTCTTTACTAAACGTCCTCCTTCAACTGCCTTAAATAAAAGCTTCTCTCTTCTTCTTCCCCCACTGGAAAGGAGCAAGGAAGAGAGGGGCAGAGAACCGGGCTGAGGAGGGCCCAGTGCCTGGTGCAGGGATGGGGAGAGAACTTGATTCTCTCTTGCTTGGGCTTTAGCATTCTAGCATGTTGCTTTTTCCCCTGCAGCAAAGAGGAGACAACGCTTTTCCCTTCCACCCTTCACAGCGTGGGGACCCGGCTTCCGTAAACAAGAGGAGCTCAGCTGACATGTGGCTCTGTGCAGTGACAAATGCGTCTGTCCCCCAGAAGATACAGGGAAGCATACGGGTTGAAGATGATGTTAAACCTGGGGCTTGAGTCCTTTTCACCAAGTAGTTTAATTTCCTGCTGGATGTTTGAGGGGGGCACTCTTCCTCCAGCTTTGTTTTACTGTCAGGTTGGGAAAGCATTCTGCACCGGGACCCAGGAGGCCTGGACTGGAGACCTGTCTCTGTCCGACTCAGTAGCTGGATGATGGCAGCAAGATGTGGCATCTCTCTGGGACTCCTTGTCATCATCTTTAAAATGGAGACCCTATGACCACAGAACTTCTAACTCGCCTAGCCCAGTTTACCTCATTTTATAGATGAGCAAACTAATGAATCTTTAGATTACTTAGACACAGATATTGAGCTCATTTACAAAGCCAGTAGGCAGAGTCAGTAGCATCTGGGTCCCCGGGTCAGACTGCCTGAGTTTGAATCCCACCTCAGTCAATTACTGGCTGTGTGACTTTTAGGAAGTTACTTAATCTCTCTGAGTCTGGGTGGCTTCATCTGAGAAGAAGGATGGTTATCATAATACCGACCTCATAGGTTGTTAAGAAGAAGCAATATGTAGAAAGAGGCAGGAACAGCATCTGGGCCCCAGGAAGGAGTACGTAAGCATTAGCTTTTATAATTGACTCGAGATTGTGCAGGGTACCAACAACATCGACTGGCATTACAAAGGCATCTTCTGAGGGCTACTGTTCCCAGGTCCATAGCCCAGGGTGCATGTTATATCCACCTGGGACATTAGAAAAAGACACCCGTTGCTAGACTCCACGCCACACTAGCTAACCTGGAAGGTGGGGACGGGCCCGGGGTTCTGTATTTTTGAGAAGCCCCACACAGCAATTCTCACGTGACCCTTGGCCTGAGAGTCCTGCTGCTGGGCACTGCTGCCCACAACCATGTTAGAGGACCTTGTTCTTTTTTTTTTTTTTTTTAAAGAAAAAAATATAATTGTAGTCTTTCTGTGTAAATGGTATTCTTAACTATTTATTAAAGTCCCACTCTCTTGCAAGGGGAGATAAAAAGTTACTTTTCAGTGCTATTTGAGGATATAAAAAATATGTTTTCCCCCCTATTTTCTTCCTTTCATGAAAGCCCCTGGTGGGGGCTGCGCTCAGGCACACGGGGACTTATCTCAGAAGAACCAGAACAGCTCCCCACCCACCATCTCCCCCTCACTCCCCTCCCCCCACTGTGGGAGAGCACAGCTGATCCCACCATTATCATTTTAATGTACAAAATGACACTACGCTGAAAAGAAGGGGTTCATAAATTATATCTGATTTTAGAAAGTTTTTCAGCCATTGTATAAGTGACAGATCTTTCAAAGAAGACAGAAAATGAATTTCGGATACAAAAAAAAAATAATTCCATGTTTTTATGGCAAGCTTTAAAAAAAATATTCTCGGAATAACATGTTTCTGAGAAGGGTGCTTTGGGAGGCTGTTGGAACTGAGCACTGCCTGATGGGAGGCAGGGGGCTCCAGACTGGAGGGAGATGGGGGTCTGTCCGGAGCGGGAGACGGTCACCAAGCAGGTGACCCAGACGCTGTCGCAGAGGCCAGAGGGAGGGCAGCTTTGCTCTTTAGGTTGGGGAGTGGGAACGTGTGGGGTGTGTTGGAAAGGACGGATCACAGGTGCTTTTGCTGTAGAATGAATCCATCCTGTTAACTGCTCGTCCACAGGACCAACTTTGGTAAACAGTGTTTTTTTTTTGTTTTTTTTTTACAAACCGGGGAACAAATTTCTTACCCTGGAATTCAATGCGTTTTTCTGGTCACATCTCCTGCCATTGCTGGGTCCTGGCTACTTGGGATACTGTTCTCTCCTGGTTAGTCCTAACTCTCCTTCCTAATATTCTCCTACCCCTCGCGAAGGCTTACCTGTTCTCCGCCTCTTGATTCAAACCCTACTTTCCTAAGGTCTGTTTTATCCTGTCAGCCACTCACAGGGATGGCTCACGTGGTTCCTCACCAGCCTCCCTAATCTCTCATGATTCCATGGACTGTACTTTGGGCACCAGTGTACGGAGAAGACCCCGGTCCAAGTGGCCCATGCTTTTCCGTGACCCTCTGTGAAAGCAGGACCTTGCTTTTCTTGTTGGTCACGGCAAGAGTTAGAATCCCTCGCCTGCCCGTCTCCTAGTCTTTGTATCATAACTTAAAGTTTGCTAGAGCTGCCGGAACACATCATCATGGACGTCGTGGCTTACAACACCAGAAATGGGCACTCTTACTGATGTGGAGAGAAGACATCTGAAACCAAGGTGGGGCAGGGCTGTACCCGTTTGGAAGGCTCTTGGGGAGAATCCTTCCCGCCTCCTCCAGCTTCTGGTGTCTCCAGGTGTCCTTGGCTTGTGGCTGTATCTGTCCACCTGCAGGTGGCCTTCTCTTCTCCCTGCTTGTCTCTCTTACAAGGACACCTCATTGGATTTGGCTTTATCTTTATAATTCAGGATGATGTCGTCTAAAAATTTTTAATTTATTTATATCTGCGGACACCCTTTTATTCCAAAGAAGGTCCCGTTTACAGATTCCTGGAATAAAAATGTGACATGTCATGGGGGGGGGATCTTTCAATCAACTACAGGGTTGTTAGAATTATCTGCAGTAATTCAAGAAGCATGGCATTTGAAAGAAAAAAAATGCATAGAGGTTTCCACAATAAAATAAATTGAACCCCTTTTGCAGAATATTCTTCCTTACATGCAGTGTCTCCCGTGAAATGAAGCAGAATTACTTCTCTCATTTTGGATTTCCACCTTTGTCGTCTCCTTTTTATCCAGAACTTCTAACCACCTTCAGAACAAAGCATCTGAGGTCTCCCTGGCCTGGGTGGGCCTTATCTTCACGGTCTTCCCCGCACCCCGCCCGCCAAGCCAGCTGTGTGTGTGACTCCTTCCCAAGCTGTGAACTCCACCAGGACCATCTGTCTCCAGGACTTTGCTCAGACCTCTCCCTCCCCCCACGAAGGCCTCTAAAAGTCATCATCCTCTGCTCTCCTCTGCCTCCCAGCACTATTATAAGGTTTAGTTGCCTTCTTGAAGATGTCTCCTACTTTCCTATCTCTAGCTGGTCACCAGCTACAGCCAAGTCATTTGCACGTGTGTCATCAGTCTTGTTCACCATCTCTGGAGGTCAGTGGGACAGAGATCCCCTCGTGTCCTTCTCCTCTGTCTCCACCCTCATGTACTTCCCTTCCTAAAGGTCACCTCCACCCCCTCCACCCTTTCCTCCTTCCTTCCCCTTCTTCCTTCCCACTCCTTTCCTTCTTTTTATCCCCGACCTTCTTCTTCTTCTTCTTCTTCTTCTTCTTCTTCTTCTTCTTCTTCTTCTTCTTCTTCTTCTTCTTCAGAAGTCCCGCTTTCTGCCCGTTAGACACTTTCCTTGTATTATCTCATTTAACCCCCCCCCCCCCACACACACACACAACTTCTGGTGCACAGGGATGCTACGTGCATTTTACCTGGGTACCTGAGTTGATGGAGGCTCACAGCATTTCAATCCACCTGCCGGGTGATGTGGCCCCAGCTCCAGTCCCAGCTTGTCGGGAGCCAAGAGCCTTGACCCTTCGTCAAGTACAGCCTCCTCGGCGGTGTCCTCAGCTGGACACCTCCGCTGTCCTGATCGGGTGCCTCGCACGCCGTGGGTAGCATGCAGATGTGTGCTGAGCGAGACGGTGAGTCATCCGGACCATTTTAAAATATTTTTAAACTAGAAGAGGAGGGTGAGGAAATGAGAGGGTTGGAGCCCAGGCTGCTCGTGCATCTGCCAACGGCAGCAAGAGCACCTACGGGCACGATCGTGAGTGGTCTGGGGGTTAATTGGTCGGGGCACGCTGGCTTCTGTGGGAACGAGATCCCATTACCCAGCCTCTGTTTTATGTGAAGTCTGACATTTATGAAAGGTGAGCCGACATCTAATCTGTCGGAGCCGCCGGCTGCGGCAAAGCCTGCCTCTGCAAAGCTGTTCCGAGTGTTGGCTTTCCTGGGGGTCCACACTGGTGGCTTTTTGGGCAGGATTTAAAAACAACAACAACAACATGAAACTTGGGTCTGCAGGTGAGAAGCCAGGAGATGGCATGCCCATCAGAGCTGAAGGAGGAGGGGACTTTTCTCCTGGTGGGAACCCCTTCTGGCCGTCCCAGGGGCTGCCTTACCCCCGCCCCGGACCCTTAACCGACCACTGAGCAGGCTGCTGGGGGTCACCCTCCGTGGGTGCATCTGGACTTAGGAAGGTGTCCAGTTCGGAGGCCGTGGGTCTCAAACAGGAGGAGCGTCAGACCAGGAGAGCCGCTTCCCTGGGCTGCCCGGCTGGGCCACATGGATACTTCCTAGGAAGAACCTTCAGCTGATTTTCTCCCCCCACATCGGAGCCCTCTCTTCTTTTGCTCCAAGTTGCTAAGTAATCCTCCCCAGTGAGCCACTTTTCAGAGCTAGCGACAACAGTAAAACTAGCTCACACCCGCAGAGTGCATCTTACGCGTCCCGCACTGTTCCAAAGGCCCCGATCCCCACGGCAGTGCCGTGAAGAAAACGTGTCCGCACTAAAGGTGAACTTCACACCGGCTCTGGATGTGACAGAACTGCTCCCTCCTGTCCACAGAGCTGTCAGCTCCCGTCCCACGGCTCTCTCCTCACCTCCACCGTCTCTTCTCACTTTGTTTTCTCTGTTTCTTCTAGTTCCTGCAGCCCCCGGGCCTTTGTACGAACCATGTCCCTGCTTCTGCACTTGTCCTACCACCCTATCCGCACAGAGACCTTTGTCTACTAATCTGTCCACTAATTTGTCTACTAGTGTGTCCACAGCGTGGTGCTTCCCCGGGAGAGCCAGCTCTGACACCGGAGACAGGGTGAGAGGCCAGGCTGGGAGCATTGCCTGTGGCTTTTCCTTTCGTCACCTGTGTAACGACAGTGACCAACCAGCAGGGTTTGCCAGGACCAAGAATGCACTCCTAGGAATCAGGGTTTTCATGTTAAAAATCCATGAATCTCGGTCAAACTGAGACAGGTTGTCCAGCTGTGTATTTTGTTCTCATTTATACTCCAGGGAGGAGAACAGTCTTGACATGGACTGGATACTTAGTATCTGTTTGTTGGATGGATGGATGGATGGACGAACAAACAGATGGACGGACGGATGGATGGACGGACGGACGGACGGATGGATGGATGGACGGACGGATGGATCTTCAAGGATCCTTCTACCTCCTGTGTCTGGCATTCATTCAAGGTAAAACCAAAGAAAAGAGTAGTAATGAGCAAAACTCTCTCTAATATCCTTGAGGCAACTGGTGAGGACAGAAATGAGAAGAGAGGGCTGCTTCCAATCGGAATGCCTCCACCCAGGCGTGAGGGAGACCGTCCGGAACTGCCACTTCCGTCCACCGAGGTCCACCGGGTCCTGTGCGCGTGTCGGGCTTTCACTGCTGGAACTGCCCCGTCAGGATGATACTGTCTTCATCTCCCTTTTGCAAATGAGGAAAATGGCGGGAGGGTGAGGTTAGGTGACAAGTCCCAGGCCCCCTGTGGGAGTAAGAGATGGAGCAGATCCCACCTCTGAAGCCTACAGCCGTCAACATGCCCCTCCCCCACTTTGTGCGTCTCAGCCTCTGGGTGCTAACGACGGAGGATGGGGTTACAGGAAAGAAGGGGGGGTGCATGAAAAGGAAGAGAGGATCCAGAGCTGGGGAAGGAAGTAGGGACACCCCCCGCCCCTCGCCAAGTCTTCTGAGGCTTTTGACCATCAGACTATGGGAGGACTCGGATCAGAAGCGAAATCTCAGCATTGGGACCTCAGAGTGGAATGACCGCCCCCTGGGACGGACGGAAACCGGGAAGCCGTCTTCCTCCGCGGACGTGGAGAATTGAGGTATTGATTGCATTTGTTTCCTCGTGACACAAAAGGTAAATTAATCCTTTTAGAGCAGAAAACACGTTTTTATTACATTCTGAGTAATTTCCTTGGAAAAAGAAAAACATTTTTTAAAGCCTCTGGCAGTAAAACTAGATTTCTCCCCCACATCTGAGATGGCAATGGGTGTCATTATTCATGCATAATCTGATTCCAAGTGATTCCTTGTTTACAGTTTGTTTCTTTGTATTTCCTTATGTAAGCAAGAATTAATACACTCAGACATGAAAGAAATAAGCTAAATTATTTTTACGGCTTCTCTTTAGGACGCACAATATGTCTTCTTTAACTCTCAATGACATGCAAAACAGTCAGAGGGAAAAGCACAAATAAATACCTATGGAAACAAAGACAGATATTCCAGGCAGAAGGACGCAGTGGGTACTGACTGCTGTGTGGGAGTGCTGGGCTCTCCTTCCCCCGAGCAGGAGCCGGAGCTGGCTGGGGACCTGGGCGGTCTGAGCCCCACCGAGGAGCTGGCCTGCCCCTTCTCCATGCCCACCAGATGCCAGCTCACCCTGGTATGCAGTTCCAGTGAGATCCCCAACCCCCACCCGCAGCCGAGCTGAACTCCAGAGGAGTGTCCAGATGGGCACGCTCTCTACACATCTGGGATGTGGCTCCCGTAGGGAAAGGCCCTTGGATGGTCTCCATCTTGGCGTTTCCAACCTAGCGAGCTGCTGCCAGCTCCCGTGTGTGTGAGTAATTGAAGGGGGTGCCTGTGTCAGCTGGTTTGTACGAGACTGCATCATGACGATTTCAAAGTCCACCTGCAATTTTTTTTAAACAAGTAGAATAGGTATCAAATATCCTACTCTACATTTCAGGTATAAAAGTCTCCATTAAACCCACATGATGCTTCAGAGTCCAAATTAGAGTGAGACCAGGCTCCGAGGGCTTAGATGTCAGGAGCTCCCTCCAGCTCGGGCGCCGACCCCACTCCGCCGTGACCCCGAGCTCAGTGTCGCCTTAAATTTGCACCCTGGCCTCAGCCCCCAGATGCTTCTATGTGTTGAGTGACTTCGGATTCACATGTAGACGTCCCTCTTCCGGCTGTCGGAGTGCCTTACGTTTCGCTCACTTACGTCTTAGGAAGACAGCTCTGTGTCTGCGATGTCTGTTTAGAAACGCACGTTCTCTTTTCCATCCTTGTGCCGCTTACTGCTCTTCCATTGCCTTCGTGAGACGGTAGACACGGAAGCCTTTCCCTCTCCCCCTCCCTTTTCGACGCAGAGATAAAAATAGACACGTATCTTTGATAGGGATTATCAAGCGTGGCTGTAACAAGGCTGTAAAGTTTGACCTTATGAATCCAGGATACGATGGCCGTCGGGGACTTGAGCCTTCTCCCGGATCCGGGGCCTGCCTTCCCATCCCACCGTCCCCCTTCCCTCTCTTTGAAGAGATACACTAGCTTTATTTTCATTCCAACTCAAAGTTTCTTTCTTGGCATCTGTTTGCAGGTCTCGGACACAGAGGATGGTTGGACCTTACACAGCCTGACACCGTGATGAAACTTGAGACGCAATGTGATAGCAACTTATGGACTCTCTACCTGGGCCAGCCTGTTCTACGCTGTCACTTAACCCGAGGCCCCCAGAAGCAATCCTGGGTCGAGGCAACAGGGACTCCTGCCCGGGACCCTGTGTGCATGTGTGGGCGTGCGCATGAGTGTGTGGGCGTGTCCATGAGCTCTGCTGGCCCTTGACTGCCTGTGTCTACCTCCAGGGTGAGGAGACTCAGGAGTAAGGGAGCCATCTCCACCTGGAACTCATGTCCCCTCCTCTGAGTGACACCAGGGTACCCAGAACTTCAGAATTCCCTGGACATGCCTCTTTCTTCGGTCTGCCCGGGTCTGTCCTCGCAAAGGGGCGTGGCACTACCAGTGAGTGCACCCCCCGCAGATCTAAGAGGTGGCTTTTAACTGGGGGGTGGGGTGGGCTTGGAGTGGACAGGTGTATGGAGCAGAGACAGGTAGATCGCCCACGTGAGGGCTCTCTGGGTACTCTTTCTCCAGCCTCACAGGAGTCAGGAGTGACCCTGCCATCCTATGATGGTTTCTTAGGATTATCTCCATTCTATAGAAAAAGAAGCTGAGACCCAGGAACGCCAAGTAACTTCACCAAATGTGCACACGGAGTGGATGGTGAGCACCAGGCTCAAACTTGGACCGTATGACCTCAGGAAAGGGCCCCCAACTTCAGGGAATCAGCAGATATATATGAGACCGCAGTCCAGGTCTGCAGGCCTGAGAAGCAGGAATGCCCAGGGCAGGGGAAAGTCCATGTCTCGGCCCAGGAGTCAGACCGAGCTAATTTAGCCTTCCCCTACCTTTAGGTCCCATTTAGACTCTCAAGATACTGGATGGCGCTAACCCGCACTGGGCAGGGCCGTCGACTTTACTGGGTTCACTGCTTCAAATGCTAATTAATCTCTTATGGGAATTCCCCTCACAGACACACGCAGACATAGTGTTTAACCAGCTCCCTGTGGCCCAGTCAAGCTGATACTTAAGGGGAACCATCCCAGCGGGTCAGAACAACCTCCGCCGTGAAGCAGAGTGTTGTTGGAGGTCCGTTAAGGGAGTAAGTCCTATTGGAGGCGCTTGGTTGCCTGGCTGCGGGCTGATCCTGTGAGTCAGGGGAGACTGATGAGTAGCTGAAGAAAGGACAGGGCACTAGGAGATTCTGTGGCTCCAGCAAGATCAGGACCTTTAAACCACAGTCAACAACGAAACAAACCAAGTACAGCTTCCTAGACCTGCACCGTCCAATATGGTAGGTCTTAGACTCACGTGGCCCTTTGGTTTTCAATAAATTAAAATGAAATAAAATTTAAAATTCAGCTTTCCAGTAACACTAGCCACATGCCAAAGGCTCAGTAGCCACACCAGCACCCTGGACAATCTTTGAATGGCCTTTGTTAAAGTGACTGATGTTGAAGGAACATACCGCCAACCCCTTTGTCTTGTTTGCACACGTCAGCTAATTTTTCTAACATACTCAAGTAGGGTTACAGGTCAGGGTTCTGCAGCCAAACACCCGATGAAACAAGTTGAATTCTGTTCTTGATTTTGAAGGTCTGCTATAGGCTAATGTGCTTTTTGACTGCCCAAGAGGGAATTAGAGAAGGTCATATTTTCCGATTTATTTAGGTCAAATTATCCTCCCTTCCCCTGCCCCCCCCAACCCCCAATATTTCTTGGGTCTGATGTTGCATCTATGAGTTTAACCAAAGCAAGTGTTTCTTTAGAGGATGACTATGAAACCAAACGTTTGGGGACTCTTGTTCTTGGGAAAATCCACTGTCCTGAGAGAAGTCTGAGCATCCCGAGACCTATGTGCTGGAGAGACCAGACCTCCTGTGCTCTGACTGACACCCCAGCTGAGCCCCCTGCTGACAGTCGCCCTGCCAAAGCACCGCCATGTGGTGAAGCTGCCTGGTCCCTGCCGACCAGACTAGCTGTCCACTCGGTACCTCTATGTGATTTTGGTTGACACTCAGAAAAATTGCACAACCACAGGCTGCACAACTTTCTTACTTAAAGCGTCCAGGAGATATAAAACAGTGTTGCTTCCAGCCAGGAAGTTTGAGGTACAGATATTAATCGACTTACGACTTATGCAACTTACGGCCATTCGACTTTACGACCACAATCGCTTAGCCACGACTGCTCCGTGTCTGGAGCAGTTCTTGTATGCACCTGTATTTTGTAATTTTGTATGTTTTGCAAATATTAAACCAGTTGTACTGGTAATACAGTGTTTTACTTAAACCTGACGAATATAAAAATAAGAAACAAAATGGTGTAGAGATGATACAAATGGCATAAAATGAACAAAGAAAATTATGATATATAACAATAATGAAAGAAAATTATGATAAAATATGACTTAAAGATTTATAACACATTTCACAGTACTGTACATATAGCCTACTCAACCAAATCATGTTACGACCAGTCTGTTGGAACCAACCGTGATCGTAAGTTGAGCACTAGCTGTAGTTTAGGTTGCAGCAATAGTAACTAAAACAGAATTTCTCCCGCAAGAAATGCACGGTTAACCAATCGGTCACCTATCCCTAGCTCAGTGTTTCTTTTTGGTCCTCAAAAAAAAACTAAGCAAAACCAAACAAACAAACCATGCCACATATTGATTTCTAGCAACAGAGAGGGAGCTGAACTAAGCATTCAAGGGCAAACCAAGCTGGGAGGCAAATCTAACTGTACAAGTTATCCCCTGCCGTGTAACAAGTTACCCCACATTGATTTGCTTTAAGGAAATAAATATTTATTATCATACAGTTTCTGGAGGTCAGGAATCCAGATACAGCTTAGCTGGTTCTCTGGCTCAAGGTCTCCCAGAGGCTGCAATCATCTCAAGCCTTAACTGGGGAAGGATTCGCTTTCCAGCTCTCCCAGTGGCTTTTGGGGTGCCTCCACTTCTCCCTGGTTGTTGCTTGAAGGCCCCCTGGATTCCTAGCCCTGTTGACCTCTCTGTATAGGGCAGCTCACACCATGACAACTGGCTTCAACAGAGCAAGCAACCAAAGGGCCAAGAGAGGGGGAACGAGACTGAAATCGCCATCTTGCATAACCTGGCCTCAGGAGAGACATCATTTCACAGTACTGTACATTTTTGCCTTATTCTATTCATTAGACGCAAGTTCCTAGGTTTAGCCCCCACCCCTCATGGGGAGGGGGTGCTGCATGGATGTGACTAGCAGAAAGTGGGGATCCCTGGGCCTATCTTAGAAGCTGCCCATCACGTTGACCTTCCCAGTAGTTACGAGGGTCAGGCTGCCGCTTTCCCAGATGGGCAGCAGGGTCCCTGCATCAAGTGTGTCAGGAAGCAATGACCACATTCTATGAGATAGGATGTGACCATCACAAAGACAAGCCAACACACCATATAAACATCTGCTGTCCTAACCCATGCACCTGTCTGCCTCCCCGCGCCCCTATTGCCAACGCTCAAGTTCACGTAGCATGATTCTCCGAGGCAATGATCTCTTAAGCTGGACTTGCCACATGGGGGTTTCCAGTAGCTCTGTGTTCTTGCACCGCCTCATGTGTTCTCCTCGGCGTCCTTCTGCTGACTGCTGGCGTCCATGGACCCGCACAGGTCATGGTAACCCCCACCTGTGTTGGGCTCATGGCTGATGTGTCTCAGGGGCCTACAAGTCAATTCATCTTATCAGAGCAGCTGTTGTGTTGCTCCTCCCAGATCGTGGGAAGCAGAACAGGATCATTCTCCCACCCAGCAGGGAGAGAAGACTCAACATACGCACTGGGGTGCGCATAAATAATCCTGGCCCTCCAACTTATGAGTTACAGGGATGAGGCTCTTAGGAGTCAGGAGCAGAGCCTCTTACATTATCCAGTGCATGAAATAAGGTAAAAGACAATCGCCCTAGAGTTCAAATTAGCTCCTGAAAAATCCCGCTGGGTTACACAGGAAGTACAGGATACGGTGCACTGTGAGCAGGTTCTCGAAAAATTTCACCACATTGTTTTGTTGTCGTTAGTTTTCTGTTTGTTTTCTTTTTGTCCTGCATTGGAAAAGATCACTGCTTCTTCAGTTGAACCCCAGATGAAGTGGTTGGCTTGGTTTAATGACCTTGTTCTACCAAAAAAAAAAAAAAAAAAGGGAGGTAGGGTTGCTTATTGAGATATTTATGTCCACCATGTTTACTAGAGCTTATATAAGTTACAATGGTTATATGAGGGTTTATTCTCAATAGTCTTTCGTTCTACCAGTACAAGGAATAAAATGAGTGGAGAAAGTACAGAAAAACTAAGAAAATATGGTAATTGTGTACTTCAAGGGTTGGTGAACTTATTCTACAGAAGGCTAGATGGGGGTAATTTATACTTGCAGACCACGTTGCCTCTGTAGCAATTCTTCAAATCTGCCTTGGATCTCAAAAGAAGACAGCGTATAAATGAATGATCATCGCTGTGTCTCAATAAAACCCTGAGGTTGCCAGGTGGACTTAGACCGTAGGTCATGGTTTTGTCAAATCTTCGTATAGCTGAGTGATGGCTTGACTAGTCTTCCTTACGTTGAATCTCTATCATTGTCCATCCATCCATCCATCCATGCATCCATTCATCCACCATTCATCCATCTATCCATCCATTCATCATCCATCCATTCACCCACCCATCCACCCATCCATCCATTCATCCACCTAGCCCATCAGCCAGCGAGCCATTTCCTGATTCAATGCCTGCTTACTGAGGGTCTGTAGTGTCCACGAAGCACCCTCACCTTCACTCATGGGGCATCATGGCTTTCCCTTGTGCTGAGGCCAGAAGGCGCGGGGTAATAGCGGCTCTGCTGCTCTGACCGACACTGAGATCAGCAAAGCCGAGGAAGCTCCCCAAAGTCAGGACAGCCTTCCTTTCACATCTCATTGCCTCCTCCACCCACCTGCACTCCAAGCTGTCTTTTTGACTTCTTAATTCCTCCTTGAGCTGCAAGGAAGAAAAACAAATAAATGAGAAAATCTCCTTAAAATCGAGAGCTGACAATTTAGAAGCCCTCGGTCCAGGTGGAGAGTGTGGGGTGCGGGATGAAGGGTGTGGGCTGTCCCCTTTGTAGCACCCACAGGTCCTCTCCCCTCCAGGCTCTGCCAGGAGCCAGGGGCACCCTGCCGCACACTTAGTTGTATTTGTGGGAGCTCTTTGTTGATCCCAAGCCCTCTAAGGGCTCTCACTGATCCCTACCACCCCCAGAGGGCTATCCTCAAACCATTCAGTCTGGAAGAACTCCTCAAGTCTACCGGAGGTCTGCAAAAATTGCCCAGGAGGCTGATGACCAGGACTGGGGCCTGGTGCTCTATCAAAACCACAGCGGTGCCCTGAGAAAGGTAGACTAGAAGGTCGGAGACACTGACGTGGACTTTCTGGGTGCATTTCTGATGTGGTGGGGTCAAACTGACAGATATATGTGATACCCCTCCCGAAGAGGATGGATCCTTTTGTGGGACCTGCCCTTTCTCATCCCTCGGACCCTTCTGGGAGTTCAGGGTCACTGGATCAGGGGCGTGGCTTTGCCTTGAGTGGCAAGGCTGCCTTCAGCCAGCTGCCGGCTGGGCCGTCTGGTCTGCGTGCAGGGTTGAGAAGACCCCTCGGTTTGAACAGGTGCTGAAAGCTGGGGAAAGCCAAAATATTTTGTTCTTTCTGGGTCACGAACTGTTTGCTGTTGGAAACATCTGTGTAGGCTAAACATAACAGCAGTGCGGTGAACGGTGGTTGCTGTCTTTGGTAGGGAGCCCCCTGAGGACCCCAATAAAGTCACTCTCTTAAGCACAAGCCCCTTGCTTCGGGCCACAGTGACAGGCAATGAATTATCCATGTTGGTTAAAAGGGCAAGGTCACCTCATTATAACACGGCCCATATGCCGGAGCTAAATCAAGCCTGTCCCCAAATATCATTTGGGGAAGGTGTGTGTGTGTGTGTGTGTGTGTGTGTGGCGAGGTGATGATGTAGGCCCTCACTTCACTTTGAAAGCCAAAAAAAAGAAATCACCATAATTAGAGGAAACGCTACAAGTTCATTTCCTCAAAAAAAAAAAAAAAAAAAAAAAAAAAAAAGAAAGAAAAAGAGCAAGTGAGAGAGAGGGCTTAAAGACTAGATGTTTAGACAGGCCTGCAAGCCCCCTTGTGACCTTGCTCTGATATTTAACAAAACATTAATCTTCTTGCCAGCAATTATAAAGGATACAGCGATGTCGCGGGCTCTTGGAGAGTGAGTAATAGTAATTCCATTGTTCCCTTCTATTTATGCCTTGGCTGTACCAGGCAGATGAGGTAAGTCAGGGCTTTGATATGTTGTTCTTCGGCACTGGCAACACAGAAAGGATGCTTGCACAAATATCTGTCCGTTTCCGAGGCGCCGTTCGCACCTCCTTACAACTCGGCGATCAAAGCGGTCCAACATTTTATTATGAAATCAGGAAAATCCTTCCGTGACTTGCTTATGAATTGTAGCCTTAAAAAAAAAAACACCCCACCAGTGTACGGCAGTGACAATGGCTTTTGAACCATACAAGGGAACAGGTGTTAGATATTTATCCTTTCAAGGCTGTGACGAGCTGGGTAACTTTGCTCAGTGCTATTGGCGGGGGGGTGCCACCCAAGACCTCCAGCAGACACAAAAGCGCGGCAGTTGGTGCGTGGCGGGTGGGCGGGGAATGGGGGGGTGTCTCTCAATTTCTTCTTTGCGGATCCGTGGAAACAAAACTTAGTGTGAAAGCCTCTGTTTGGGAGTGGAGGGGAGAGGGGAGGCTATGCAGCCGGTTATTTCAAGCCGAACGGGAAAGCCATCTCCTCTCTCTGAAGTAAGACAATCCTTAGCCAGAGGCGGGATGGCGGATGTTTGCCGTGCGTGGTGACTTCTGAGTTGGGGCTCAGACATCTTGCTCTGGTTGAGGAGGCCAGAGAGGCAAGGCTGTCGCTTCTTCTTTTTCTTTTTTGTTTTTTCTTTTTTTTTTGGATATGCATTTCAACTGGGGAGATTCCTTTTCAGTTGGCCTCCTCTTCTGGGGACAATTAATACTCTTTCTTGGAATGTGGAGGGTGGGAGGGAAGTTGCTTGGCAAAGCTGGTGTCTGCAGGTCTGCAGGCTCTGGGCGCCTTGTTCTCTCCCTCGGGCGTTTCTTCTGTGAAATCAGAGCTCTCACATTTTAGGGAAGGGGGCTTTGTTTGGGAGGGGGAAGAGCAGTTATGGAAGATACACTTTTTTTTTTTTACGAGAGAGAAAGACACAGAGAGAGGGAGAGAGATGAGAAGCATCAATTCTTTGTTGTGGCTCCTTAGTTGTTCATCTATAGCTTTCTCATATGTGCCATGACCCAGGGGCTACAGCTGAGCCAGTGACTCCCTGCTCAAGCCAGCGACCTTGGGTTCAAGCCAGTGACCTTTGAGCTCAAGCCAGTGACCATGTGGTCATGTCTATGATCCCACACTAAAGCCAGAGACCCCGTGCTCAAGCTAGTAAACCTCGCGCTCAAGTCAGATGAGCCTGCGCTCAAGCTGGTGACCTCGGCATTCGAACCTGGGTCCTCTGCGTCCCAGGCTGACACTCTATTCACTGCAGCACTGCCTGGTCAGGCTGGAGGATACACTTTTTAAAATTAAATGTATCCGGTTGACCTTGGTTAATAAGATTATATAGATTACAAGCGAACAATCCTATGCTCCATCATCAGTATATTGCATTGTGTGCCCACCAACCAAAGTCAAATCATCTTCCGTCACCACATACCTGACCCTCTTTCCCTCTGGTGGCCACCATGCTGCTCTGTGTCTACAGAGCGTTTGCTTGTTTTTCTCATGTTTTTTTTTCTCTTTCGTTGCTTTCTGTCCCCATGCAAGTGAAATCAGTTGGTTCTTTCCTTTCCCTGGCTGACATACTTCCCTCAGCCTGAGATTCTGCAGGTTCGTCCATCTTGTCACAAATGCCAGCGCTCCGTCTTACCTGACGGCTGACTCGAATTCCATTGTGTGTGCGCGCTGCGTTTCAGACTTGGCGAAGTTCTGTGGCCATCGGCGAGGACTCTGCTTTCGATAAGCACCTGTGTGCTGGATGCATCTCGGTGACCATGCAAAGGTCCTGTCCTGTGGAGCTCGTTCCCTCTCTGACACCGTCAGACAAAGTGAGACCCTCCAAGGAAGTCACCCCAAGCCTCAGCCCCTGCCCGTGGTCTGCTAGGTGGTGGGAAGAAGCCTGAGCACTGAGCAGCTCCCGAATCCAGGCAGAACTAGGTAGCCGGCCCTCCCTCTGAAAAGTCACCTCCCCTCTTTCCCTAGAGCAGGAAGGGGCTGCTGCCTAGCTGTTCCCTTCTCCTCTGGAGGAAGGGCTATCCACCTGCCTGTGCAGACCTCTTGCTGGCTTTTGGTCAAGGCTGTGACAAATGGAATTGGGCTGTGAACATAATACGCTTACAGTAAAATGTTTACCCGTATCTCAGGAGCACCCTGACGCACGTACCACCGTACGGGACCAGCTCACCCTCCACACCACGAAGAGATAACGGACAGTGGAGGCCCTCCTTCGCCTCCTCCTCCTGATCTGTCTCTATCACCCGTGGCCAGAGAGAAACTGTCAGCATGACCTAAGACCTGGTCACCAGCATGCCCTTCCCTCTGGGTGAACAAACCCGAAACAGCTGCTAGTGTCTTCCTGGAACACCATGTTGAGAAGGATTCCGAAGCCTGGGCTGGACTGGGCTGAAGGAGAGGGGAGGGTTGGCTGGTTGGACCAGGGGTGACCAGTCAGTGAGGATGGATAGTGACGCCCGCCATAGTCAAGGGAAGGAGCAGGAAGCAACTGCTTTGAGTCTACACAACATCTGAGCCTTCTGGATTGCCCACCCCTCCCTACCCTCCCCCCAAATGTTACTGTCCTCCCAGGCCCAGGGGGAGTCCCTCTGGTCCCCTGGAGCCTTTGCTGCCAGTGACTACCACCCGCTGCCATGGCTGAGCATCGGTGGGGTCCCAGCTTGTACTGGGAACCATGCCATGTCTGCCTCAAACGACTGGTGGCCTCTTTCCCAGGGGTCATGGCTAGGCTTCCCAGAGAGGGGCCACTCGAGGACAGGACCTATGTTCTCTCCCCTTGTCAAAGAACCTAACACAGGACACACTGATGTGGTCCAGTAACCCCCCACGAAATGAGGTGCGGAGCTCCTGCCGTTTCACGGGGCCGTGGGTGTTTACCACGTCCGTCCCCACCCCGTGTGCTCAGTTCCATCAAAATGCCTGTGACGTGCATCCCAGGTAAATAAATGTTCACCGTCTCACCAAGAAAGGAGCTTTATCAACTGCCCGGATGCACGAGTATTTATCCTGATATTTAGGGAGAAGACATAGGACTGTGGCTACCGCTAATTGAAAGAATAATGTGGCACTTTTTTTCTACACATTCTGCTGTTAAAAAGAGAGTCTTTTCCAAAGAGAGACGGAGGGCCAGCCAAGAAGGGGCAGAGTTCCCAAGTGTGACAAGCATTGCAGCGCCGGCCTGGCCGCCTGCTGCTGCGATGTCCCCCACCTCCATGGTCCCCTCCCTCGGCCGGCAGCCCAGCTGACACGTGATGGAAGCTCACAAAGAGAAGAATTCCACAGACTGGGCTCTGAGCTTGTTCATAATTTGTCCCATTGTTCCCCCACTTTGCTGCATGTATGAGATATGTAAGACCCCCGACGGCTCTGAGCCCCGCCGCCGTGGCTGGGCACAATGGGGAGCAATGGGGAACACAGGAGGCTGAATTGTGGCCGCAACTTGGAGTCCCTCAGCCTTTGTGAGGGCCGATGAGATGCTTCAAGTCATGGGGGTGGGCCTTTGTGGGCGCAATTATAAACCGGAGGGGAAGGGTGTGGAAGCCAAGGCTGCATGTGCTGTGCGTGCACACGCAACAGTTATCGGAGGGGCTGCGGGGTGCTGGGAAGAGGAGCGGACGGATACGCAACAAAAGCATGCTCATTTGGAGAATTCTCTGCAAGCAAAGGCGGTAACCCGCGAAGGGCGGGACTTTGCTTCTGTCCCCGCGTGCTGGCGGGGCTCTCTCCGCCCGCTTGCTCAGACCCTCTGGACATTCTCAGAGGCTCACTGGCTGGCTGGAGGATCCTGGTTCCCATCCAGAATGGAGCTGACCCATCGGGGCTGGCACCTGCCGATAAGGCTGCTGTTGCCCTGAGTGCTGACGGCCGTGGCCAATGTGGCTGCAGTCTGTGTCCCAGATGACCGTCTTCTGAGACTGACTCGTGCCCTGAGCCACAGGTCTGGTTCTCAGGCACCCAGTCCCCAGTGCATTTCCTCATCTCCCGCCCAGTCCTGTGTCCCCCCCCCCCCCCCCCCCCCCGCAAGTACCTACCTGCAGCTCTGCTACTCTCCTCATGTAGCTATTTGGAGACTTAGTTTTGTTATCTGTACAATGGGGTGGGGGAGGGAACGGCCCTATAGCTGTCTAAAGTTTAGAAGTAAAGGGCTGAGTCCAATCATCTCACACTCTCATTAGTCTCTTTCTTCTTGTTTTCTTCTAGTATTTCTGTATAAAGTAACTATTACATACACAACACATATAACCCCTATTTAGGTGGTTAAGCCAAATAGTAATAAACACCATCCACTCACCATTCAAGAACTAGAACTAGAATGTTGCCAACATGGTGTTTGTTTCCTGGGCACTTACTTGTCTCTAACCTCATCCTTGTCTACCCGCTCCCACCCACGTCACCAAAATATATACATACGCACATTCGTACTCGTAAATAAATACACAGATTGTTTTAAAAGGTGGGAAACTTTGAGCATGTATAGGAATAGAGAGAATAGAAAATGAGCTGGTGTGGACCCATCACCCAGCGTCAGCAACTGTCAACTCCTGGCCAATGCTGTTCCATTTGTCCCCCTCCCCAACCCCTCCCCCTTCAAGTCCTCGGCATCGCAATGCCAACCCACTACACTGTTTCATCTCTTCTCATGGTAACAAAATATTCTCTTGCTTTTCTTTATAGTTCTAACACAAATGAGTGTATTTCAAATGATACAATTTTTAGCTTTCCTTCTCTCTCTATTTTTATAAAAGCAGGGTTCGTCTGGTGGGTTGCAGTTAGTTTTTTATTCAATGTGATGTTCTAGAGTCCGTCCTTGTTCAGACAGATAGCGATCCCTGCCTCATTTTTGCTGCAGGGTGGTATTTCACTTTATAAACATTCCATCATGTATCTATATATTCTTCTGGGTATGGGCATTAGGTTGATTCCTGTGTGAGCAATTCTTTAACAAAACTGTTACCAGTATTCATGAGGCATGGCCTCTGGGAGATGAGAGTATGAGTTTCTCCAGGTAGAGACCAAGAGTCCAATTTTTAGGTCTTATCATATATACCTTTTCTTAACTTTTTAAGATGATGCAAAGTTTGATGGTTTGTTTTTGTTTGTTTGTTTGTTTTTCTGTGATTATTTTTAGCTACTTCTCACAGCGATGTTTCAGTTTCTACTGCCTCACATCCTCACCAAAACTTCATATTTAATAGTTTGCCAATCTGGTGGGTATAAAAAGAACTTTTTAGTATGGTTTTTGTTTCTCTTTCCATGTCCACCACGAAGGCTGAGCCCGTGAGCGCCCAGTCCATTCCTGATTGGGTGCTCCTGTTTCCTTCTCTGGGAAGTTCATGTTTCTGCCAATTTTCATTTCTTTTTAAAATTATTTATTTAGAAATTACGTGTCCAATTCTGTTTCATTTTTTAGAGTGTTTTCTTTTTAATATTCTAAATGCTAACCTTGTATTAATTGATTATGAATTGATTTCCTGGAAAATATTCTCCCAGTTTGTGGCATTCCCCGCACCCCACTCTCTAAGTTTTTTTGTTTTGTTTTGTTTTTTACAGGGACAGAGAGAGAGTCAGAGAGAGGGGTAGATAGGGACAGAGAGACAGGAACGGAGAGAGGTGAGAAGCATCAGTCATTAGTTTTTCATTGCTGTTGCGACACCTTAGTTGTTCATTGATTGCTTTCTCACATGTGCCTTGACCGCGGCCTTCAGCAGACCGAGCAACCCCCCACTCGAGCCAGTGACCCGGGGTCCCAGCTGGTGAGCCCCTTCTCTCAAGCCAGATGGGCCTGCGCTCAAGCTGGCGACCTCGGGGTCTCGAACCTGGGTCCTCTGCATCCCAGTCCGACACTCCATCCACTGCACCACCGCCTGGTCAGGCTCTAAGTTGTTTTTTGATGAACAGCAGTTCTCAATTTTAATGTAGTCATGCTTGTTCATCTTTTGCTCTGTGGCTATTATTATTATTTTGGTTTTGGATAGGAAAATTGTCTCCCCCCTGAGCAATCATAAAGATATTTTTCTTCAAAGCTTTAACATTTTGCTGTTTTACATTTAGGTGGCTGATCTCACCGCAATTGGGTTTGGTGTATGGTGTGAGGTAGGGATCTGATTTTAATGTGGATAACCAATGGTCCCAGGACCACTCTCTTACTGAATAAGCCATCCTCCTGAAATAGGTAATGATGCCACGTGACAGCCTGATAAGTTGAAGGAACAAAATGGAATAGAGGAACGTGGCACAGAGTGGCGGGGATGTGAGACAGCAAACATTGAAGACCCCGAGATGGAGAAATGGCTTCACTGAACAGGTGACGTTTGAGTTGAACACAGATGGAGTCAGCCCTGTGAAAATGGGCAGGTAAAGGTGTCTACGCGGAGGAGAGAGTGAGTGCAGAAGCCCTGAGGGAAGGAGGGCTCTGCACACTGGAGGAAAAGAAAGAAGGCTTGGAGAGGTTAGAGTGTGATGAGTGAGGAGACGTTTGTACCAGAGGAGTCCAGGCTCGGAGATGTCATGCTACAGAGAGTGTTGTAGGTGATGATATGGAATTGGGATTTTATTCTAAGCACAGGGAGAAACAACTCGAAAGTTTAACCAGGAGAATGATGTGAGCTAATATATCCTTTAAAAGATCACATGGGCTGGAAGGTAAGGAATGGACTAGAAGAGCCAAAAGTGAAGACGATCACAAAGTCCATGTGGGAGGTGGTGCTGGTTAGAAAGAAGGTCTGTTTGGCAGGATGGGAAACTGAGGCACGCCTCCTTGCATTAAACTAATCTGGCTAGGTCACTTGTGTCTCACCTTCCTGGGGTCCCTCTGCTCTTCCTGAGCTTGGATCCACCTGTCCCTCTGTCCTGGAAGATTCTTCCTCCCAACTGATCAGAATCTTGTCCACCCCTCAGGGTCCGTTTGTGTGCCAGCCATCTCCCAGCAGCCTTCTCTTGGTTCCAGGAGGATTAAGTCTCTACATCTTCTGGTCCTTCTCATGCTGATTCTCCGAACATGCTGGTGGCCCTGCACCCTGCCCACCTTGTACTGACCTCACCTGTGTGCACGTGTTCTAGTCTTTATCTTGCCACCAACAAGCTGAGTGACCATAAACCCTCTCTCGAACTGGACTTCAGTGTCCCTATCTCTAAACAAAGGGGGTTTGCTTGGATCCTCTCCATGATCCTACTCAAACAATAAGACCCTGCACCTCTCTCTCCTGCCCTATCTGATTAAACATATTGGACTCACGTGCCACATATCACTTTTATCTTTCTGCCCAGGCTTTTACTAAGTAAGTATCAATGATTATTATAATCTAAATAATCATCATTTGCCAATAAGCATTCAACTTAGTTCTACGGGGTATTCTAGATAGGCCATTAGAAGAAGAAAAGATGGAAATTTGAGACGATAAGCTCATAGTCTTAGTTTCATTACCTACTTTGTTTAGATTCTTCTTGAGTATCCATTTGGGACTTTCCTGGGTCTGATCATCTGTGTGGCCACAGACTCATTTATTTTTTTTTTCTGACCATGGTGGCAGTCAGCCAGGTGAGTCTGTGTGATGCTGTATCTGCCCACCCGGAGGGGAGTTGTTAAAGTAACTGTGTCATTAGCTCAACTTGACAAGGGGCCTGATGACTGGTTACAAATGATCTAGTCCTTTCTTTGTGGTCTATGCAGGCTGATGTAACTTGAAGTGGCTCAGAGATGCTAGGAAACAGCATCTCCTCTTTACCTGCACTCCACTGAACAGCTTGGATGCCAGCATTTGAAGAATTATGGAGGCTGTCCCCAAAAATGGTCACTCTGAGATGCTGTAGGAAGTGATACATGTCCTCCCTCCTTGCTTTTGGGGGTCCCACAAGTCATGGAATGCCCTTCATAAGTTTAGTGTCTCTTGGGCATCTGCTTGACCGGGGCATTCTCAGAGACACAAGCTATGATCTCTGCTCTTGGGAGTGAGGGAGGGCATTGGCCCTATGCCCAGAAAGCTCTGCGCCCTACTTGGCAGGGGCTACAGAGGACAGGCACTCAACATGCTGGGCCCACACAGAATTCTGCACAATGAAATCAGGGAAGCTTTCTCGAAAGAAGTGGCATTTGGAATGGACCTTAAAGGATGAACTGATATTGGCCAAGTGGAGAATGACACTTGAGGGAGGTGGAAGAGTTCACAGGAGGTGGGGTGGGGGGAGCAAAATAGGTTGACTGTTGTGAGGACAAGAAACATGGAGCTTAGTCTTGTCTGATGAGTTATCAACTGTTGCATTATTTTCCATGTGGACAGCCACAAGCCTGCTGTTGCCCCCACCCTGTATATGAAGATAGGCACATAAAGATGGTTTCATACAGAGCACGGAGGTTGGTGGACCTAACAGCAGGAAGTGTGCTCGAGACGGGAACAGGCCGAGAAGGGAGGAGTGGCGTTCAGCTTTGAACTCTAACCAGCAGACAGCAGAGACTGAGCCCGGGTTTCGAGGCAGGGGACGTTGCTTTGGGCAACAATCTCAAAAGCAGAGTTTATCTCCCAGAGGTTGAAGTATCTACCTATGTTCCTTCAATCCTTCTACGAAAAGAATCGTCTCTTCTCCTCTATGGAAGCATATTACTCAGTCATCTATTGATATTACCGTGAACTGACCCATGGATATCTATTTTATGCTTTAGATGATAATTTTAGACTATTTTATAAATGCTGTTGCTTAAATTGTTCTAGGTTTGGCCACTGGGCACTCTTTCCGTTGGTTCCTGTGTCCTATGCATAGTTTTTAGACCCAAATTAATTTCTTTTAATTAAGCCAATTTGAGTTGAAATTCTCTCCTTTGTTACCCAAACAGTCCTCTGCAATATTACCAGCTCTTTCTTACGCGTCTAGGTTCCCATCACACAGTCTAGCTTGGTTCTCCTCACTCTTGGACATGAACCCCGCTCTCACATGAATGCTTCTCTTTCCCTGTGCTCCCCAAAGAGAACGTTTTACAAGTTTCTCATCTACTGGGTTTGTTTCCCCTTTATATTTACTCCCTCGGTGACCCTGTGCACTGCCTGGCTTCAGCCACCACCTCGGCGAGCAACCTCGCAGCCAGAGGAGGCAAGAGGAGGTGCCTAACCGGATAATATTCGTGGGAGGCATTCCCCAAGCTTGACTTCATTGGTTTCCCATTCTCGCCATCAACCTCGGTCGCATGCAGGTTAAGTGTGGATGCCCATGACTGACGGCTGTCGACGTCGGACCCTGACGTCGTGGCTGGTGTCTCCTCTCCATCACTCCCCCTGCCACTCTCCCGGCTTTAGGGTGCTCCCTTCCCCTTCCCTGCCTCTTTTATTGTGGACTTTTCTTTCAACTATAAAAGTTATGATTAAAAGAATGAAAATAACGTTCCATCCGCACTCCCAACGGAGCACACATTAAGAGTGTTTGCACACCCTCTAGATCTTTTTTTTTTCCCTCTGGACACGCAACACTCATGCTCACCGTCGTCCCTCCACATCACTGGCTTCTTTTCTCCATCATGTTCTTGTCTTTCTTTACTGTCGCTTTCCTGTGTCCCTGTTCTCCCTTTAGTGTAGTCCTTGTGTCCTACTCTCTTAAATACACCCCTAAGGACAGCGCATGCCCTTAACGGCCGGGCCCCAGCATCCCCGCACGCGGCGCACTGCACAGCTCCAGGGGGAACTCCTGGCTCCGGCTCCTCAAGCCTGGCCTCTTCTGGGACCTCTCCCAGAGCGCTGCGCGGCGCCGACCCGACCCGTCAGTCTCGCAGGACGCCCTCTATTGATTCTATTCTACAAAAGGTTTTATTGCACCTGGGTGGCAGCCCTGGGTGGTAGTCTAAACAGATAAAAGGATCTGTTTTCTCGTGAACCAATGAAAGACTCAGGAAGAACCAGCAGCGGTAGAACCCTCGGCCAGGCGGAATGTCACTCTGTCCCCAGACGCCTTTTGGATGGGAAAGTGGGACTTCATTTGGGTGGAGGGTGTACAGTCAAAACCTATTCTTAAGAGAAGCTTAAAACACATGACCAGGGGTGGGGGAGAGAAAAAGAAGATGTAGGTTAAAAAGCCGCTCATCTCCTCTAAAAATATTTTAAAAAACGTAAAACAAGGAGGTGAGACAGAGAGAGCCGGTTTGTAAAGGATGTGGAGGAAATTAGATTCATGGAGGTCCTCTGGGGGATGGTGCAAGGCCAGGACCAGGAGGACCCCTGACCCCGGCGGCTGAGGCTGTAGGTGAGCGGAGACTGGCTGGCATTTCCAGCTCTCTCGCTCACTCTTCTCCAACCCCGCCCCCCGACCCCGGGGACAGGTCACCTTCCCTGTTCCATGCCAGTGGGGAGCGCTACACTGTTGGTCAACGTGGGTGTGCATTTGGTTCCTGAGCACAGGGGATCGTGTCATAGTTTGAAATAAAAAATTGTAATTGGATTATGCTCAATTGCAGTGGTAATGGGGCTGGCTCTCGGGATAGAACACGGGTGAGGTCAGCCTAAAGGAAACAATTCATTCCCCTAATGACAACAGCTTGGTCTATGAAATGAGAAAGAAATAATAAAAGAAAAGAAAAGAGATCAAAGCTCATTCAAAAATAAGTGTATTTGATGGAACAGTAGTGAAAGAAGTCTGGAGAATTCATTTTATTTTCATTGTATAATATCTGTTTTTCATAGAGTTGGCTTGTTCTTCGGGCCTTTTTATTCCTACAGCGGTGCATGGGTTTGATTAGCTTAATTAGAGTCAGTATCTTGGGAGCAAAGTGTGGGACTGTGAAAGTTTGGGTTCTCGAAAACTTTGAAAAAGAGGAGGACTGTTGGCCTCTTTCTACATAAATTCGGAATCAAAAAAGTCTGACAATTATAATCATCTTAAAATAATTGAAGCACTGCTAAAAATAAAAACCAGAAGGAGAAAAATTGAACCCGAATAAAAGGAATGAAGTTATCCCAGATTTGGATACAATTCTCGCAGCAAATTGAGCTGAAATCTGAAGTCTTAGGTAATTTAAGACAAATGCCAAAAAATTATTTTTTCCCCTGTCTGAGCTGTGAACCAGGGAGGTCTCCCCAAGTCATCTTCTATGTCCCACCTGTTATCTGTGGCCCTGAGAGGGAAATGCTGCTTCAGATGAAAGTTTTGTCAGGTCTCATTTACTCATCGCACATTGTCTCGTATTCTGGAGCTCTAAGGTGTCTAGGAACACAGGGTAGGGGGCCTTGCTTAGAGGTCCCGCGTGGGCCAAGCCTTCCCTTCCACCCCTGTCCCCATTAAACCAAAGGTCTAGCCGTAGGCTAAGTCTGTTGGGGCCACAGGTCCCAGCCATCCTCCCATGTTAGGGGGAGAGGAAGTTCCACAAAACTAGGACCCTAGACAGGATTGAGTATTTTGTTCCTAAAAAGGAACAGGGTCGAGGTATGGGGTGGGGTGGGCGATGTTCTTAATGTTTTTGCTTTGAGGACTTGGCCTTTAAATTCTTTGCACTAAATGAAAACATGTTTTAATCAATTGGCAGTCAACAAGGTATTAAGTCAGACATTTAACATATAGCGTATGCGTGTGTGTGTGTGTGTGTGTGTGTGGCCTGCCCCCTCCCCCCAGGGCTGGAGAAAAGTGATAAACAAAACTGACTTCATTACTATCCTTCTGGGGTTTAAGCTCAGTCTGGGGTGTGTGTGTGTGCGTGTGTGTGTGTGCGCATAGTTGGAGGACCGAAATAAACAATTAAGTAAACAAACAAAACAATTTCTAATAACCATCGGTATTAGGAAGGAAATAAAAAGGATGATGTTGTCGTGGGACTCAACCCAAGTGAGTTTTGTCCTTTTCAATAAAACATGGTTGGCACTCAAGAAAAACCAACGGGCTCACAGTTTGTTGCCTCCTAAGTAAGTATTCATCACCATCAACTACAACACATGCGGCAAAAGTAGATACTGTGTCAACTGGAAATTTTCACTTAATGACACTTCTGAACATTTATTTGAAGTATCTGTTGCTGGTTCTTGCCATTCCTGAACTAAAGAGGTTTTCATATTTTTTCAGTTGCATTTTAGCATTAATTTCTTTTCATGTTAGCCTTCATGTTCAGCTTGACTCTAATCACTAAAAAATAATCTTTGATAAAGTTTCTTTTTTTTTTTTTTTACCATTTGCAGAATGTACCAGAAAGTCCCCGCTCCCTGTGGGCAGGTGTGCATGGGGAAAGCCCCCAGAAACGCATGGACCCCGGCCATCTCCTCGCACCTGGAGAGGACCACTTAGGAGAGGACAACGTTGACAGAAGGGGATGGTAAGTCCTGGAAGAGAAAGTTGGGGGAGGCCTAACACACATGGTTTGGGGGGAAATGAAAAATGGAATGGGAAGGCCCAGAGGGAGCCCCGCCCACGCAGGGCTCTGCCCTGAGGGTCGGGTGTTAGGAGAATGATCAAAAGTGTTCAATGGGAATACATGGGAACCGCCAAGGTGTAGGAGTCAGTCTTAACTTGTGTGCATGTTAATTCTCTACACTGCCCGGCTGGTATGAAGTAATGTCATGGCTGAGGGTGGTGATGGGGATGGGGATGGGGTGGCGTATAGCTTTTTCAGGGAAGCCTTCCTTAATTACACCTTGTGATTAGGCTTTCTCTCTCCTAGGTCAAGTTGAGTAACTTCGTAGAGGGAATGGAGCATGGTCTGTTTTCGTTTACGTGCGAGTGCCCCACACTGGAATACAGAAGGCTGGCCTGGGTCCCTGAGCAGCCCCGTTCCCCCAGTACCTCCCGCTCTCCTGGCCCGTGGTGCTCAACCCATTGGGGATGAATCACTAAATACTGAAAGAGAGGTGGTTACTCTTTACCCGCGCTGTAAACAGTGGTTTTTTTTTAGATCACATCCTCACCCCGCACACCCCTGCTTCTACGTCTTGAGGTTGAGGACCTGGTGTGCCCCTCCCCCAGAGTCACCCTGATTGGCCGAGACTATGTCGGCATTTTCCCCACCAGCCAATGGGGTTTCAGAGTTTTGCTGGGTGTTTCTTTTTTGTTCTAGGGGAGCAAAACTGCTCTCCTGCTCCCGATATACAATTACAACAAATATTCTTTGAAACGACCATTTCCCCAGATTCTGATACACACCCCCCAGAAGGGGGGCATCTTACCCTACCCCCAATTTGGGAGTTTCTACTCCACTTAAGCTCTGAACCGTTTTACAACTCAAAATTCTGCGAGCTAGTTCGTTGCCAACATTTGGTCAGGAGATGATTCGAGGATGAGAGGGACTTAAAAACACATTGTGTGGCTTTGTTCTTAAGCTGGTACCGGTGCCATTGGGTATCTGGAGGGGTTTTGTGGTCGGATTTTGATTATTTGCTAGTTTTGGCAACTGCTGAGATGTTAGATCTCATATTGTTTCTATCAGTTTTTACAGTTTCTTGCTTAACTCTTTGCTGACAGAGCTTTTCAGACACACATCGGGTTCCGAAATGATTGAAAACAGAAATGGCAACTGTGCCTTCCTCCGGACTCCAGGCTCACCTGCCAGGACCTGACTCCAGGTTGTTGGACCGCGTCCCACGTCCACGACCTGTTAGTGGACTGTAGTGGGCTGTGCGTGGCCAGCGTGATCTCATAAACATTAAAAAGAAAAAGACTTATTTGCATCTAAAGAAGATAGAGCATGCAAATCACCACACGGAAAGCCAATGAATACATATCGGCCTTATACATTCATTCTCAATCAACACCTTTCACACTTCTAGAAACACTTAACCCTACCCATTTCTCCTCAGGTGATTACGTATTTCCCAAGAGCCTCACCATTCAGCTCCTCTAGCCAAAGGCCCTCACCCCTACACCAGGCTTCTCGCCCACCAGAAGTTTAGTCTTCAAGATTTAGGAACTTTTGAGGAAAACCTCACCTCCATACTTCCCTCCCCCCACATCCCACCCCCCAAAAAATGTCAAACCCTGCTTGTCCTAAAATGAGAGGCTGCTGACCCAATGGTCTTTGAGTGACAGGCTGTGCTGACTATCAGCTCTTAGCTGTGGGCCAACACTGCCGTTTTTATAGCCACTGATTATCCTATTGGTTTTTCAGCTCATGGTTTAACATCTTATTGAGAAGCCTACGACATCCGACATCCAGGCCTTGGGAAACTCATCCCAGGTCCCAGATTCTTTGCATGCCGATGTTACAAGTCACATGGGCCGAGGCCTGCGTTAGGCACGTTACAGGATCCACGCTGGCTCGGAGTTGAATTGCCCTGTATTTGTACCGCATAAAAACCTGTGACGACACAGCCCGGAGTCTGGGAGGCAGGACCACATGACTACTGTAAGTATTTGCCTCCCAGCTATTTGGAGGTAACTGTGGGAGGCGTTCCCTACCACCCCGGCCAACGATCTCTGTCCTCCTCCCCGTTGACCCCTGCACAAGTGAAGGTCATACTATTTGTTATAACAGAACCACGTCCCAGAGGTTTCACATAAATAGAAATCTACTTCTTGTTCAGGTAAAATTCGATGAGAAGTGAAAGTTGGAGGGATGCTCTGCTCCATGGGCTCATTCAGAAACCAAAGCTGCCTCCCCCGGTGACCCCAGCTTCCTCTAGGGTTCTACAACGCTCTCCATTTTACCAGGGGAGCGGAGTGGGGAAGAGAGGGCGTAGGGCTGTGTGGGAGGTTGTTACGTGCCTGGCTCAGAGCTGTATACCTTCACTGGCCATAATGCAGCAACACGGGGCTGGACAATGCGGTCTAGCTGCGTGTACGTCCAGAGGAAAAGGGGTGGTGATGCCCTTAGCCCGGGGCATGGGGGGTTCCTGCCCTGAACCCCCTCCTCACTCACACACACACACGCACGTGCACACACACACACATGAGAGAGTACATGGCTGTCCCTGCCATAAGGCTGTCCCTGCTGAGCCACAGCTCAGCTCTGGCTCGGCAGGACTTACAACCCAAACATCTGCTCTGGTGAACAGCACCGTCCAGGCCCCCGGGGAATGCTTCTCCACCTCCCAGGCCTCCTCTCCAAACAACAGCAGACTGGCTGAAAGGCTGGGAGGAGCTGTGGGCTGTCCCACGGCTGACGTCAAAGATAGACCTGCTTGGAAGGGTGAGAAAGACTCTTCATCCAACGTTATTAGGTAAGAAAAAAAAAAGAGACTAACTTAAAAACACATTCTCCTCAGATAGGGAGAATGCAGTTGATTTTTGCATAAAAAGTGTTAATACCAGTAGGGGGGTACACTCACTTCCTGCCTCTATTTCTGTTCCCACCTGTGACATCAGAGGGACACACACAGTAGGGACCCACATTTTGAAGGTACATTTGTCAAGGTAGAAGTGCGGTTGATGGATTTTAGCAAATAAAAATTCAGGGCTTCTTTATCTGGCGAACTCTGGAGAGGAGAGAACGTATTTATTTAACAATTAGTTTGTTCAAATGTATGACCTTAAATATTCCTCACCCAGGGATTGCGGGGCTGTATCTACATTCTTGCCCACGAGGTCCTGAAAATGTAGAGGTGAGCCAAGTTTTGTTTGGGATCGGAGGGTACCACTTTCTTTTCCTGACCCATGAGGGGAACAGGTGGCAGAGACTGAACCAGCCCATCCCAACCTCCTGGCTCAGAGGGTGGCCCACAACGACGCTGGTCCAATCAGAATGAATCTTTAGACTTCCTCGGGGGACTTGGAGCAAAGCCCACCTTCGGTTTTCCTGCTGGATTTGGACAAGAAGCACGTGAACCAAGAAGCTGCTGACAACCACTTTAAGACAGGAGCAGAGCCACGAACAAAGACTCAGTCCCTGATCAAACTTAAGACAGGTCCGATCTGAGCTCTCTTTTTAGTGAGGCTTCATTCAGCCGTGGCCGCCCTGCTGTCCTTGGCCTCCCCAACCCAGTTTTAGCAAGAATCCAGCTACGTCATCCTCCCCACCCTGTGTGATATGTGCTCACATGTGACATTGGTCAAGTTCAAGTTCCTCACCTTTCATCTTGGCTCACCTCGGCCCTTGGTAAGAATCCTAGCAGGTCAGTTCATCAAGGACCCCCCCCCTCCCCGATGCCCAGTCTTTGTCGTCTTCCTCTCACTGGCCCTGTCCCTGTGCCTCGGCTCAAACCCCCAACTTGTCCTTGTTGTGTTGGGAGTTGAGCTCAACCTCTCTCCTCTGCTGCCATCGCCCTGAATAAAGTCTTCCTTCTCAGCCAGACAGAGGGAAGTTCTTCCTCGGGGTCAGGGGTCCTTCAGAGTGGGGGCTCCCGCCTGCACCCCCTTACCTCCCTCATGCCACCTGGAAATACCTGCTGAGCACTTATCTTGTCTGGGGGTTAGGCATGGGAGCAAAGCAGCAGAGGGGACAGGCAGTGTCCCTGTCCCTCTAGGAGAGACAGAAAGCCAGAAGCCAACAAATGCACAAGTAAGAGTTTCAGACGGTGCGAGTGCCGGGGAGAGAGGAAAGTGAGGTGACGGGACAGAGAGATCAGGGAACCGAGGAAGCCCTTCCCAGGAGTCCCACTCAGAAAACGACAACGCGAGAAACAAATACAATTAATTTTAACTTTATGCTTCACTTAAGCCAATATTTCCAAAATATCATTTCAACATGTAACCAAGACAATAAATAGTTATGACATTGGGCTTTTTTTTTTTTTTTTTTGTATTCTGTGTCTGAAATCCGGTGTGCATTGTGCACTTAGAGGACTTCTCCCAGTGCCCGGCCATGCCACAAGTGACCACTATCCACGGGTAGCTAGTGGCCACTGTATCCACTGACACAGATCTAGAGTTGTCTAGTCACCCAGTGGAGTGTCTCCTCCACCCCTTACTGCATGGCTGTGCTGCTCTATTCTGAAATCCCAACTGAATCCTGCAGTTCTAACTGCACCCCAGCAGAAAGGGGAAGACAAGGACTCGACTGCCGGCCTTCCTTTGGCTCCGCTGGGTTTTCGAGTTTAAGTGCAATCTACCACCTAGCACTGTGCTCTCATTCATTCCGGTAAGAAATGTCCGGCGTTGACCCACTGGGCCTGTCGGGAAGGTCTGAGTCATGGTGTCCGTGAGCCATCCCTCACAAGGTGGTCACTGAGGCTGGCCCGGCCAGGACGGGACTGGCTTTCAGAACTGGTTCTGGCTGGCCCGCTGCAGTGACAGGCAGGTGGGTGATGTTTTCTCTGGGAAGACCCCTCCTGAGCTGAGCCATAAACACAGAGAAGCTCAGTCTTTGTCCTGCAGTGGTTCTCACCCTGGCAAAGGGGAAAATGAACATGACCCCTTTGAGATGCTCATTATTTAACCTCTGCCCAAGTTGGCCGCTCCCAGGGGAGCCTGTGTTCATTTGTAAAATACACCTATTATAGAAAGTGATCCAGGTTGTGAAAGCGCGGGTCCCAGGTGCAGCCCGGGGTGGGGGGTTTCCCAGACCCATCAGCCCCATGGCATGTTCAAGGGTCCCTCCTGGGAAGCTGCTTGTTCCCTGGGCCTCTTGAGTTAGGAAGACCTTGCTCACAGAATGGCATGGGGGTTAGGGGGGACCCTGGTTGTAGAGGCAGAAGGACCTGAGCTCAGAATATAATTTCTGCAGTTTCTTCCCTGAGGGACGTGGCAGAAGGTCAAACTTTCCAAGCTGCAGTTTGCACATCTCTAGAATCCTCTTTCTGGATTTGTCCTAAGACTCAGTGGTACCACTCACACGGCACGTGTGACTTGGTGGTGTCCAACTGAGCCAGCACTCGGTACATTTTAGCCATTCTGAGTTGGGTTGTTATCATTTGGGTTGGAAACTGGGTCAGCACCAGATGGTCCTGGACAAGGAACCCTTCGCTTCTAAAGGGGTTCCCATGTTCAAGTTCCAGTGATGTCCCGGTCCTTTGGTTCTGGGGGGACAGGAAGCAGTTCTGGTGCAGCTGGAGGTCAGAGTTCTGTCTGCATGGGCTTTGGCTCTGTGACTCAGTGCTGGTCTGTTGTTGGCTGAAAAGCGACTCTTTCTCATTAAACAGGACAGGCCCATTTTGAGCTGGTTCTATAAGCGGTTACAGATATAAACACGCGCATCTGTGTTATTATCTGTAGAACATAATATAAATAATATATTCTTTGGTCCTCTTTCCTGCAGTTCTAACTGCACCCCAGCAGAAAGGGGAAGACAAGGACTTGACTGCCGGCCTTCCTTTGGCTCCGCTGAGAACCTGAGCCACGTTGTGGGAAAGGCAAGCCTGGCCTGGCCACAGCCCAGCTTGTGCCAGAGTCCAGTGTGAGAAGAGCCAGCACTGGGGGGGGGGGGAGACTCTGTGTGGTACCCACCCACCCCGTCCTGCTGTGGGGCTGCCAAGCTATCCGGAGCTCACGGGTGTGTGACCCTCCCTCCCCCCATTCCCGAGCAACGATAACTCTTTCATAGCCTCTGTTCCACTTTGCCACTTTGTCCCAGGGCTGCCTTGGAGGTCTGCCCTGGCATTTGGAAGGCCATTTGTACTGTCACAGGTCCGGCCAGTGGCCTGTTGCTGTCAGAGGGGACGAGGCCTGCCGCTGTCTGGCCTTAAAAGTAGTTTTGTGCAAATCAGCGCCTCCCGGCCCCCCTCCCCTTTCTTTCTGAACTCGTCTGGCCCACAGGATTTCCAGGCAGTGCAGAAAAGAAGCTGGTTTGATTTAAGCTCACAGAAGGGCTGGGAGCTGGGGGGGGGGGTGTTTATATTTTCTTTGCATCCATTAGGACCGGGCTGGAGTAGAGGGAGGAGGGGAGTGGAGGAGGGAGAAACTTCATTTATATGTTAATAGTTGCCAGCGCCCTGGCTCAACTGACAGAACTATTTCATGGGAAACTGACAAATTTTGTCTGCCAGGCTGTGCCCCCACCTCTCAAAGGGGCAATAATCTTGATTAGCAAAACAATCAGGCCCTGGTCCCTGCTCAGGTTACCCTTGCTAGGACAGCCAGCCAGCCAGCCAGCCAGCTGGGCCTTCAAGCTTGAACACAATTTCAAAAGCCAGGCAGTGTAGGCAAACAGAGGGGACCGTGAGGGGTGTGTGGGGGTGTGTGGGGGTGTGGAGGGGGGGCAGAGAAAGGCAATGGACAAAAGGGGTTAATTTGATTGACCGAATCTTCATAGTCTTATAACAATCATTGACTTAGCAAGTAATTCCCCAAGAAGCCAGCGGGGCCGACAGGAAATTGGACTGCAGTATCTGTTTGCCCCAGATGTGTGGGAATGTTCGGGCCTCCTCCTTCCACTTGCCAACTCTGAAAACAAAACAAAACAAAAGAATCACAAACCCCTGGGGGCCCTAATTACCACATGCGCGATAAGTTGTTGCCCCAAAATACACAGGCACTCAACACCCACCAAGGAGCAGGGTCAGCGACTCAGGGCTGACTTCCATTCCCCCCACCACCACTCCATTATTATTAGTTCATTGTATTGTTAATTGACGCTGGGACCTGACGGTGACCGGTGTGCCTCAGAGAGCTCTGGTCTGCTGCTTTATTGCCACCGGCCCCGTTTCTGTTTGCAAACACACACACTTGGGGAGGGCTGTGGTTCTCCTGCCATCCATTCATCCATCCACCTGCTGCCAGTGGGATCCTTGAGAGATGTCCCCACCCAGGGCAGTTATGAGTGACAGGGACATCCTATTAGACCAACCCGGCTACCTTCCCTTGACCAGGCCTGGCGGGAAAACAATGGCTCCATGCAATGGTTTCTGATGGGAAATCAGTTTTGGACACCTCCCGGCCCCCGAGAAGTTGTGGACACAGTACATGGAGGTCCCGTGTGGCCATTATGCTAGCGGTGAGCTCTACAGCGCATTACCAACACCAGGGAGTCATGGGCACAATTCGGTGACATAGACTATAGACCCTACTCATCCTTCACCTCTTTTTGTTTGTTTTGCATACACTAATTTTTTGGGGGGGGGCTGTTGCATGTCTTTGTGTATCATTCTGAATCTCCGTTATTTTTTAACCTCATCAAGGAACCAATCCTGAGATTTCGAAGACGGAAAGGCCTTGACAATCACTCCATCTTCTATCTTCCTGGGAGCCACTCCACACTCCCAGCAATCACCTGCACACCCCACCCGGTCCTTGAATTCCATCTGGAACCGAATCGCCTTTACGAGGCCATCAAGCCCCTGCTTGCACGTTTCATAGGACAGGGGTTCTCATTACCAACTTGATCTTTCTTGTTCGAAGGCTCACACACGGAATCAAAACTTCTATGTCTCTCGAATGACTCCCTGATGGCTCAAGTTCTACCATCTGGATCTAGGTTACATTCATCTCATCTAGGGTTTGTCAACCTTGGCTGCACCTTCAAATCACCTGTGGGGTTTGAAGACATCCCAGCTGAGGCTGAACCTCACACCAATTACATCCACGTCCTCGGAGATGGGACCTGGGTACCAGTATCCTTCATAAAACTTCCCAAATGATTCCTACGTGCAGCGGAGAACGGCCTCCAGAAACTGCAGATAGCCTCACCCCACCTAAGTAGGGTTGCCAGATAAAATGCAGGGCACTCAGTTAAATGTAAACTTCAGATTTAAAAGGTGAATGGCACCTTGGGCTAAGTATACCCCACCTATTGTACGGGACATACTTACACTAAAAATATTTGTTGTTTACCTGAAATTCAAATTTCACCGAGTGCCCTATGGCTTTTGTTTGTTTGTTTTAATGGCTAAATCTGGCAAACCTACAGAAAGACTTTTTCCTCTCCAGGTTGAACATCTGTGCTTCGGCACCTGATATGTTTCCAAAATCCTTTGTGGGTTCACCCCTGTCTGCAGCCATGTCCCAGGGTACTGCACTTCCAGTGCCAGCATGGCACCGCTAACCTGTCCCACAGTCTGGACTCCTCTCCTAGCTGTTTTGTAGGTAGAAGCTGGTCTTGGGCTTTTCTGCTCACTGTATTCTTCCTCTGTGCCTTTCTCTCCGTGGTCCCAGGCCTGGGTCTTTCTGAGCCCCAACGGTGGGGAGCGAGGGGGAGGTAGGACAGCCTCCGGTGTGGATTAGGCCCAGCTGACTCCTGGGTCCTTGCATAACCCTGCGCCATTGGCTCCCGATTCCCATCAGGGCGCATGTCCCAGCACGTGGGTACTAGAGCTGGGATGACCTGGGAGCTAATCCATGTCCTGACTTCCCTGGGTCTAGTGACCCGGGCGGCCTGCAAATTAAACGGACTATGGACAGAATAACAAGAGAAAAACATATAATTCCATTAACGTGGGCCGTGGGTCTGCACGGGAGCCCTTGGCGGTGAGTCACGCTCAGGGCTGACTTTTTGAGAGAGATAGATGGGCCTTTAGAAGAATCCACAGAGGGGTATTGGCTACTGCTGTAACTATTTCTGCTTCGGCGGGGTTGACTTTTTCCTCTTAGCGAAGATGAGAGTTGTTCCGGGGTTGGGGGGCGTTCACAACAATTGACTTCTTTGGAGATGCTCTGCTTTAGGCAGAGAAATGATTTCAGGAACTCAACCCCCTCCACCTCGAAATAATTCTTACGCCAAAACAGCAGCATATTTGGGTGTGGCGTACGATGGTCCCTTTCATTAGAAATGCCAATCTACAGGCCCCGCCCCCAGTCCACTGACTCAGAACCTGCCTCTTGACCCGGGGCGCCCGGGATTCTCGCGCGCAGGAGCGTTTCAGCAGCACTGCGGCTGCGGCTTCTTGCCGAGCTTGTAACACATCATAATCCGGGCTAGCGAGTCAGTCTGCCCGACGTGGATGGGTTTTCGTGTGGCGCACAGACTCTGCGGTCGGTGTAGGCCTCCTGGAAGAGCTGGGCACTCTCAACGCCACTCATCCACGGAGATCCCAGCACAGACAAGGGGAGTCTGAGAGGCAGGCAGGGGCAGGGACTTCAGTCTGTCTCTGGCCTTGAGCTGGCCTTCTGCAGAGCTCTGACGAAGTGTGCAACGGTGCTTCGGCGGTGGAGGGACAAGGAGTCACCATGCTGGTCTCTGGCACCTGGTGCAGGTCAGAGGGGCTGCCCAAAGTGAGAATGTTCCAAACCCAACAAGCCAGTCAACCATAATCCATATATTCCACCCGGGTGGGGGAGGAAGGGCTTGCGCCAGCGGACAGCAGGACTGGGCAGTAGCGACCCCTCCCTCACTTCAGGCCGGCGTGGAGGCAGCAGGAGCACTTAGGGACAAGCACAGTGACTGCCAGGTGACTCTCAGGCCTCAAAGCTACAGCTGCCAAGTCTCACCACTCCATCCCCACGTGACGATTTCTCCTCCACTCACTTGAAAAACTCAAGTTTTATTTTATTATGGAAGGGGGCAATTTTGTGTGGCTCGCAAACACTTTCCCAATTAACTCCTGGGAAATACAGTTACGGAGTCATCTTCTGCATGCACCCAGAAGCTGAATTCCACTTTAAGAAACAGAAAGGTCCCCCAAAGGACATTTGCATTTATAGTCTCTGTCTCCTCTGGCTTTAAGGTGACGGAAAGAGCACATCATTTATTCTAAAATGTATGATTCCTCTTTCTTAATTAGCCAGCAAACTGCTGTTGAGAGTCCGAAACCTCGTGCTACAAACCACCGATGGCCATCAGCCAGACTCGTGGATTCATTTGACCCGAGCTTTTGTTTTAAGCCTTGCGTTGTTCTGGATTGGGCTCTAACATGTTACAGCCAGAAGAGGTCTTAGAACCCAGCTAACTCGGTGATGACCAGAAGGTCTCAGCTTTGGGTCCAGCCCAGGCTCCCGGGTACAGAGAGGATTGTGCTGAGAGAAATGTGAGGTTGTGTCTCTGCAGCAAGAAGGGACAGGCTGTGGATGACCGGTAATGTCCTCATGAGCCACCGATGCCCGGCCTGGCCGGATGCAGAGCAGGAACCAGGGACTTGAGGACTAGAGGGTGGGGGTGATTTAAGATCACACGGATGGTCACTGTCACAGCCAGCACGTTGCTCTCTTGACTTCAAGTCCCCTGTCCCCTTGCACTTAGAGAAATGAATTCCCCCAGGGCCCATCTACGTTGATGGAACTGCAGGTTAATTGCTAAAGCCCTGGTTCTCTGGGTATCTTATAGTCATGACGATACTCTAACATAGTTATGATTTAACTCTAATACAGTCGGGGTGGGGGTTGGGGGGTAAGGTTCCCGCTGTTGGTCCACTAAGTACACATTAGTCCTCACAGCTTTTAGAATGGATTAAGAAAACGATCTTTGACACATACGAAGATCACCTCCACCCAAAGAAGGGAGCCACAGGTTCCATTGTTAACATAGTTATAATTATTTTATAACATATAGCTATATGACTTTAAAGTCACAAGTTAGGAATGATGATTGATAATCATTTTGTTTAATATCCCAACGCGGGTCTGCCTCCCTTCCCATCAGCTGTCTTAAACCTGCATCCCACCAGTAATGACAAGAGAAAGAGAAAAAAAACCCCAGAAATAAAACAGTACTAATCTATCTCCCTTTCTAGGAAAACAGCTCAAAGAGCAGGCCCCAAGAGAGGCGGGTGAACAATGATATGCTTGTTCAGTTTATTTTTTTAATTAAAAAATAAGACTCTCTTGTTTGTATGCAACACAGAGCTAGGATTGTTTGGTGTGTGTGTGGGTGGGAGGGGGAGAATTATCAATGTATGGTAATGCCTCAATTACTTAGTTATGTTTATTAATTATTATGATTGTTATTTATTTTATTAATTAGTCTGCTGGGAACAGAACTCCCTTTAACAAAGCTGGTTCCCCAAAGGCTGAAGGGAGTTCCAGCCCCTTTTGCAGAATGGCCCCTCCATCACCCGTCTGTGATGAGAAGGGTCTTAAGTTGGCACAAGGGTGCCCAGAGAAACGGCCATCTCCCTTGGAGCTAGCCAGGTGTGACCAAGCGCATAGGTTCTGGTCAGTGAGTAGAAATGCTGTACACACCTGACCAGGTGGTGGCACAGTGGATAGAGCGTCGGACTGAGATGCGGAAGACCCAGGTTCGAGACCCCGAGGTCGCCAGCTTGAGCACGGGCCCATCTGGCTTGAGCAAAAGCTCGTCAGCTTGGACCCAAGGTCGCTGGCCCCAGCAAGGGGTTGCTCGGTCTGCTGAAGGCTCGTGGTCAGGGCACATGTGAGAAAGCAATCAATGAACAACTAAGGTGTCTCAATGAAAAAGTAATGATTGATGCTTCTCACCTTCTCTCTGTTCCTGTCTGTCGGTCCCTGTCTATCCCTCTCTCTGTCCCTGTAAAAAAATTAAATAAATAAATAAATGAATAAAAGAAATGCTGTACGGGACTCCCAGGTGCTGACCTTTCAAGAAAGCCCCTTTCGGGGTGGCGACCCCGGAAGGAAGCAGTGTTCCCTGCCATTTCCTTGTCCCTCCACCCCTCCGTTCTCTGGCTGGCCGGAGTAGGGGTGCAGGGGCAGCAACTGGGGTGACAGCCAGCACCATTGCTGAGAAGGAAGCCACATGCTGGGGACGGCAGGGCCACGGGAGAGAGAGTGCCTATGTCCCTGACACCGTGGACCTGCTGCGCCGGTTCCGGACCGCCCCGAGAAATAAACTCTTATCTTGCGCGAGCCAGTGCATTTGAGGGGGGGGGGCTGCACTGGTAGAGGCTGAACCTGGACCGGAGTTACAGCTGAGGGGTACCCAACGGTCCAGCGCGGGGTTGGTGTCTGTCCGGGTCTACATGCACCCACGCACCCTGCTCCTACACGTCCGCTCATCGCGATGCCGCTGGGATTCCCAGTCGTGGGTTCCCGCGCCATACGAGCGACAGGTTGAAAACCTCCCCTGGCAGAGAGAACTGGGGGACAGACAGCCTCTTCATGGTCGTCAGTCAGGCCATGTCACTGCCCCCCCACCCCCCCGGGGAGAGCTGCGAGGGACTTCTCCTTGCACGTGGACTGACGTCCAAATGCCTTACGTGATTTCTCACGCCTCACGAGAGCTTAGCCCTGCCTACCTTTCTACCCTCACGGTCTACGGTGTCCCTCTTGCCTTCCACGCTGCTTCAAGGCCGTGGTCAGTTCCTAGATGGGACTTGTTCTTCCTTCTCATCCCTGGCTGAGTTCAAATGTCAACTTCTCAGGTAGCAAAGCTGTCTGAAGGCCTAGGTAAAATCCGCCTGACTTTGCGTCTGTCCCCAAGATTTCCTTTCACTGGTACCCTATCCAAAACGGCCTCACTGGATCACTTGCCTGCAGTTTCTGTCTCCTGCAAGAGTGTCAGCCCCATGCAGGTGCAGGCTGAGGGTCCCAGTGTCTCTGGGCGTGCCTGCACACACAGTACAGCATACACACTAAGTCCAGAATGAACCTTTCAGAGGTCTGTACCGGTGTTGTCTACATGAGACAGATGATGACGGGGAGGGGCAGGGAGGTGGATAGAGCTCCCAAGCGGTGACAGGACGTTCGTTGGAGCTTACGTTGACCTGCCGCAGGTACAGACTTCGCCTTCTAAAAACGAATCTCCCAGATTCCGGCCAGTTGTAGCTATTTGCCTGTATTACAGTCTCCATGAATGTCTGACTCTTCATTGACAATTTGAATCCACTCAAAGGGCCGCCGGATGTCATAATACATTTACATATGTGAATAGAAAGGCACACAGCTGTGGCCAACAATTCTGGGTGTTTTTTGTTTTGGGGTTTTTTTTTTTTTTTTGGCTTCTTTGCATCTGAATGTGGAAAAGCAAAATATGTTTTTGAACTCTGCTCTTGGAGTCAGACAAGACTTCTGCTAATGAATCACAAAGAATTCTGATTTTATCTGGAGGCTTTCCGCGCCGTACAAAGGGAGGAAGAAGCCAGAATAAAGATTTGAAATAAATATATTGACAGAACTCAAAAGAAAAGATAATGGATTTGGTCATGTTCCCAGCATCATCCCTGAGGGAGGCCGGGGGGTGGGGGGGGGAAGGCTTACCCAGCCAAAGTTGTGTTTGGTTATAGATTAATAATCCAAAGTACAAATGGTTCGGGACAAATTAGAAAGAAAGAAAAAAAAACCATAAACTACAATATTCAACAAACGAGAGTTCAAAGGTTTCTGGGATTTGCTAAATGTTCTTGGTCATACTTTTTTTTTTTAAGTGATGACACCGTACGGAGTTCTTGAACTTTGCCACACAAATAGAAGTAGATTTTTGCTTGACTCACATTAAAGAGTTGTGCAACTATTATTTAAAAATATTAAACAGGGAGTGAGGGAGCCAAGTGGAAAAGTTTGAAAGCATCAACTAACAAGTTGCTAGCAGTCCCAGAATAATCCAAGTAACACTATTGTAGAAAATCTTCCACGCTGTCCGGTGGCTGAGAGCACGGCTTTGGGCTCCCTCTGGGGACCCCCTGTTTGGCGCTGACACTTACTGACTCTATGGTCTGGGCGAGTGACTAAGCTTGGTTTATAGATGTGTCCTTTAAGCCCTTATGCAATGTCAGGAACATATAATTCCTTCCCCAACCCACCCCTACTTCTCAGATACCGTCTCCACAGTGTAGAGCATTCCCCTTTCTAATAGAAATAAAGTCAGGTCACACCTCTTCTAAAGACCCTTAATGTCTTTGAATGAAGATGAAGACCACAGGTCTTGCTGCAGCCCACGGGCTCAGCCTGTCCATCTCTGCCTGCCTCCTGGTTCACCCATGTGAAGGGGATGCTCTCCTTCTTGCTCTGCACTCGCGAGTCCCTTCAATACACATGCTTTCGGCGGCCTCAGGACCTTTGCATTCACTCCTCTGTCTTCCTATTATTGCCTTTCCCCTCCCTAGCTCATCTGTTTGAGCTCAATTTCATTGTCAAGCTTTCAAGGACAATCCTTGACCTTCTAGACGGCCCTCTGTGGCCCCTTTATTGCATGTATGGGGGGCGGGGCTCGACAATAAGTTGTTTAATTGGTGGTTACTGTTCTATAGACCTCTCATCTCCTAGGAGAGGTCCCTTGAAGACAGCGGTGGCATCTGATGCTTTGTTACAGGTCCAGCATTGGCACAGAGCCTTGCACATGCCGGACATTGGGTGACCCCTCAGTGTGGACATGGCAAAAGCAACAGGGTCTCAGCTAATCCCGTGTCCTCCTCCGTGAACACAGGTCCACCACCTCTCACAGGTTCCTGGGGAAGAGTAAATGAGAGGGAAAAAACATGTACGTGCTTTATCAACCATAAAGGACCATCCGTGAGCAAGGCATGATTATAATGCCTTCAAGGTAGCCTTTAGGATCGCTCCAACTGCACGTGAGCAGAAACATAGCTCCAACTGGCTTATCCTGAAAAACGGTGTATAACAATAGAACAGGCAATCAAAGACGCTGAGATGGCATTATCAGAATTCTCTCTCGCTCTCTCTTTCTTGTACTTTCTCCTCCTTCCTGCTTTTCTTTTTTCTCCGGCTTCCTGTGTCTCTGTGCAGCCAGGCTCTCTCACTGTAACAGTCAGTAGCAGAAGATACAGGGTATAGTCTATCATGCAAGCCCAGCATCCCCCCAGGCGGGAGAGGGCATTTCTTCTCAATAGTTCCAGCAAAAGCCCATGGAAAATTCTCTCGAGCTCATTGTTAATCATAATCTGTATGGACTGAATGTCTGTGTGTACCCCCAAATTCAGTTGTTAATGCCTTCCCCCTCACTGTGGTGGTGTTGGGGGTGGGGAACTCCAAAAGTCATTGAGGATGAGAGGATGTCACAAGGGTGGGGTTCCCATGAATGAGATCGGCGCCCTTACAAGGGCCAACAAAGGGCTTCCTTCCTTCCTCAGCTCTTTACCTCATGAGGACACAAGGAGAGAAGCCTGCAGTCTGTACCCCGTGAGAGAGTTCTCACCAGAACCTGGGCGTGTTGGTACTCTGATCTTGAACATCCAGTCTCCAGAACTGTGAGAAATCAATGTCTGCCGTTGTCACCTTACTTTCTATTGTATGAGTGGGCTTAGTTCTGTCTTCTTTTCCACAGGATGGACAGTCCGCACAAAGTCCTCTTCCCCAGCCGTCTTTCCTGGGGGAGGTGTTCGGGGAGACAGCTAGTGGGGTCGTTCAGCCCTCCATGGATTGAAGCAGGTAAGACCAGTTATCAAAATCTCATACAGCTGACCCCTTACATAAAAGATAGAGTAAACCTGTAAGGGGAAAAGTGCCCGGGGCCCTCAGACTTGGGGTTCTTAGGAAATAAGCATATTGGGCAACTCGCTGGTGTTAACAAAAGTATTGTCACCAAGCATCACTGGAGAGCTGACACTCATTTAGCAATGTGGCAGAGACAGATGGACGGCGGTACCACCCTTCCCTGGTCAATCTCCGTCTTCCCAGAACCTTCTAGGGCTGGTCCTCGGGGGGTCTGTGGGACAGGGCGCCCTTCTGGCCAGTGAGATGCAAGGAAAAGCAGCTATCGCGTGACCGTGAAGAGGAAAAGCCCACCTACTCAGAGCGATGTTGTTTCTTTGTTGCTTTGTGTTTCCAAGCTGGCTCCTTTAGTTTTTAGGCTAAAACACGTGGATATGGCCATCAGTGTGATGTATAAGACAACACATTCACCAACTGCCGTGGGGCTGGGTCTTCATTTTCTTAAATGGGTGAGAATGGTTTTTAAAGAGTAATCATCTGAAAAAAAAAATTTTATTTTTGCCCAATTCAAATCCCCTAATTTTACAATGTGTTTTTGTTTTTTTTTAAAAAAAGCTTCTTAGTTCTGTTGTTTAGACCCCAAGTCTTTTAGAAAAATGTTTTATGGTAATTTGAGGAAACTTTCCTGTGGACTTCTGTTAAATTTCTGGAAAGTTCACTTTATTTCACAAATTGCCACGTGGTATTAAAATATCACCAGGGGGATCCTGCTTGGTGTTTTCCTTACCAATCACACAATTCCAGTCACTTTATTTTCGCTGCTGAACTCAGAGGATAAACGAGAACCTCTATTTCTAGGTGTAAAAATTATCCATTTGTTTATTTTCCATTGAAGTGGCCCGTCTGCTGCAGGGTCATGATGGTCAGTGACAGTGACCCATGAAACCACGTGCATGTAGAGTCTGGTGGGTGCTCTCATGTCTAGGAGGCAAATAGAGATTATAGAAAAAAGAGAAAATTTAGTGATCTTCTGGGTTTAGTTTGCAAAACAGCAAAACTTAATGTCACCAAGAGGACATTTTCAAGTGGAGATGTTTCCTACTTCATGCTAGCTGTTCACGCATTTGTTTCAACATAGAGCATTGATGGTGAGAAACAAGTGCAAGGCTATTCAGTCCGAAGCTTTCCTGTTGGAGCAATGCAGCCCAGAGTGAGGCCATGGGCTGCCCAAGGTCACACAGCGATTTAGCAACATAGCCAGCATTCATGCTCCGGTCCCTGAGCTTCGCTGTTATTTAATCCCATATTAATGGCTGTGATCAAAGGACATAGTTTCTCTCACACAGAAAGAAATCACTTGACTTAAAATAAAGTCAGTTAGGTGACTAGTGAACTATGTCTGCCGCGAAGCAGGCATCCCGGGTCAACCGCCAGGTCCTGCCCATGCACATGCTTATATTTCTGGGTGACAAGTCCTCATTTGCATGCACAAGTGAACACATCTACCCCATGGAAAGAACGTTCGCTGGGCTGTGGTGGGGCCCATAGTAGTATGAGCCACACGTGTGTGTGTGTGTGTGTGTGCGCGCGCGCATGTGTGTGAGCGCGCACACACGCTGGAAGTGGTCCCTGCTCAACGTAGGGTTAGGGGTTCCAAATATGTAAGTTTCCTCTCAGTTAGGGGTCCCCATCTGTATTTAAAAATTAAATCTAAGCCTGCAGTACAATCTATATTCATCTATCTAGCATCTAGCTTCCTGATACATGTGATTGTGTGCGTGTGTAATAATAAAGCGATAAACATTTATTTCCTTATCAGGGGGTTTTATCAGAAACCCTGCAGAAACAAATCGGCACATAGTTTTATTCCTCCCCCCGCCAGCCCCCCCCCCCAATTACGACCTTCTGCATCTAATTTGCGTTTTGTAGAGTCTAGCAAATCAATTACGAGCTCCTGCTTACTCTGACACTTAAATACGTGTGAAATTCAATGAAAAATGAACTTAACAAGCAACTCTGAAGAGGAAAGGAAGCGGCAGAAAGAGAGTCTGGTGGGCAGTGTGGAAAGGGGAGGAAGAGCTGACCCTATCCGAGTACTTGGGCCTCAGAGTGTGTTTACTTTTGATTTGTTTTTGTGCCTTTCCATACCCCCCCTGCTACTCCCCACCCCCAACCCCCAGACAGAGCGGTGTGGCGGGCCCTGGCTCACGCCCGCCCTGCCAACCTGCAGCCCCTCTGGCTCACGACGGCACCCACAGGGCCGGGCTGCAGCCACGGGTAAACTGGGCTCAGGCCCCAGAATACTTCTGAAAACCAGAGCCCCCGGCTTGGCTTAGGGTTTCAACCCCATCGACACACAGCCCGACCAACAGCCCCGCAAATGCTCTCCTCCGGGCCTCTTTGTGCTCATTTTGTACCCAATATCAAACGCTTACACTTCTCAGGGCACAAAGAGGTTTTTATTTTAAATCCAAAGAACAAATGACCTCTTCAAATTCATAATGAGGTATGCATTGAACGGAACACGGCCCAAGGTGAGTCATTCATTAATCATAAACAAAACAGGGCCTGATCAAGGACACATCAGAACACACTGTAAAAAAAAAAAAGCAGCTCGGTTGCCCAATGCCTTTATTTAATATTAACTACATTATGTTTTTCATGTGAGTTCTGAGAAGGTGATTTTCTCACTTTCTTTGTAGCCAGCTCAGTGTGAATGGTTAATTACTTCCCTTAACGCTGTTTCCCCTGAAGGTAACCCTGTTCAACAAGACACGATCCAATCTTGCCTCTCATGGGGGTGGAGGGGGGAGCCGGGGGAGGGCCCGGGGAGGGGGGCACGCCTGGCACGGAAGACTTTTAGCTGGAACCCTTCAAGCAGAAAAGCCATCCACCGACAGGAATATTCCCAACGACATGCATAATATCCGTGGTTGACAACATCTAAGCAGAGAGGGACAATCCAAGAAATACCGGATTGGCTGACAGCCGATATCTGATATGTTAATTATCTTCAACAATTTCATCTCTGAGGATGGCGTTGGCAGAAATTGGAGCAGGGAAAACGGGAAATTTAAACGTTTATATAAATGGGAGACAGCAGCGGGGGCCACTGGACCCGAGAACACCTGAGCCTGGTGTTGGGTATTTCATGCTGCCTGAGGAGAAGGAAATTCAAAACAAAACAAAACAAAATGAGAATAGAAATCAGTGTGGAGATGGAAACTGGAGCCCGGGACAACTCGGGGGTTGCCATCGGGGGTTGTTCCATTCCTTTCCTGACAAAGGGCTCCTGGCACGGAAGTGGGCAGGTAACACGATGCAGCTTGGCAGGATTCTTCGCCTGGGCGCCCTTCAGGAGGGAGCGTGCCACCGCTTTCCTGGGACATAAAGGACGGGATCCTGGGTCCCAGCAGGCCCAGGGGAGACCTCTGTACCGCCAGCTCCCTTCCCATTTTCTCTGGCCTCGCCCGTGTCCCAACCGAATGCAACCCTGGGTGCCACACGGGGCGAAACCCGCTGAGACAGCATCACTGAAGCATTGCACAGCATAAGCGGTGGTCGGGGACCCCGCCACTTGGTGGAGAAGCTTGGTGACAACTCTTTCATTTTACTGATGGAAGAGTTGAGTCCCAGAAAGGGTCAGGGAGTTACTCAAGATCCCAAAGGGTGACTGATTCCTGGCTGTCGAAAGTCTGCTGCCTGCTGGGGGAATAGGGAACTAATATCATGCCGTGAACTGTTTGCTTAACCACGAATGTTCCCAGTCTCCCCTCCTGGAAGTTTAAAGCAGGTTGCAAACACTCCTTGGTTAGACGGCAAATGAGGAGGGCGGGAGGCTGGGGACTCATCTTTGTATTCTAGACCCTGGAAGAAAAGGAATCGGGTCCCATCATAATCTACTCTCCCAAATACTTTCAAGAGTAGGGAGGAAAAACAAGAAATAAGCAAAAGTGCTATTCCCGCCCCTCCCTATTTTCAAAAGCGCAAGCTTCTGACTGAAACCCTGCACAGAGGAGGTGTTTTCCGGAAACTTCAGGGAACCGAGATGTACTGTGTAAAATGAGGTTTAGTAAAAGTGATTCTGTCACCAAGTAGCTGGAGTAAGGAGGTCAGGGCCAGCCCTGGCATGGCTCCTGCTTCAGGAAGGGCAGCTGGCACCGCGAAGGGCGTCAGGGACTGAGGGTTGCGGCGACAGCCCAGGCTGCGGTCTCTGCCACGCGCCGCAGGCAGCTCTGATTGAAAAGTTAATCAGCGGTCTTGAGTCTCTATCAATAAGGAGGAGAGAGACTGATTTAAATACTTGATGAAAAATTTTCTTTGAAACCCTACACTCCAAACAGCTTACACGGTAGAGGTAGCAAATCAAGAGACAATGAAAGATGGATTGTGGCAGGTTTTCATCAGAACAATAAAGTTCTCAAGGGGAACGTGGGCTCGGGAGCAGGAATACAGCACTGATGCGGAACTTAAGGCGGAGAGACAGGTGAGAGTGTTGCCGACGGGTTGGGTGGTTGTCCGTGGGTCCAGGATGGACCAGCGCCCTGCTGGAGACATCCTGACACCCCCACCCCAAGTCAATCTGAGGGCTCAAAGGACGTAGATGAGCTGCCCTTCTCCTGAGCCTCACGGGATAGTGTGAGGTGGGCACCAGCGGGCAGCCAAGGAAGGGGGCACGCTTTGTGGGTTGGAGCGGTTGGCAGGGCTTCATGGAGGGGGCTGCCCGAGTGAGGGGTTGAAAGACCAGCGTTTTACAGGTAGGAGGGAGAGTGGAGGGCTGGCTGAGCAGGGGGGCGGGGTTAATAAGTACAGATTGGCAGTTATACAAGTAGTCACGGGATGGGAGGTTCAGCACAGGGAATAGAGTCAATAATACAGTCGTAACTAGGTAGGGTGCCAGGTGGGTGCTAGACTTAAGGGGGGACTACCTCCTGAGTTATAGACATGTCTACTACTCACTGTGTTGTGCATCTGACACCAGTAGCATGGTGAATGTCAACTCTAGTTGTTGTTGTTGTTGTTTTTTAATGTACATTGTAGAGTCAGAAATAACATTCAAGCAATGTGTTGATGAGTCTGGAGAAGGACAAACAGACCAGGTGGGAGAAAACACGCAGATGAAACTGGGTGTCTTTCTCCCATCTCTGCCGTGTTCGCAGGATGGCCACAGCCTTGGCCTTTGGTAACAGCCAGAGGTGGAGCGCTCAGGATGTCTGGTGTCTATGAAGTGCTGACCACGGCCAGGCTCTGGGCCTGGTCCTATTCAGGCCACCTCTCATTTTACTCTTCCCCACCTCCTGGTACGGCCATTAATTCAACTGCCTTTTATTTTACAGGTGAGAACACTACACTTCAGGAGGCAAGGGTAGCTCATCCAGGGTCACGGGAGTTTGGAGCGGGGTGGAAAGCTCCTGCATTCATTCATTGTCCCACCGCCTGCCTGGGGACCCTGTCAGTACGTCCCAAGTCTGCTCAGAAGCAGGAGAGGGAAACAAAAGTCTCCAATGGATCACAGGGCTGATTTATCTCGTGATGTAAATCCACGGAGAGTGCTCACCGCAGGGCTGGGCCCAGGAAGTCCGCCACACACCCTGATCAAAATTCCTTTTCATTAGTCAAGAACCTTCCGGAGAGTCTAGGAGACAGTAGGTACTCAATAAACATTAATATGATGACTCATTACTGCCCCACGGGCTGTATTTCCTATGGACTTCCCCCAAAGAAGCTCTGCTCTTGTCACCCTTGGCTGTCTCCTCCCATTCCTCGCACTCAGTGCCCCTTTGGGACTCTGTGCCCTTGATCACGCTGCTTCCTTCGTCATGGGTGCCTTTTGTTTGCTTGCTTGCTTTGTTTCTTTGCCCATTAAAACTTATTCTGCAATGCCCGGATCAAGAACCGTTCGTCCATGGTTCATCCTGACCCTGTGACCTCCTCACCTGCCCCTACAATCAGAATGTCCCCTCCTTGGCGAAGGCTTTGTTACCCCTTGTGTCAGGCCGGCGGCCGTGGCCACGCGGGTGATTACCCCTTGTGTAAGGCCGGCGGCCGTGGCCACGCAGGTTCCCACTGGATTCGGGCAGACAGTAAAGGAACTGTGGAGCCAGAAAATGGGGTCTGTTCTGTTCATTAGAGTCTCACAATGGCGGACAAGCACGCATGCAGAAAAGAGCTTCCCCCTCTCTCAGGGCTCTCCAGCAAAATTGGTGGGGGGACCCTTTCCTGGCAAACAATGACCCCTCCCAATGGCATCGGGCAATCCACAATTTGCATTCTGCCGTCCTGAGGGCAAGCACCTGCATGCAGTCTTAGACAGACTAGACCAGTGGTTCTCAAAGTGTGCGCCAGATTCCCAGGGGCGCCCTGTGGTATTCCAGAGTAATATGTGCCTATTGGGGACCAAAAAACCAACAGGGTTTCTGGAGTTTAGATTTTTGAGGGACAGAGGTATAGGGAACTGGCTGTAAGCTGACAGTCTGTCCAACACCCCACCTCACTTGCCTGATTAGGTTGCAAAAGGCTGTTAAGCTGTGGTGCTGGATTGTTTACACAACCCCCCATGTTCCCCGGAAAGACTGGAGGCAAGTTTCTTCTATCCTTTGTTTGGTGTCAAGTTAAGATGATATGTACAGTTGAGATTTGGGGTTGATGATTAAACATAAGGAATTGTCTCTTGAAGCCTTTTGGATTTCTATAAAAGAAGAGTATGTGGCAATATCTAAAAATGCTTTGAACATTTTACTACAATTTTCAACATCCTATTTTTGTGCATTAGGATTTTCTACCCTCAACACAATTCAGAGTAAAAAGAGAGGAATTCTTCAAGGTATTGAAGAGGATATGAGAGTTTGCCTTTCAAATATATGCCCAAACATTGAAGAAATTGCTAGGACACATCAGGCTCATGCTTCTCATAAACACAAGAATGAAGAAACTTAACACATTTGTGCCGGGACCTGCCGAATTTACTAAATCTTACTAAGAATGTATCTATGTATCTATCTATATATAAATATAACTTTTTTAAAATTTTTAACCCCTCTTTTTTTATGAATTCTAAAAAGTATAACTGAAAAAATGTAACATAAAAATGTTTTTTAATGTCAGAATAAATTTTATTTTGTCATATTTATTTTGTTTAATTACCATAAAAGCACAGTTGGACTTTTTATTTCTTTAATATTTGACTTAATTATCATAACATATTTCTCAGAAATTTGTATATAGCGTGCCTACAATTATTTGTAGGATTTTAAATGCTCCCCGACTTCAAAAAGCTTGAGAACCCCTGGACTGTACACACGAGGTGCTGCCCCGTGCTTGTGCACCAATCAGGCAAACGCAAGGAGAACAAAGGTCACGCACTTGCAACACACTTGTGCGCCCAACACCCCTGATTAGCCCTTAGCCACTTTTCTAGGATCCTACCAAGACCTACACAAGTTCATTTCCCTGACTCGATTCTGAGCTCTTTGGAGTCCGGATGGTGACTGCGAATATGACACCTCTCACTCTTCACCCTGCCCGGCCTCTGGTGCTGGGCTGGTCCTCGGTAGGCACTCAGTGACCAACTTGAACTGCAGCTTAGTTTTGGGAATCCCACCTTACGAGTTTATGCTTTCTACAGGGAGGGTGTTGGACAGTGAGCCCTCACCAGGAAGGTGTTGCTCAGAGAGCTGCCTCTGCCCCTTAGAAGGCAGCACTTGGGTGGCATGAGATAAAGATACAGTCTGGGCAGCAATAACCGCAGAGAGGGATAAGAGACAGCAGGACAGGGTGGGGACCGAGCTCAATGGTGCGGATATTGAAATACGATTGTTGAGATGTTGGCCCCCAAATAAGCATCACCATGGAAACTAGAACTAGGGCTGGGTAGGCACCTCCCCAGCTTGCTAGATGGTCATCCTGGGTAGGTTAAGGTCAGGGAAGCTGGCACCCCTGGAAACCCTTTGTGGTAAACACATTACATCCCTCTCCCCCTCCCCAGGGAGCTGTCCCTGTTACTCGTTTCAGCAGCCACTTTGGCAACCCCCAAATCACTGCTTGACAAAAAGCACCTTTTGATTGATTCATCAACAACCAAATAGGAAAGACACACCTGTCCCCGAGCGGGGAGCCACGACTAGCAATGGGAAGAATTCAGAGGCTGGGAGTTTGAGTCTGGGTGTGGGGGACAAAGCAGAAAAGCTCTTCTTTCAAAATCCCCTCACATCCTGGCCCTGACCTGGCTCACAGAGAGGGCGCAACCTATTGGAATAGTAATATTAGTACCATGATGAAGAGATACTTTCCAAGCTCTTATCAGTGTTAGGTGTGGTACGTATACATCTCATTTAATTTAATTCTTTAAAAACCCATATGGATAGGGGCTACTATTTCTATTTTAGAGATGGCATCATGGAAGTTCAGACACATCAAGCATTTTGCCCAAAGTTGAACAGCAGGGAAGAGGGAAAGCCAGGGTTTGAAGCCCACCCTTTCCGACCCCAGCACGTGGGCATCTGAGCTCTGAGTTCTGCCCTGCCGAGGGGCAGCCTTGGTCCAGGAGCTGGGTGTGCGTAGAGGACTCAAGCTGGACAACAGATGAACAGACAGCCAGGGAACCCCTGCTTTCTCAAAGGACAGTCCTTTGCTTTTCTCCCCCTCCCCGATAATGTTACCTGCTTGTTTTCTCGGCAGTTAAGCATGCAAATCACCATCTGCATAACATTTCGCTTCCAAGCGTTGGGCGCTAGGTAATTACACTTTACCCGCCGGCCATATTTAATTTTTCCAATGTGTTTTACATTCATTTCCTCTCCTTCTGGGACCTTACTTAGAGTACTTTTGTTTTTCCAAAATAGGAAAATTCCTAGTCATTAATCTAGCACTAAAGTATTTATTTATTATTATAGATATTACTTTTTAACCGGGAGGATGATTTTGAAGTATTAACGAAGGGTCTGGGCAACACCAAACAGCAGATATTTAACCACTCTGTTCTAATTTCACTGATTTCCTGCATTTTCTCCTGGACAGTTGGGCTAAGGAACTAGGTTTCTACGTAGGTGTTCTGCATACATAAACGTCTTCTACAGCTTCCATAAATTTATGTAATTTTCATTTTTTATTATTAAAAAGATGATTCTATCACCCGGACTTTCCCAATTTCCCCAATAATCCTCCATTTTGGGGGGGGGGAAGGGGAGGCTCAGTTTAGGTCTCCTTTCCAGAAATTCTAGCTAACACAGCGACCACCGACTTCCACAAACCCTCTCTTCCACTTCCTCTAAAGCAGCCATTTATTTCCCTGGATGACGCCGACGTGTCCCTCCCGCCTAATTTTTAAGAGTTGGCAAAGCACACTTCAATTTGCGGATGAACCGTATGAGACTGTTTCTTTTTTGATTCTTGTTACTAAACCAGACATCACTGGGCGCCAAGCTCTCACGATCCTCACAACACCATTGCCCTTTGACGATGAGCTGCCCAAGGGTGGGGAGCCCTTCCGGGGCCTTCCTAAACCCAGCTTGTCTGCGAGGGTGTCTCCAACGCACGTTTTAACTGTGGCTAGTGCCTGGTGCTCTGGGCCAGACACTGTGCCCAGCGGTTTATATGCATTTACACTTATACGGGGGGTCCTACCCATGGGAGGTCCACAGTCAGTGTCTGTGGCCTCCTTTCTGTCTCAGGATACCTCCAGAGAATGTTCTGCTGATTAGAAGGTGACAGCACCCAGGCTTTGGGGAACTTGCCCAAGGCACATGGCTGGTAGATGGCGGTGCTCATCAGGATCCAATCCAGCCTGACCCCAGAGTCTTCTTCCCTTCCATAAAAAAGTAAAAGTCCCAAGCCTGCTGTCTTAAAACCATGCTCTATGCTGCTCAGGCATGTGAATACATCTGTATATTTTGCACTTTTAATTTTTTTTTTTAAATTTCATCGCATTTCTGGGAATCCTTATGAGATTCCAATATAACCCCAAACTCAAGGTTTTATTCTATTTTTGTCTCAAGTCTTTAAAAAGAGACAGAGGACTAGGAGAACAGGATTGTAAAATTGCCTGGTGCATCTCCCTGATACCTATGAGACAAGCCTGGTATAAAAGTATTGGTTGCGGCCCTGGCTGGTTGGCTCAGTGGTAGAGTGTCCGCCCAGCATGTGGAAGTCTCGGGTTTGATCCCTGGTCAGGGCACACGGGAGGGGAACCCATCTGCTTCTCCACCCTTCCCCTTCTCCTTTCTTTATGTCTCTCTCTTCCCCTCCTGCAGCCAAGGCTCCATTGGAGCAAAGTTGGCCCAGGTGCTGAGGATGGCTCCATGGCCTCCACCTCAGGCGCTAGAATGGCTCTGGTATTAAGGGCGCAATGCTCCAGATGGGCAGAGCATCGCCCCCTGGTGGGCATGCCAGTGGATCCTGGTCCAGCACATGTGGGAGTCTGTCTATCTGCCTCTGTCCTTCTCACTTCAGAAAAATACAACAACAACAAAAAGTATGGATTGAAGAAGGCATTGGAAGCCTCCCGGTGTGCCAGGTATGGGACGGGGCATGAGGGGTCCTGGTGGATGAAAGATCTCCTCTCCTGACCTCCAGCACAGGCAGAGCACAATCAAGAAAATACTAATAGAGCGATGATTACCAGGGAAGGTTATACTGAAGACAACCCACGGGGAGCTGAGATACGGGTGACAGAATGCAGTGAGAGGGGACCTAGTTTTCATAGGTTGGCCAGTTATTGCTTGCCTTCCATGCAGGGGTGGCAGGGTCCCGGTAGGAGCCTCCTTGCTCAGATTTTCGGCATGTTTGGAGATGGACAGAGCCCTAAGGCTGGCTTAAGGCCACACCTCATCGTTTTCTCCTGTCCTTGCTTGATGAGCTGAGTGTCTCAGCCTCAGTATTGCTAAGAGTTTTGTTTCAGGGAACCCTGTTTGTGAGGGGGGCTGTCCTGTCCTCTGTGGGGTGTTCAGTGGCATCCCTGGTTCCTGCCTACTAGATGCCAGGAGCACCTCTGTGCCCAAGTCAGGGCAATCGAAAATCTCTCCGGACATCGCCAGATGTCCCCTCATGGGAAAGAATGAACTATTTTTGATGTCTTGGGTAATTTCAAGGCTCTGACAAAAATCCAGGAACTAGTAATTGCCGTTAAGTGATTTCTATGTGGTAAGCATTCCGTTAAATGACTCACACACATTATCTCATCTAACGGCCACCACCTCGTCTGAAGAGAATATTGTTGCCACCTGCTTAGAGGGTAAGACCACGTAGTCAATCGGTGGCAGAGCCCAGGACTGAACCTGAGCCCATGTGGTCCACGATCGCGGGTGGAGAAGCATCGCTCTGGCTCTTGGGCATCCCAGTGGGCATGGTTTGTCCTCCTTGGGTCAAAGTACACATGGATCACCTGGGGACCTAGCCTAAATGACAATCCTGATTCTGCGGGTCCGAGGTAAGACCGAGATTCCGCATTTCCAAGAAGCAACCAGGTGAGGCCAGGGCTGCTGGTCAGTGGACCACACGTCGGATGCCAAGGGCTAGAGCAGCAGTCCCTAAACCCTTCTAGATGACAGATGCAGCCAAGAATCTAGTACCATGTGGACCTTTGCCCTGGACGCTGCAATTATGCACACACATCTCCTAACAGCTTCGATGAGACCTCTAGCTCTCTCTAGCATCGCTAACCTTGGTCAAACGGATGGATCCCACCTGTGACAGCAGAATTCCGAATTCTCAGGCCTACGTGGCATCTTTCTTATCGTGATCCAAGCTCATTACCTCCATCATGGGCCCTTTGTAGGATCACGGGGGGACGGGCTATCCGTATGGAAGCACTGGCCTCAAATCCAACCTATCATTTTCTTATTCTGCCTCCTCTTTTTTTTTTTTTAATTTATTTTAGAGAGGAGACACAGAGTGAGAGAGAGAGAGAGAGAGAGAGAGAGAGAGAGAGAGAGAGAGAAAGAAAGCGGGGAGGAGCTAGAAGCATCAACTCCCATATGTGCCTTGACCAGACCAGCGCAGGGTTTTGAACTGGCGACCTCAGTGTTCCCAGGTCGACGCTTTATCCACTGCGCCACCACAGGTCAGGCAATTTTTTGCCTCCTCTTTAGAAAACTCTTCAAGTCCTGCCCAGCATCTTTCCATAATAATGTCTGCTCTGCTCCCCCACCCCCTCCCGTTAACCGTTCTCTATGTACGTAACGCGTGTGCCGTGCGATACAGATATCAGAAAGTGTTGCTTCCTGAACCTACACATACAAAACAATACGAGAAGATACTTTTTCTAAAAGAACAGATAACCTTAAACATTCATAAGTGGGAAATCTGGGGGAAATCAAAGCCATTTTTTTTTCTTCTTTTTATATAATAGCCTTTCATTCTTTTTATGATTTTTGTCTTTGAAAGCTCTTTCGGTGGATGACAGACGATATTGTTCCTCTATTCTGCTTCAGACAGAATTCAGGGAGCAAGGGGGGAAGGAAGGCATTGTGGAGCCGATCTGCTCGGCAACGTGATTTTTATAATTAATATATACAGCCGAGCAGAGAAAGGTACGTTATCATGAAATGCAATTAAGAGGTGTTTGTTCTTTTTCCCACACATGATGACTATAATTTCCCTGGCTGTTTGGAAGTCAACCATTATCATTACATTTTGCAAATATCTTTTCTTTTTCTTTCTTTGCTCTTCTGGATTTGTTTATTTCCAACAAAACAAACAAACAAACAACAGACATGGATTTAGAACATTTGCTATTCAGATAACCTCATCTTTTATTTATGGTCCTCAGTGATCATGAAATTGAACACCTTTTACGGTATTTCTGGCATTGGTATGATGACTTCCAATTTTTAATGAATGGACCTTTAAAAATAGCTCCAAATAAAACCGTAATTTCAATTTACAAAATGATATATAAAAAAAAAGCTTGGGCAGGACAACAACGTCACGTTTCCCTCCCGTGTGGAAAGGGACCCACCTGATGTTACAGAGATCTGTCATCTTGGACTTTAATTAGAACTCTCCCATACAGCCTGGCATTTAGTCTCACGCGCCATGATGCCCTCTCCTCACTGTCCCCGTCCTCCCCAACTTGAATGGGAAAATGAGGGTTGGGAGGATCCAACAGTCCTTGAGGGGGAGGTGGAGGGCGATGGGGTGAAGCCAGGCGCCTCTTGGGATTCTGCTTCTGACTGTCCCCGCCCGATTCCCTGGCTGGAAGTGTTTGGCAAGTCAGCCCCGACCCCAGGGACAGAACTCATTGGGAACTGCTGAGCGTGAGTGCTGAGAAGTTCACCATCGTGGGGACAGGGAACTCACCTCTCACACAATATATATGTGCGAAGCCAGGGGCTTTCTCGGGATGGACCAGGAACACAGGCAGTTAAAGAGCAGGGCCTCTAATGCTGGATGTTAGGGCATCATTTTTACTCAACATCTCTGAAGTCTCCCGGGACCCAAAATTAAAGATAGGGGTGGCACCTGTTCTTATTTCCTTCGGTGGGGAGGAGTTGTTTAAAACACACGTGGCAAAGAACGGATGTCGCCTCTACAGAGCCAGGCCTTCCCTTTCCGAAGCTGCTGTCAGGCACGGGGCTCTGCGGGCAGCCCAGACGGCTTTTTCTCCAGGTGTGGAGGTCAGGGATGCAGGCAGAGCGCACAGAGCAGCAAAGGTTTCTTTCTTTTTACTCTGTATGTGCATAACCTTTCATTCAAGTAACAGTAACAGTCGCCAAAATCTCAAAGGGCTCTTTCCAGGCTCCAAGTAGAAGTTATTATAGAGAGAAGGCAGGATTTAACCCTTTGAGTAGAGAGTGTTTTTTCATGCTTGCTGATCCCTGGGAGTGAGACGTTTATTTTTTTCTTTCAAAAAATGAAATTGGTTCCAGTTTCAGTTTTATTCACTTAAAATCACGCTTGTTTGATAACCAATTTATGGAAACAAGAAGAACATACATTTGCCTTTTTTTTAATGTTGCCTTACACATTTTTAAAATAAATTGATCGTACTCTGGATGGTCAGGAGACACGAGGACATACATGAATGTTCATACCACTCAAAGGGTTAATGAAACACCTTCTCCCGCGGACCTGTTGCCAGTTCAACTTCTGTCACTTTTCCGTGCTGGGCAGAAGAGCCCCATAAGACACAAAGTTGACTAACGCAATCATGCCTGCCTTTGGGATGCTGACGTCAGCCGTAGTGGGGGCAGGATAGTGGGGCAGACCTCCCCTACCTGCTCAGTGCTGAGCCCCTCTGAGCATCAGCGGGCTCCTCCAGGCTCCTAGGGGAATACTGCATTGGCTTTTGCTTGGTTCTTACGAATTATTAATAAAACAGCTCCTTTCAAATCTAAAATAAAAAACATTTTAAATGCAAAAAAAAAAAGTGTCAAACACATAGAAACAGAGAAGAAAACATGGTCTCCGGGGAAACGGGGAAAGGTTGGGATGGGGATCCAGATGTTCAGTGATGAGATGGATAAGGTCCGAGGCTCTAACGCCGTGATGGTGAACTTATGACACGCGTGTCAGCACTGACACGCGTAGCCATTTTCATGACACGCGGCCGCATGCGGCTGCATACCAGAGAAGTATGGGGCCGCATGCCGAGAAGGACGTTTCATCCTCGGCTCCGGCACGGCCAGGTGCAGTAGCCGAGGATAAAACACTTGCTGTAGTGTAGACACTCTGTGCCAGACGTCTGTAGGCCAAAACAACAGAACTCCGGCACAGAGCGTCAGGTTTTGGGACTTCCGATTAGGCCGTTTTTCTCGAAGTGACACACCATTCGAGTAATGCTCGGTGTTTTGGCGAATTTTGACACACCAAGCTCAAAAGATTGCTCATCACTGCTCTAATGTATAACATGGCGGCCGGAGCTGCTGACATGGTCGTGTGGGAAGGGACTTTGCTAAGAGAGGGGGCTTCAATGTTTTTACCCCCCCCCCAAATAAATCAACATGGGAGGTGATTCATGAACACAATGTGAGGAATCCTTTCATAATGTATACATACATCAGATCCTCACGTTGTACATTTTAAATATCTTACCATTTGTTTATTATATTTCAATAAACTAAAAAAAAAAAAAAGTTCTTTTTATAAAAGAAAGCAGCTGGTGAATCCTGGGGGCGGGAGACCTCAGACTTTTCTCTCCACGTTCCTCCTGGTCGTACACACCATGTTCCAACCTGGCACAATTTCCTCCTAATAAGAAGCAACGTTCTCTCAGCAACTGAGTTATGCCTTCATTAACTTTCCCTCTACGCCTTTCTGCTCTTTATAAGAGTTAGCATGAAGCTGACTCTCTGCTCGGCTCTCAAATTTTACAGCCTGTTGGGCCCCCACCCCTCAAAAATAATTTTTTTTTTTTTAAATTGTGGCTATTGCAAAACACAATTTGAAAACGAAAAGATTTTACAGGTATTTGTGTGGTGGTCTCTTCCCCGTAGGCTTTGCAATTTGTTATTCTTGGTCTGTCTGCCTGGCTCCCTTCCCACCCCGCCAGAGGCTGTAGGTCATGTGACATAGCGAGGTGCTAGCCAGCCCTGGGCCCTCGGTCTATGGCTGTGTAACTAACTACTCAAGAGTGTGTGGGGACCCCACTCCTTATATCTTCCCTTGGTTCAGCAGTGGAGCTATGAGCTGGGGCTCCGTTTGAGTTCCGACTCGCCCACCCATTTTCCAAGTGGCTTTCAAAGTGGCTCCCTCTCTCCGATGGTCGCAGAAAGCGAGACAGCGCTTTCCAAAGCTGGCAGTGTGGTCTAATGGTGAAGAATCCAGGTCAGAAGACCAAATTCAGGCTCTGCTCACTCAGCAGCTGTTGGTCTCTGAGCGGGGGAGCTAACACCAGGTCCCTTGTCATTAAACGAGGGATCACCGCTCTCCCTTCTTTGGACAGTTGTTATGAAGATGAGACGAAAGGCTTTAATACCAAGCCTATGACACAGTTCCAATGGTCAGTAAATGTCGGCAAATATAGGTGTGGTATGTGCGTGTGTGTGCGTGCATATGTGTGCAATATGAAACTTGATTAAGATTGGCTGCTTTCTGGATTAAATGTTGTGTATTAAATATTGAGCATGGAAGGCAACATAATCCTTTGAAGGTATAACCATTGGGCTTAAGTGCCCACCCAGAGGCCCCTCCCCTCAATAGCTTATTTTCTTGATCACATCCTATTATTTAAAAGTCTCTTTCGGCTTTCTTTGCCTTACCAGTTATTGCAGTAACATCTGAAACTCTCTTTGTGGTCTCAGACCCCATCTTCTTGGGCTTCGTGGGCAGGTGACCTCTCCTCAAAGGACCCTGCGCTTGGTTTTAATGCCCGGCTATTGTCATTTTGAAATTCTTAATTATTTTTGAACAAGGGGTTCTATGTTTTTACTTTGCACCGAGCCCTGCAAATTCCCACACCTGTCTGGTCTCAGGACCACGTCGGCCAGACCTGGCTCTGGCTGGCTGCGGGCCCCGGGGGGGAAGCCCTCCCTCGGGGATGTGCTGCCTGCTCACCCAGCCTCCTGAGTTCTCATTCTGGGAGGAGGCTGCTTGCTTTCCAATCAAGTGAAGCTTAGGAAGTTGACAACGGGTGATCTCCTCTTCAGTCCTTGTGGGCAAATGCTTTCCTCTTTCACCCCCGTGAACAAGGCACTCCATCTGTGTAAATTGACACCACACACGCCCTTCAGTCAACTTTTCTTTGCTGTCTAATATTGACAGCCACTGTAACATGGATGACTGTCATGTTATGGTGGGTGATTTGATTAATGTCACTCCCAATGGTCCTGTGAGTTGTAGGGACTCGATACCCTCTGTGACATTTGGGATGGACCACAGGCCCTACAGTTAGACCATCAGCCCTCAAGGTGGTTCTCCCTGAGCTCCCAGAAAACATGGCCCTGGGGTCACCTTGTCCACCTGCCCCATGGTGACATGGCAGCCAGACTCCCTTGCGGGGCTCAAACATCCCTTCTCCCAGCTCCTCTGCTCTATCAGAATGCCTCTTGTCAATGTCCCTGCATCATTTTGGTTTTTCTTCTATTTCTCTTTTTAATGCGAGGCTGTGCCCAGTGATTGACAATTATAATTATTCCTTGGAGAACCTCATATATTAATAACAGCCATTGAATTCACTCAGATGACTCCACGCATCTTTATTTCTTAACCTCCTATCTGAGACTTCAGCTCCTCCAAGCTTGAATTCTGCAGCATGCGAAAGGGAACCAAGGCCCAGGTTTCAAAATAATAGGTAACCTTTCTCCCCACATCAACCCAGACGCAAAGCCCCTCTCTCCTCAATAGAGGTTTTTTTCTTTTCTTTTTTTTTCTCTCTCTTCTTGATCAACATATTATTATTTTTAAAAATCCATGTTGACTTTCCCCTGCCAGGGGAGGCTGTCCGTGAGCCCCGCCGCACAGCGGGAAGCTCTTTCAGCCTCGCTCAGATCAGTGGGTGGAGGAGACCACAATTATACCCCCTTTCAATGACACGTCTGGAGCTGCGGTGACTCCAGACAATGAAGCCGAGATGGAGGAAAGTTTCTGTGTCTTCAAGACAGAACCTAAAAATACCTGCCGGAGGTGCAGGTTGGGAGCTATTTCCAAATGGGCTCCGAGGCTTTCCTGCTGAGAGCTTGAGAGCCATTGAATTCTTTTCAGCCACTGTGTCAGGTGATCAGGAAGGTGACACACAAAGACCAGTGTGAAGGGTTGGGAGGCTCCCTGACAGGCATCTTAGCTTCCTGTCCCCACCCTGCTGCGCCAGGTGACGGGCTTCGATGGGTCCAATAACCAAGGACACAGCCCATGCAGAGAGCGGGTCTGCGGGGTCCAGCATTGTCACCACTAGTCCCATTTCAGGGAGACTGCTCTGTCACAGGGAGACTAAGAAGAGGGAAATATGACCACTCAGGAGAGGAGCTTAGAGATTACCCAGCTTCTCCCTCTCCTGATGCAGCGCTTATTTCTAAAACGGTGCCTGGCCCACAGGTGGTTCACCCTTCATTCTCAAACTTCATGGGCTGCTCACTGTCCCTCGGCTTCTGCCCAGTTCTCCTGAGTCTCAGGGCCGGTGCTGTCCACCACGTGCTCTGGAGCGAGTCTGCATGTGGGTTTCCACACTGGCTCCCGGTCAAGCCTCAGCCACAGCGGCCGCGTGTGTTCTGTGTCCTGGTCTCTGAATCGACTCGGTTGGTGACCGGGCCTCCAACAGCTGCTCAGGAAGACAGCGTGGGGTTTTAACCGTGTCTACCTTGGGCCAGTCGATATTGGTGGGGAGTGGGACTGGTGGTAATTACAAATCAGGCCCTCGCCATTTTTCTCCACTTCCATTGTCACCGATTCCTGTACCCGCGTCCCTCCGCTTGGCCCAAGCCTAGCCCTTCTCCGCCACGGAGCATCCTGCAGGTTCTAAAATCACTCCCGTGGCTCCTTGGTGAGAGAGAAACCATTTCCTCGGGATAGATCTCCACCTCTCTAGATCCCTGACGTGGAGAAGATAAAGAGGTATAGTTAATGCATATTATAGATAAGATAGAGAATTGTAAAGCATATGTACCATATATAATTTTAAAGTTCCCTGGTCCAACATGTTTGGGACTCCTCGCATTAAACATTGTTGAGTAAGGTTTTTGTACAGACCCTTTCAGCATAATCCCGTGCCTCGTGAGTCTCCAAAGAAAGGTTATTCTTGTGGTTGTTCCCTACTTACTGGGAAAGAACCGTTTCCCGGGAGAGTCGGTGGGGCATGGTCGCTCTCCGCCCGCTTGTGAGGCTGCACCCTCTTTAGGAATGGTGCTTGTGGAAATTCCAGTAATGGGTCCTCACAGGGAACAGGTGTGTTTTAGCGTCTTGTGCCAAATGGATGGATTCTGGAGCGAGGAGAAGAGATGGAGGAGGTGAACTGTCCTTTATGTAGAGCTCAGAACAGCCTCAGGAAGTGCTGACCCACTCGGGTCTGCTGTGCTTCACGTCCTTAGTGAAGAAAACCAGACCTCAGAAGTTAGGTGTTCATTTGGGGTTCTTGCACCAGAAAAGCTAAGCCCTCCCTGTTTCATCCACCCCACCCGGGAGTCACCATGCCTTCGTGGGTACTATTTACGTGAGAGCCACTGAGCCCGGCCCTGTGGAGGCCACGCACGGACACGAGGCTGTGCCTCTCCCGCAAGAGGAGAGCTTTCAATTCCAGCGCTAATTGAAGTATAAACAGAAGCATAATTTGGGAATCAGTACATGTCCTTTCTCATCAGTCAACACACTTTAAGCTTGCCACCAAGATAATTCTAGAAGCGCTAAGTCCTTCCCTGGACTCCCTCCCTGACCATATCTGGATGGATTTTAGGAAATTCAGTGATACTTGAGTTGTGTGCAGAATTTCATCCCCAGGAAAACAGGGAGACGGTGGCTGGGGTATCAGTTGCACACAGTCTAAACATTCCCTGTAGTCTTAATTAACCACACCCGCTTTCCTCCTCGCTCTGGGCTGAGTCAGACCAGCCCTCACCGAGGGCAGTGGCAGTCCTGTGTGATCATGTGACGTGTGACTACATCCTGGCCGGTGACAAACGGTTTTGTCTCGGGACACGTAAAGGTTTGTAACTTTATTTTATTTTTTTAGTGTATGTTGAGTCATTACTACGGCATCAAACCAAAGTAAATGAGTGTCTGCTGTCATTGTTATGAGAGAGACAGAGATGGGGGTGGGGAAGAAAAGAGGGAGAGGAAGAGGAGGAAAGGGGAGGAGAAGGAAAGGAAGGAAGGGAGGGAGGATGGAAGGGAGGGAGGGAGGGAGGGAGGGAGGAAGAAAGGGTTACCTGATCCGTATGAACTCTCTGGCCTCCCAGGAGGACTGATGAGGACATGCTCTCATAATGCTGTCCTACACCTCCCTGTATTTGTCACGTTGAGCCAGTCACTATGGTATGGTGGTAGGACCATGCCTGGGCCTTAACCATAATCCAGCCCCAATCCCTTAGCTGTGTGAACCTGGACAAGCGCCTCGAGCTTCACAGGGCTCGTTCTGCTGAGCCCTTAGCTTGCGCAGGCCTGGCCCTAGTCACCCTGCACGGGTTAAGCCACCGAATCCTTCCAACAAGGGTACAAGGCGGGCACTCCATTAAGCCCCTTTTATGACGAAGGCCGAGTAACATGCCCAGGGTTCACACATCTACATCCTTGTGAAGAGGAAGTGAGATGATTAGCATAAAGCCCTCAGCAGAGCGCGAGGTCCGTAGTATGCACAACACATTTCAATTTCCATTTATTATTTTTTTTAAAGGTAAAGTTTATATAACATCCCTGTGTGCCAGGCCTTATTCTGAGTGCTCTGTATGTGCTAACTCATTCCAGGTTACAAAATAGGGACCGTTTGCTTCCAGCCCATTTAACAGATGAGCAGAATGAGGCACCCACTGGCACGCAGCTATGTGGTGACGAAGCCTGGGTTTGAATCCCGTCTGGCTCAGAGGCCACACTCCTAGCCTGTCGCACGGAACCGTCCCTGTCCTGGTCACTTGCATGAGCCCCTCTCAGCACCCATTCCCCGAGGCGCTTCTCAAGGACAGGGTCTGTCTCATTATCGGCCCTACGACTGAGAGTCCCTGCAAGATATCCCCCTCTCCCACCATTCACATCATCACGGCCCAGAACTGGTAGGTTTGAGGCGAATCTGTTGTTCAGTGAATAGACATGCTAACTGCTTACGTGTTATTTGCCGAAGGCGTCATCAGAAGGCGTGTTGGGCTGAGGAACGGCCGCTCTTGACAAGAGGAGGCACGTCAAGGTAGTCTTGCTAAGCGCAGTGTAAGTGAAGTGGAGACAATCCCAACTCTGTTTGGAGACATCCCGCGTACAGGGTTCCAGGCGAGAAAACCATGTTCTTCTGTTAGAGCTTGGGCAGAACGTTTTCCTCTCCGATGAGTAGGAGCCGCTGGGTGGCTTGGCTCCCGTATTCCCTGGCCTGTGAGTGTGTCTCAACAACAACAAGAGCTCTTTCCATTAGCCGGACAGTGCGCGAAGGCCTTTAGAAGCATTATCGAGCCGAGTTCTTTTGACAATCCCGGGAAAGCGGTTATAACAGTACCCCCATTTTATAGATAGGCAAAGTGAGTTTTGGGGCCAAGAGGCTCCAGGTCACGTGCTAGTTAGGATCTGAAGCCACATCTTCAGAACCAGAGGAACCTTGAGAGGAATGGCCCTCTTTTTGCAAGAATCCCCCCCCCCTCGCCCAAGCCTGGGTCAAGGAGGGAGGGTCTGATTCCTAATGGCTTTGAGGGACCCTCGGGCTTTTGCTGAACTTCCCCTCTTGACATTTCTTGCATGGGTCCAGGCCTCTGGTCTGTGCGGAGCAGTCAAAAGCAGCAATGTAGGGCCGAGAGAGAGCCCTGAGGGCAAGGTATCTTCTGTCAGGTCAAGCTGCTCCTACGCAGTACCTCGGCCAGGGGTCGACTGAGAGAGCAGGGTGCCTAGCCTGCCTTCCTACCCACACGCGATAGTTTTTGCTTGGGTTCTCGGCAACTTCTAATGCTGAAATATATGGTTGCCATCGTGTTGAGATAGTGGTGCAGACCATGCCATAAAACTTGTCTTTGATGCCAACGGCAGGCAATACTGCCTTTTATTTTTCTTTTTTATTGGAGACGGAGGGAACGTTGCCATCAACTAGGAAGTCGCTGTGCGTTCAGTATCAATGACCTAAGCTCCCTCTGGTTGGCTACTTTGCAAATCCCCAGGCTCCATGAAACGGCTTCAGAGACAATAAAACAAAGGGGGGAGGGAGAAGCACAGAACAATAAAAAGGCATCTAGAAAGATTTTCATAAATGCAACAGTGCTTTTAAAAAGAGCAAAATTTCATGTCTACTCTAGGTAGACACATAAAAATCTTATGAACAAGTTCAAAGTCTCACTCATGAGGCTTTCACGAAGATCCCTGTAAAAATTTTGAAAGGAAAGGCGTCGGACGGAGGGGAAAAAGGAGAGAAAAGCGGCGCTCGGCCGGGCGGGCAAGCTTGGGGGTGTACCCCGCTTTCCCCTGTTACGAGTGTCATGGAGCTCGAAGCTCCCAGCGTTCGCGGAGTCTAGCCTAGCTTGTCATGGGGCTCATTAGTATTCATCATTAATTCATATTTTCCGAGCAACAAAGACAAAAACAGTCGTCGGAAGAATGAGGAGATGTCAAACCCTGGGAGCAACATTTCAGAGCAGTGTTGCCACTGGGGTTAGCGGAGGTTGTGCTGTTTGAAAAGCCAGTCCAAACACAGGCGGGAGACGCGCACGCGCGCATGCGCTCTTCCCCCCGCGAAATGCCAAATTCCCTCTGCCAGGTCCCAGCCCCCGGCCCTCACCTGGAAACTTCCCTTTGTCCCGGCTCCACCAACCCCGCCTGGGAGTCCCTTTCGAGAAACGGCGGCGGATAGTAATAAAGTGCCTATTTTGTGCCAGGTGCTGGGCGTAGGGGTGTCCGAGGACGAGCTCATTTAGATTCAGGGCCATCCTAGGAGGTCATATCCACGTTGTCCCCTTAGTTTACAGACGAGACAGCTGAGGGCAAGAAGAAGTGACTTGCCAAGGCTGGGCATACTGGTGACTTGGGGTGCACGCTCAGACATGAGGACATAGAGCCAACACGGGGTAACAGCTGTCTGGGCCGCGGGGACCCTGCCCTGCCCTGCCCTGCCCTGCCCTGCTTGAAGCCCCTTCACTTCGCACCACACTCTTCCCGGGCTTGGCAGGAGGTGGTTCGGCTGCCTGGTGATCAAGCGGAGATGGATAAAAGATCAGTCACTTAGCGTCAGGTTCACTAAGTCTCCCATCCTCTCTGTGGGTTGGAAAATAAATAAACCCAGGGGAGGGTTGGGTTTTCCTTTTTTTTTTCATAATATAGATGTATTACTAGGACAGCATGTTGTCTTTCCGCCTTGCTGAGCCACCCCCTTGCCGGCACCTTCCTCACTCACTCACTGCTCAGGTAGCAGGACGCCCAGCAACTCTTGTGACGTGTTTACACCATGTGAGGCTCCAGGCGAAGAACGGGGAATAGGAGGGCACACAGAGTAAGGGTAAGGTCCCTGCCTGTACTCAGTGAGGGGTTCCCACGCACAGAGTAAGAGTAAGGTCCCTGCCTGTACTCAGCGAGGGGTTCCCACGCGCGGACATTGAAAACTAGGATGGAAAACAAGAGCTAACATTTGCAAGACTCTGCCATTCTAAGCACCCTGCAGGGATCTATGCTCTTAACCTTCACGTGGTTGCTCTTCTCCCCATTTTGCAGGTGGGACAACCAAGGCACAGAGGAGTGCAGTGACTTGCCTGAAGAGTCATCAGAGCCACAGCTAGCAAGTGGAGTGCTAGGTTTGCCAACGCGGGAGTCTTGCCCCAGGGCCCGGAGCCCCCTCACGCCCACTCAGCCTCACAGCTCAGTGATCCCTTATCCTGGGGGAGAGGACGGGGGGCCCTGCCTGCAGGGATCGGGCTCAGGGGAGGCCCAGACGAGGAATAAGCAGACGTTAACCAGGCAGAGAAGTCAGCGTGGGTCAGGCAAGATTAGTCTGCAAGGGTCCCAGGTCTGAGAAAACGAAGCGGGTAAATGATTGGCAGAGGTGGGATGGCAGGGGTGGAGGGGAAGGTGGGGGCCTGCGGGCGGCCGTGTGAGGCAAAGACTGAGCAGGCGTTCGCTATAGGCGGGACTACGGAGGGCCCTCAGCAGGGACGTGCGCTCCTCAAACTCTGAGTAAAGCCTTTTCTCTATGGTCCAAAACGCAAAGTCGAGGGATGTGTGGATCTCTTTACAGAATGTCTGAGTCCACTGGAGGTGAGGGATAGTTGAGGAAATCCAGGCCTGGGTGGGTTCGTGCAGATGGAACAAGAGATGAATGAGGTTCTCTGGTCCCAGTAAATCGCCCGGAAAGGTACAGGTCTCAGTCATTCCACGTTCTATAGAATAGATGCCCTCCCGGCTCCCCCCCCCCCACCCCCCCCACCACCACCATGCATCGCTTTCTCCTACAGGTAGAGGACCGCCCAAAGAGAAACAGACCTGCTTCGTGGACGGAGCGGATCGGCTGAGCGTGGAGGGCTTGAGCTGGTCTCTGTGTGCACCTGCTTATTGTAGCTAACAGCCTCCACCTGTTGGGCCAATTCTGCATGTTCCGTAGGGTGCGCTGAGCCCATGCCTGGGTCAGCCAGAGCAGCTGGGAGGTGCTGGCCGTGCCTGCCAAGGTCACAGGCAGGGTTGTGGTAGTACATTTGCTGGGGAGTTTCTAAGTTTCTGGTCAAGTGGCACTCTGATGCAAAGCCACAGGTATTTGGTATTGTGTGTGTGTGGTGGGAGAGGGTTCAGAACAAGCTACTCCACGTGCCTCCGGGGTCCATGGGTTCCTCTGAGCCAAAGGCAACTTTAGCCCAGGGCTCAAGAGAAACTTCTGCCCCTCCCTTGAACTATCTAGAAGAAACCTGAATTAAGGACCTGCCCTCTACCCATAACCTGCTATTATCAGAGATAACTGTTTTGACCTACCTCCAGGGTAGGGCAAACTTCTGTTTACTAAGCACCTGCTCTTCTCATCCTCCTGCAAGGAGCCTTTGAAGCCGCCCAGGCGCCTCGCGTCAGGCCTAGCTCTGGATGTCTCCAGGACTTCTGTCTGTCTCTGAGCCTCTCGTGCGTGAGAGGTTTCCATACAGATGGATGTATTAAACTTGGTTATTTCCCCCGGCTAATCTGTCTCATGCCTATTTGACTATTTGACTGACGGGAAGAACCTTGAGAGGAGAGGAACGTCTGTTCCTTCCCAATAGTATCCTTTGTTAACAGCCTACCTCGGGACCTGGACCTGGTGGAGAGAAAACTACGGAGGAGGCATGGATAGTGCCCGAACGCAATCCCACTACAGAGAAACAAATCGCGGTGGCACAATAGGACCACACTTGGACAACTGCGCCACGGGCATCAGCGCTGTTGGTTAATAGATACAAGGGACACAGCTGCTTAGGTATAAATACAGAGGGACGTAGTTAAAACAATTCCTGCTAGTAAGTGTGCTTTGCTGAACTAGATATTATTTTAAAATTGAATTTCTAATAGGCCTGTTATAAATCCTATTTGTGCTATGAACCTTAAAATCTTACATTTTGTTTGCGTCTAAAACAGGTGACATTGCTACAAGAACTGTCCTTTTATGGGGATTATACATATATCCAGGGTTCAACTGTTAGAAAGTAGAAAGGATGCCCCCTGCATACCAGAGTTGAAATGAAACATTGTGTTTTTGTTATTATTATTGCATATTTCTAAAAGAAGTGGACCGACTACCCTAGGGCGTCGTGGGAAAAACAAAAACAATTTTTTTTCCCCAGGTTCATTTTGTAATTCCTGAGGTCACGCTGAGCGTTAGGTCAAGGTGAGCGGAGAACAGATTCTCAGAACATTCCGTTGGCAATGCATGGTTGCTGGTCATTGGTTTATTTCTTCACGCTATAATTTTCCCTCCTGAGAGGCCGTAATTGACACATCCACCTGAGCTGTCCAGAAGTGGTTTCCTGCTATCACTTTTTCCTGGGGTTTCATTTGGGGGGGGGAGGAGGGGAGGCGATGAGGCCACCAAGCCCTTCCACAAGCAGAACACCCTGTACTCCCTGAATTCAGGCAGGCGCAGGGGTAGGGGCAGGGGACCCTGTACTCCCTGAATTCAGGCAAGGGCAGGGGACCCTGTACTCCCTGATTTCAGGCAGGGGGCAGGGGCAGGGGCAGGGGACTCTGTATCCCCCTGAATTCAGGCAGGGGCAGGGGCAGGGGACCCTGTACTTCCTGAATTCCGGCAGGGGTAGGGGACAGGGCGGGCTTAGTGGGAAAATGAATTTAGCAAAAGAACTTTTAAAATAGGCTAACCCAGTAGGCACATGTAGGGTTCAGTCCTTGCTTTGAGCTTCATGATTTACATTTGAAAAACCCCTGCCTATGGCAAAATAAGAAAGGGAAGGGCCAGGGGGAGAGAGAGAGAGAGAGAGAGAGAGAGAGAGAGAGAGAGAGAGAGAAAGAGAGACTAAGTCCAAGTGGGAAATATTACGTTAAAAGCAATTAAGCTGTCCATAGCTGACCGATTTTGACATACCAAAAAAAAAAAGGCAATTTCACATGGTTCACCCTCTAACAGAGTCAGGGGCTGCGAGGCGGGTCTCTTTAGGACAGGGGCACGGACCCGTCAGTTTGACTGGCTCCCTGTCTACCCTGTGCGCAGCGCTGATATGCCTATGATTGTATAAAGGTGACAGAACTGAGCACCTCTGAAAGCAGCCCCAGCCTCCCACGGGGCGTCCTCCTGCCTCTGACCTCCACGGAGGAAAACAAGTATCACAGGCAGAAAAGTGGCTGTTTTCAGTCATCTTTTGATTTCTCCTTGTCATTTAGTAAACACATTAGATTAAGCTGCAGATGTTTTGCTGTGAACACACGCTGTATTATGGTGTGTTATTTTCCTGATAGGAACATTTTCTATATTGTAAATAAACACAGTTTTGTTAATTAGTTAATGAATTATTTTTTAATGCTCCATTAGGCTTTTGGGAAAGAAAAAAATAAATAAAATGATAGCACAAGACTTGAAAGTTCTCCTTTTTAATAAACAGACTTGTCATAAATAGGGAATGCCTGAAACCTGCTGAAATGGTGGTTCTTGCTGGGTAATTATGGCTCCAGCTCTCTGTTTTAAGTTACTATTGTGCTGCTCAGAGTATTTTAGGCTCAGGGATTAAGGTTTATTAGAAATATCCAGGATTTGGGATGGACTATCTGAGCATAACATCTTGAAGTTAAGAGTGAGTGATTTGGAATTTGCTCATTTTTAAAAAAAATCTCCCCCCCCCCCCCACCCCTTCTTCCTGTAGTAGGGAGTTGCTTTAAACAAGTAGCACAGAAACAGAGAATTCTGCACTGAAGGTCCAGGTTAACCTGAGAAATGCCAGAACTTTCTCAGCAAAACAAAACCCGTGAGCCTTCTTTATTCCCGAGTCCTGTCCTTTTTCCTCCGAACAAGGAGGGAGGCTCTTGGCCCACGGAGTGTCTCAGACCAGCAGTCCATTGGAAAAGTGTCCAAGCAGGGGACGCAGCTTCTCTCCCGGATGAGTTCATTTCAATAGTCGCTGTGTTTCATGGGATGCAGCTGGTTACATTTTTAATAGGCAGATGGCTAATTTTACAGTTCCAAGCCAATCGCTCATTGGACAGCATCCAGAAAGCCCGTGGTAGGGTAATGCCCGGCAGAAAGTTCAACAGGACACTTGGGGGGAACATATGCTAATGTCAGCCCTTTTACTCAAATGTCTTTAGAAAGAATATTCAGTGCTAAGCTCAGGGATTTTCACGGACTCAAGCCTTACACCAGATGGGTGGCCTGCTATGAAATCTTTAGGGCCCCAGCAAATGCTCTTAATCAGGCTTGGATGGTCAGAGAATTAAATAGCATCAAACCAGTAATCACTGAGTGATTTTTTTTTTTAAATGACAAAGGTGTATGCATTTGCAGAAATAACCAGGCAGGGAATCCAGCCAAGCAGTCTCTCTTCACTGAAGCCCATGGAACTGTTAAATCTCTCATGCTGGGATCCCTCTGTATCCGGCCTCCATCTGGGGTGCCCCTCCCCATCTGACTCTTCGGGAGTTACTAATGTCCGTTTACCTCCCCAGGTGACAGCCCCCCCCCCCAAGGGTCGGGGAGAGGTCGAGGTATCTGCTGCAGTTTTAAGCACATCCTTATTTTTAAACTCTTTGGAAGTCTCTCTCTCTAAAGCAACGGTTATTTAGACATCTTCATTAAAAGGGAATTTGGGAAGAGCTTCTGCTTTGTAGCGCAGTAATCAAGTATTTCTTAAATTCTCCGCAGAAGGACTTTAGTCTTGTCTTTAGGAAAAGCTTTGAAAAGGTCCTAAAACAGTCCCCTGAAGCTCAGGGTGGGGGTAGGGGTGAGAGGGAGTAAAAAGGGGGGAAAATGAGGCAAAAAACAACAAACATTTTCTGGGAGGTGATAAAGGTCTTGGATGCTAAGTATCCTTATTTTATCCCCGTGATGAATGGCCAGAGGGCGGCTGGAGAACTATTTAAGAACCTCACTAGCAAATGCCCTTGTCTAAACGAGGCCAATGTTTACCTCTCAGCAAAACAAAATACAGGGGGCCACAGCAAGGAGGGGGGGGGGGATCAAAAGAGCTTTGCCCAAACAGATTTATAAAAGAGAGTGATTTTTTCAAATGATTTCAACTCCTACTTTATAGAAATACTTTATGAGGCCCTTTTCTGAAAATAACATGCTTCTGAAGAGTTTTCTCCAAATCACTTCCTGGAAATGGTGACATTACTTTTAACCAGGGCAATTGGCTGCACGAGGACCTTATTTAAAACAACGCGAAGAAATCTGACAAAGCCAGTCAGTCACTCCGCACAAGGAAACCAGGCTGCACCCCCCACCCCCGCACTCCTGCCCCCAAACACACTTTTTATTTTGGCCAGAAAAATAACCTTTCAACTTCAAGCTGAATCTGTAAATGCTCCTATCAAAATTTTCTTTCAAGAACCTGGAAAGCAATAAATTTTGTTTTACAGAACAGGTTTGCAAAGAGTTTTCTTGCAGAGTTTTTGTTTTATGATCAAAATAATTCAGGGGAAGTGACACGACTTTTTAGATTTTTTTTTTCTGGACAAAGTCTACTAGAGAGGAGAGAGAGAGAGAGAGAGAGAGAGAGAGGGAGGGAGGGAGCCGGGGGGGGGGACCTAACCAATTCCAAGAACGGCAGACAAAAGTCACACACAATGGGAAAACCCTCAAAGATCATTATAAATTATTCTGTCACTAAATTAAAGTACTGGTAGGAGAAAAGTCTTCAAAAATGTAAAATGACAACGGGCCAACTACCTTCACAGTTAATGGAATTATGGCAACTTCTGTCTGGTAGGAATATCCCCCAAATACATTTTAACATTTTATTTTTTAAAATGTAGCTTAAAGAAACTTTATGCAATTTACAAAATAAATAAATAACTTGGAAAGGGGGGAAAAAAAGAAGCCACAAGTAAAACCAGAAATTAGGGCAGTTTTTAAACTACAAGCCAACTCTTTGCTCTACTTTGCTTTATTTATTAGTTCTTAAGGTATTTAAAACTTGAGCATTAAAACTGCAGAATAATTTGCAAATGAATGCAGTTGGAGTTGTGAAAATATAACTCACAGCTGAATGTGGGTTATTCAGACAAATGGCTGCTTTGTTCGAGGAGGGGAAGTAAAGTTCTGTGTTAATTTATTACAAACTGCGGCATTTCATCCCTGATGTCCGGGCAACAATGTATTTTATTTCAAGTAATTTATAAGCACTTCTCACAGCACTTAGCAGTGATGTCCTGGGCTATTTTGCTCCCAGAAACCGAGTGTATATGTATTTACTGTGGGAATTTGTTTTTAATAAAACTGTTGTAAGCCATTTTTATTCCTTTGCTTTGTTACATTAAAAACATTCACTGCATAAGTAATGTATTTTATTCCAAGTTGAAAGGCAGCAGAGCACAGCCGGCCACTGTATCGGCCTGCGGAGAATACTGACGAGACTAGCTACTCAGGCCATTTTCCCAGTGGCTCTGGGAGTCTCTTCTGTCCCCTGGTTTTAGCAAAGCAGGGACTAGAGGACCCAGGGCCCAGGAAGTGCCAGGACAGCCCTGCATGTGAGCACTTGAAACTCAAACTCACGCTCCAGCACTGAACAGAAAAAAGGAGACTGATACTCCCTAAATAGGTATGTGCGTGCTACAGCCGTGTGTAGGAACACACACACACACACACACACACACACACACACACACACGTGCCATCAAGGGTAGGGAGCCTTACAAGTTTTCATCAGCTCTTCACAGTTCCCTGAATCAATTCACAACCCTAAAGATTCCAAGACTGGCCTTTATTTCAAGTTTTTGTTTTCTTTTTTAAAGGAGAGCTCACGGAGACTTAGGTTCCTAGGTGGGTACACACAGACACCCGCAACTGTAAAACGTCGGCTTTGTCTCGGGTGCTGTCTGGTAGGTGAACACTGCGGGAAGGAGCTTCAGAACCTTCTCTGGTTTCTGGCTTTCTGCTTGGGTGAGAGAACGGGGGAGGGAGGGAGCTAAGAGCCCCGACGACAGCTGTCTCCCAAGGTTAGGGGGAGCAGTTCTGTTCATGGCGACAGTGCTGGTGGACAGGCCAGCTCTCCGAGTCCGCTGGCCAGCTCACTCTCTCAAGAAGGGATGAGTTAGTTGAAGTCATAGCCCGTCCATCTGTCTGTCTATCTATCTATCGTCTGCAGAACTGTCCTCCTCTGTCATGCTGTTTTATCTCCCTTGCAACCTGCCCTGGGGGGAAAGTGTGGGTCCTGCCAGCTGCTGCTGCAGGAGGCCGAGAGATCATTTCCACATGGATGTAACCCCGGATTCACTATACAGGGGGCCTCCTTTCACTGCAGTTTCATTTATTGCCTTTCACGGGTGTTGTTTTGTTTGTTTGTGTTTTTTTTTTTTAACACATGGAAGGCAATGCCCGCCACCAGCAAAAAGGTTAGTTAGGACTGGCTTTATTGTGGTATCAGCTTCATGGCCATGATCTGGAACCCAACCCGCACTACCTCCGAGGTGCGTCTGGATGTTTAATATGTATCACATGGTGCTTTACATGTGAGCACTGTTGATTCGATCTTGGGCTCCTGAGGCAGAGATTGTACCAGGCCTTGCAGCCTACTGAGGTACAGGAGCTCTACAAAATGCAGCCTCGTAATTATCTAGACACATTTGAGTAGTTCTTTATAATTTGAAAATTGCTTTGACTTTTAAGAAGAAATCTGATGAGCAATTATTCTATAATAATAGATTTTTAAACTTATTATTAAAAAACATTACAAGAGAAGTGTTTGAACAAATTACCTTTAAGAGAACCTAGCTTTTCTTTCCCTCTCTGGCCACTAACTTTTCTAGGAGTGAAAAATACCCGGAAATACAGATTGCCGTGTGAATTAGCCATAGAAATTGCATTGATCGTTTGTAGAGGACCCATGGAAATACACACCAGCCCGTAGGCCAGGAAACGGACATAAATTAGGGAGCAGGCATAATAATAAGGAGAACTGTGCATTTAGTGCAAATGATATCATTCTTCTCCCCCAGCCCCTGTCCCCAGTGCACAAGAACTGATCAATACTTGCTCCTCCTTCTGCGTCTTTGTTAAAAATTAACTGAATGAATGACCAGCTCCAATAAGCTTTCCTGACTTTCACCCATATTCATCTTTCATCTTCAAATTCCCAGATCTCCTGTGAGTGCGTGTGTGTACGTGTGCACAGGTGTGTGTGTGTGTGTGTGTGTGTGTGTGTGTAGTAGGACTTGAAACACCCTTCAGGATCGCAGGGCTGTCATCCCTCTGGGCCTGGATCCTCTGACCAGGGAAGCGAGCAGGCTGACGGAGGCTTGGGAGGGATGAACCCTGCAAATTCCTCCGGAACCTGGGTGTGGAACAGGGCTTGGTTCAGCAAGCCGGGTGCCCCTCTTCCCACTGTCCAGTTCCCGTTGGGTCCTGCCCCCAACCCTTCCCTCTGAGGTTTCTAAACACGTTGGGTGCCCTGGAGATGGAAGGGGAGTCATGTGTTTTCTTTCTTTCTGTTTTTTTCCTTAGTGAAGAAGTCAACTTAAAAAGCTGGTCTTAATATAATAACATCCATGAGAGAAATGAGAGAGAAAGAATGAAAGCCGAAAAAGATAACACATCAACTCGCAATGTGGCTGTGACGGCTGCGAGTATTTTAGCTAGCGCGGGAAACAATTATCCATCAATCAAATGATCCTCCATGCAAAATGTGTCCAAACAAATATTTTCCATGTATGATGAATCTCCGTGCTTCCGGAGGGGGACATTAGTCTCCTAAATGAACAGATCTTGAATATTACTTTGTGCTGAGATGATTTTTTAACCCCATGTGAAGTCCTCCTTGAACAAGCTATGATGGTTCATCAGCCCACCAGAAATTTTTTGAGCTGGAAAACCCTCTCGGTCCCTAGGAATTGAAGCTCATACGATGAAGAGACCGACACACTGTCACCCAGTTGAATAGCCATGTCATAGCGCCATTCTGCCCACTCAATACTAGTTGGCAGGAAAAATAAAGCAATGGATGAGAGGCGAGTTTCATCCGGCAATGGAAACCCTGACCCTGGACCATGGGGGTCCTCTGCAGCTGGTGTGCAATCTTCTTGTCAGCGTACCAGGCTATGGAGGCCACCACGTCAGATCCCAACCCCAGACCTGCCACCTGCCGGCTGTGCAACATTGGTCTGTGACGCTGCTATCATTGTGCCTCAGTTTCTTCATTTGTAAAATTGAGATGCTAATAATAGCCTCTACCTCCCAGGGATGCTGTGGGTATTCAATACATGACATGACATTTCTTGCGTGCCAATGACGTCTGGCACGTGGGAAGTGCCTTTGGTTTCCAAGTCGCTGTTCCCAGCGCCATCCACAGTAATCAGCCCACTCAGTTGAGTGACACCTGTACTGAACTCGCCTTGTGGTTTTGCTCGGTAGGAGGATTCCATCTCTGCTTCCTTTTTCCTCTGGTACTGTCATTGCTTCACCAAAATAAGCAAGCTCTTTCCTGCCTTCGGGGCCTCCCGGGATCCCCTGCTGTATGTCTCTGCCTTCTTGAGCCTAAGCTGTCTCTAGACCTCCTCCTTACAGTTTTATCCGCCTCATTTGCATTCATTCATTAGCATGTGTTTTGCATGCCCCTCCCTTAACAAGTCTTAGGAAGCAGATCACATGGTACTAGGGAGGTCACTGGGGCAGGAGCTGGGAGGTGGTGAAGGGCTTGTGGGAGGCGTTTAACCTTCCCCAAGGCACTCTGGAGGAAACAGACCTTCCAGGTTCAGAGCACAAAAGCAGGCCCTGTTAGCTCAAGTTCAAGGAACTTAACCTTGCCCAAAGGGATGCTGATGCTTGGTGAGGGGCTGATGCATTTACCCCTCCACTGAAGCCCCGGCTAGCAGGTGGTGGCATGGGGGGTACATGCAGATCAGAATCCCATCCTTAGGCATCTGGATGTCTGAGGTCTGCTCTTTTGGGGTCTCTCAGTGTGTCTCTGCCTGGTAGCACTGTTTTTCTCTCTCCAGTACCATTATCTAAACTTGTCAAGTTCATTCACACACGGAGGAAAAGAGTTAATCCACTTTAATGCACTATCTCCCTAAGGGACTGGGGTTTTAACAAGCTGCAAGAGATTACCTCCAGACTGTGGAACAGGGTGACAAACTGGCAGTACCTGGGCCATATTTGGCCCTTCGATGTCTTTCATGTGGTCTGCAGTATGACACCCCAAATCAAACTGATGTTAAAAATCAGTCGACTTCCCCATGGAGGTCTGGACGTCTGGCCTCCCTTGAAGAATCTAGACCTGCCTTCCCCCGTCTTCTCTCTCCCTGTGTATCTCTAAGCTCTTGGGTCATCGCTCTTCCCATCTATCAAGTCCCATTCTCCAATGTCTGTCCCCCATGCTCAACGTACCCAAAGCCCTCCACTGCCCTAGGTATCGGGGATCTCTATAAAGCAGCATGCTAGTCCCCAGTGCCCCACATACCAAGGTCGAAATATGTTGGGACTTCTTAGTTTCTATTTTGGTGTTTATTATAATAAAATGTGTACTCATGTACATTGTTTTAATGTAACTCCGTCTAAGTAAACACAAAGACATGGGGATGCTCCACGTTCAGACGTGCTTGACGGATGGTTTACATGATTGAATGTGGAGACCCTTATTGCTACACGTAACGGTGTACTTTGGAACAGTTGTAAAAAGGTGAATGCATGCAAAGCACACGTTACTTCATGAATAACAACTGAGCCAGATGGAGCTGTCCCCAATATGCCAGGAGAAAGGCGCAAGGGAACAGAGACAAGCTCCAGGAGAGGGAGAGCCAGGAGGAAGGAGAAAGAGAGAAAAGATGTGGGTACTGATTAATATGAGCCTTAAAACTCCCACTAGTCCAACCAGTTGTTTTAGCTATGGCGAACGTGCCGAACGGGAGAGCGACAACCGCCTTCTCGGAACAGAATTCCTGACACCTCGCTAGGGCGCGAGGGCGGGGCTCAGCAGACGTCTGTTCCTGTAGATCATTTCAGGGAGTGGCAACATCAGTCCTGGAGAGCTTCCTCAATGTGTCCGGGGTTGACAGCAGGTGTTCTTGGTTGACGAATGTGGTCATTTCCGTTTTCTGGGGAAGTAGCCGGTTATGAGTACATCTAAAAAAAAAAAGAAAAGAAACAGAAGGTATCGTTCTTACCGACCGCTGATAAGAAATATGTCCTCTGTTTGGAATCTGTTCTGACCATTTCTACAAAAAAGTAAATCTGTTTCCTCACTCTCCTGCATGGTGAATCCGGGCCAGGTCTCATCACTTGTCTCCAAGAAAGAAATGCCAAAAAGGGTGGAATTCAAGGGACGGCTTGTGGTGAGACAGATAAGGACAGAGACGTTTAGAGTAAGATGACCTGGAGTCGAGGTCCCAGGTCTGCCTGTTGCTCTGGGTATGAAGTCAGTCTTCCCATCTGCTCCATGGAGATAACCCCAGTGCTTACCTCCCAGGGGTCTGGGTCGGATCAAACGAGGTGCTAGAGGTCAAGTCCATAGCACAGTGTCTGGTGTGTACCAAGGGCCTCAATGGGTGCAGAGATGATCAGATTCAAATTAGCATCACAACGTCAGCTCCTAGCTGTGCATGTGCGGGCCGCGTGTTGGGAGCTGGGGGCAGCGGAAGCTTCACCCAGGATGTCTTTGTCATGTTTGATGTGCTAGAGTCGCCCTCCTTGGTTGCCAGGAGCAGCCTAGGTGTTTCCCACCTGAGCGACATGACGGACAGGATGGGTAGCTGAGTTCTAGGAAGTGAGTCTCCGTCATCCCCTGCAAACAAGACGCGTACCCAGGGATTAACGGAGCAGGGCTACCGCTCAGGAACATGCCTAAACCAAGGAGAGACTTTGAATTATCTGTAAGTGTTGTCGAGAAGGAAGTCTTGTGTCCTTGTGGGCAAAGAAACCGGGTGTCCTGTGCGACATGGGACGCTCTGGGCTCTGGCCGGAGCAGTGAGCCTTTTGCTTCCTGCGAACTTATTTTTTGGTACTAGCTTCCATCACGGGGCCTCTTCTTGTCTGAGCTCAAATCCAGAGATTGCAAAGCAGCTCTCTCCCACCTTCCTGTGAAGAGCCATCCTAATGGTCCCCTGAGCCCGGCTTGCCCTGTACTTGTTTGGAGCAGAGATCTGGTTGGGGAGGGCACTTCATCTCTGGCAGGGGTCAGGACGAAGTCCTGCCTGGAGTGACACCCAGCTCAGAAAGGCCATGCCAGGCCTGGTTCCCTCCTGCAACCTGGTGTCACCCTGTGCATTCCCAGAGTTGGGCTTCCTTCCCAATGCCATTCCAGAAAGGGCTCTGGGCTCCCTCTCCTGAGCGTGGCTCCCTGTATCAGTCTGGAATAGGAACTTCGAAAAACCCCATTAAGTAGTAATCACTCCGGGCCGGTGAGGGCGCACCCACCACCCCGGGGAATATCCAATTAGCAAATCATGATCCGGCCCTCCAGTGAAAGAAGTCAGACCCATTATCTGTGATGTCCCCAATTAGAGTGTTTATTCATGAAAGACTGTGCCGGGCTGGCCAGCCTCTCAGCTCCTTCCTTCCCAGGGCCCGGCCAGATCAGGCATCCCCTCCCACCCCCAACCCGGCCCAGGGCACCCCCACCGTCGCCCAGATCACCACGAGGCCGCATTAGCAGCAGGATTGGAAAGTCAAATTCTTCAGGTTTGGTCACGCCTGACTTGAGTTCCATGTTTTCTGTTCCTTTTGGGGGGTGTGTGTGGAAAAATAAATGAGTTAATCCCCAATTGTGGCCCTGATGATTTATCCGCTTTTCCAAAGACAATGGCCCTTAGCGATGGGGCGGGATAGCACCCCTTCTGCTCCTTTTCCCAAAGGAGGGAACACGGTATTAGCAGGTGGGGTCGTTCCGGACACCTCCCCATTTGTCATACAGCCAAGCATGTCACCCCAGTCTGAAAATGCTCAAAGAAAGCATTGGTCGTGAAGTCAAAAAGAAATAAAATAAGAAAACAACCTGAACAGTATTGGCTCTGAGGATGATGATCTCAGCAAAGGTTCCCCATTCTGGAAAAAGAACAAAACCCGAGCACAGAGGGACATCTTCTGAGGCAGTCAGAGTGGCAGCAACATCCCACTTGCCGGGCAGCAGCACCCCAGCTTAGAGGACCCTGGGGGGCAGGCCTTTTCAGCATCTCCCAGCATGTGAACTTCCTTTCCCGCTCAGGCCTCCGTCGGAAGTCAGGTCTTCAGGTCTTCTCCCCATTGCCAGGGAAACCCTATTCCTTCCTAGCGTTCAGGCTCAGACAAGTCGCTTGGGGGAATTAGGGAGCCAGGCTCTGACCGAAGCGTGTTTAGGCTGCTGCGAAAACACAGTCTGTCTGTTTATGTTTCTGGAGCCAAACACGGTGTTTTCTGTAATTCTGATTAGCATCTACTTGGCCCCTTCCTGGAAATACCCTCTGTGGAGATGTTCCAGATAGAAATCTGTGCGCTCCCGCTGTTGGGGGTATGCCGGAGGCAGCCCCGGCCTGCTGAGGGCTCATGGTCCAAAATGCAGGATTTTTGCAAATGGCAACCGTTATTAAAATACAAATTAGGTAAATGTACAATTAAATAGACCCTATTAAAAACAAAGAGAGGAACTGTCAAACTTGTCACTTAATTACTGTATTTTTACTCCTTTTTGCTGGTTATATACTATTCATGCTGAGACTTCACGCTGTTCACGCCTATCCTCTCTGGGTGAAGGTGACTCCGGAGAATGGTGGTGGGCCACTGAGTGGCTAGTGTCTGTCTAGGCACCCCTATGCAGCATTCTGGAAAGTTCCCACAGCCACCCTGCCCTCCGCTGGCATGGTTGGGCAAATACCTAGTCCGTATGAACTCATTTTACATGGAGCTGAACGTTGCCCGTCTGGTATCAGACCCATTACTATTCACCTTGGGCCTATTTTCAGTGGACGTTTTCCTAAATTACATCACGTTTTCAAACAGAGATTCTGACACATTGGCAATATGTCCTTGAGGTTGGGGGCGTGCGGGCCACCACCACTCCGAGCTCTGTTGCAGGGATGCCCTCTGGGCAGGGGAGGTGGGCATGAAGGTGTAGATATTGATTTTCCTTACACAAAACGACCTTGAGAGCTCTGAGACTTTAGATGTTCCTTCTGCTTTGACAGATTAGTAAAAAGACATCGGCTGTCACTCACGTTTTTTGACTAGATAAAATAGGACACAAATACATGTTCAGAGTAAGTGATTGAAACAACACATTGATTAAAAGGAGAACATCCCCCTCAAATCATTTTCTATTCCCGGTCCAGAAACAATCCCTGTTACATTTCGACATGTTTCCTCCATGACCTTTTAGTATATACATGTACACCTACATCCATGTCATTCTGTGTAAGAATGAATTAAGATACCTTCACGCCTTTTACGTAAATGGAGATCACCTTCACGCGTTTCTGCGGCCAGATGGTTTTTCCTTATATCATCAGCGTCTGTAGATCTCCATCATTCTTTGTTATCTCTGCAGGGTCTCCCGACATTTCCCGACCGACGGGCAGTTAGACTGCTTCCATGGTTTTTAACGTTTATTACCAATAAAGCAGTATTGAACACCCTGGTGCACCGGTCTCGGTGCACATACAGGCGTATTTAGATAGGCTGGAGGTCAAGAAGTAGGATCCCGTTATTGAATGTAAACGGTAACTGGAAATGAAAACCAACTAAAATCAGAGAAGTAGAATCGCTGAGTCACAGGGTAACTGTCATCGCTTGCTGTCATTTCTCCTCGTAGTCTACTGTGTTGGTGACGTTTATTAATATTGTGCCTGTGAGGAACATGCTTTGGGAAAACTCTGATACAGGTCACCACCATCAAGGACGTCACTGCACAGCGGGGGCTCTTTGAAGCTGCCCAGCTCAGTCCTCCGGACAAGTGAGCTGTGGCAGGCCTTGGTTGGAAGAGGGTCTGAGTCCAGGGGTGAAGGAGACAGGTCCTTTCGGCTCTTGTCCACATCCTGAGGGGTTCCTCTTCCAGGAAGTTCCAGACCTCTCTCCTCCTGTCCTCTGCTTTCCCACGCTGGAGTGGGGGTGGGGGCTTTGTCCAACACCTCGGACTGCCATGCTGTCCAGCACGGAGGCCCAAACTGCTTGGGACCTCAGAGCCCCCTTGAGCACCCCTCAAACATGGGATGCAGCTGGTTGGTGTCCACACACTCCAGCTCTATCCCAGCTACGGCGGGCGAGGTCACTCTGAGGCTTTGCACCATTTCTCGGGGTTTCCCCCGTGGTTACGCACGACGACAGCCAGGTGATCGGTGTCTAGGGCACATCCTGAACTGAGACAGCTCGTCTTCTCAGCATGGGGCTCACGGCGGCCTCAACCCAGCAGTGAGGTAAGGCTCTGTGTCCCGTGTTGCAAAGGACAAGTACACTGTGTGAATAAATCAGGTTGTGTCTGGCGGCCCCTGCACACAACTTTGGGGACCGTGCCTTGACTGGCAGGGTGTGATGACTGGGATGGAAACAGGGTGTGCTGTGACAGACACTCTCCCATGCACCAATATGAGTGGCCTGACCCTCTAGCACCACACACTGCAGACAGGAAGCCCATACTTGTTTGAGAGCGCTGGCCCACGGTTAGAGGTGGGGGGACTTGGGTGAAACTGAATCAGCTCCACAGAAGAAACTGCAGCCTCGGGGCTCCCTGGACCAGGAAGCCCAAACCCAGGCAGCACGGGCTTCCTCATAAGGCAATGTTCCCCCGTCTGGGGCTGAGGCCTGGCATAGGGAGGCCCATCACATCGTACCCGAGCCAAGGTCAAAATGCCCCAGAGCTGTTCACTGGACATTTAAGGGAGGGGTGAAGAGCTGTTTTAGAATCACTCAAGAAGTTTGTGGCTTCTTTCGGCCAACAAAGCCTTTTGGTTAAAGCTGTCCCTTTTTTGCCATCTATGATAAACCGACAGCAAACATCATACTAAATGGACAAAGATTAAAAGCAATCCCCTTAAGATCAGGAACCAGGCAGGGTTGCCCACTTTCACCACTCTTATTCAACATAGTTCTGGAAGTCCTAGCTACAGCAATCAGACAAGAAGAAGAAATAAAAGGCATACAAATTGGAAAAGAAGAAGTAAAACTGTCATTATTTGCAGATGATATGATATTGTATATTGAAAACCCTAAAGTCTCAGTCAAAAAACTACTGGACCTGATAAATGAATTCAGCAAGGTGGCAGGATATAAAATTAATACTCAGAAATCAGAGGCATTTCTATACACCAACAATGAAATATCAGCAAAAGAAATTAAGGAAACAATCCCCTTCACTATTGCAGCCAAAAAAATTAAGTACCTAGGAGTAAATTTAACCAAGGAGGTTAAGGACTTGTACTCAGAAAATTATAGAACATTGATAAAAGAAATCAAGGAAGATACAAACAAGTGGAAGCACATACCGTGCTCATGGCTAGGAAGAATAAACATCATTAAAATGTCTATATTACCCAAAGCAATTTATAAATTCAATGCAATACCAATTAAAATACCAATGACATACTTCAAAGATATAGAACACATATTCCAAAAATTTATATGGAACCAAAAAAGAACACGAATAGCCTCAGCAATCTTAAAAAGAAAAAATAAAGCAGGAGGTATCACTCTTCCTGATATCAAGGTTTACTACAAGGCCATTATACTCAAGACAGCCTGGTACTGGCATAAGAACAGGCACATAGATCAATGGAACAGAACAGAGAACCCAGAAATAAACCCACAGCTTTATGGACAACTGATATTTGACAAAGGAGGAAAGAACATACAATGGAGTAAAGACAGCCTCTTTAACAAATGGTGTTGGGAAAATTGGACATCTACCTGCAAAAAAATGAAACTAGACCATCAACTTACACCATTCACAAAAACAAACTCAAAATGGATAAAAGACTTAAATGTAAGCCGTGAAACCATAAACATCTTAGAAGAAAACATAGGCAGCAAGCTCTCCGACATCTGTAGCAGCGGTATATTTGCCGATTTATCTTCATGGGCAACTGAAATAAAAGGCAAGATAAACAAATGGGACTATATCAAACTAAAAAGTTTTTGCACAGCTAAAGACAATAGGAACAGAATAAAAAGACAAACCACACAATGGGAGAACATATTTGACAGCACATCTGATAAGGGGTTAATAACTAAAATTTATAAAGAACTTATAAAAAGCAACACCAGGAAGACAAACAACCCAATCAAAAAATGGGCAAAAGAAATGAATAGAAATTTCTCCAAAGAGGACATACAGATGGCCAATAGGCATATGAAAAAATGCTCAACATCACTAATCATTAGAGAAATGCAAATTAAAACCACAATGAGATATCACCTCACACCAGTCAGAATGGCACTTATCAGCAAAACAACACAGAATAGGTGCTGGCGAGGATGTGGAGAAAAGGGAACCCTTCTGCACTGCTGGTGGGAATGCAGACTGGTGCAGCCACTGTGGAAAACAGTTTGGAGATTCCTCAGAAAATTAAAAATCGAACTGCCTTTTGACCCAGCTATCCCACTTTTAGGAATATACCCTAAGAACACCATAGCACTGTTCGAAAAGAAGAAATGCGCCCCCATGTTCGTGGCAGCATTGTTCACAATAGCGAAGATCTGGAACCAGCCCAAGTGTCCGTCAGAAGACGAGTGGATTAAAAAGCTATGGTACATATATACTATGGAATACTACTCAGCCATAAGAAACGATGACATCGGATCATTTATAACAAAATGGATGTACCTTGATAACATTATACGGAGTGAAATAAGTAAATCAGAAAAAAAGAAAAACTGAGAACAGCACGATTACATACATAGGTGGGACATGAAAGTGAGGGTATGAGACATGGACAAGAGAGTGGTGGTTATGGGATGGGGGGAGGGAGGGAAGAATGGGATAGGGAGGAGGGGAGGGACGCAGGGAAAACCAGATCGAAGGTGACAGAGGACAATTTGACTTTTGGTGATGGGTATGCAACACAATTGAATGATAAGATAACCTGGAGATGTTTTCATTGTACATATGTACCCTGATTTATTGATGTCACCCCATTAGAATTAATAATAATAAAATATATATTAAAAAAAAAAAAAAAAAAAAAAAAAAGCTGTCCCTTTTTTCAGTTGGGCTGGGGCCAACTAATGGTGACCATCAACTTCTCTATCATCAGAACTGGAACTCTTTTTCTTATGTACATCCACGTCTTTCTCTTGCTTTAAATAGTACTGAAAAATGGACCCCAACTTTATAACAACAGTAATAACAAGCCTTTTTAAAACCCAGCGCCCGCACCATGGCGTGGGATTCACATGCATGCTCCCATCGAGTCGTCAGAACAGCGCCCAGATACGATGGGTAAAAATGATGATCGTCGCCACCCAGATGAGGAAACTGAGGCACACTGAGGTTTCATAACTGGCTCGAGGCCACGTGGCTAGTCAGTGGCAGGGGTAGGGTCTGTGTCCCAGGATGTCTGACTTCAGAGCTCACGCTCTTAACCTCTCCAAGTGCATGAAGTTGGGGACCAGACCCAAGTTCTTGTTGTCAAGGATTATTTAGCTTTGTCACCTTGAGCATGTCACCGGAGTCTCTGAGCTGGAATTTCTCCAACGAGGCTGATGGCACCCGTAGAACGGCAGCGAGGGGAAAGCAGGGCACACGCCCTCTAAGAGGTCGTGATCATTCCTGTCATGGTCACCACCTTCGAGATCGCCCGCCCTCTCCACCCGCACCTACGCCCCCTGCTCCATGCGTGCAGAACAGCTTGCTCCCCTCCAGGCACGCTGGGCCATTTCTGTCCCCGGCTCCCCGTGATGCCTTTTCCCTTTGTCTCCGCCGGTGACCTCCGGCCCAGCACACACGTCACCCTCTCTGAAGAAACTTTGAAAACTGCCTTTCAGTCCTTTCTTCATCAGTGATTTCATCCAACAGGGGAGCAGTGTGCTGGTTAACAGCATTAGGTCTGGACATACCATCCAGCTTCCAGGAGCGGCCCCATCTTCTCAGAGACACGTGGTGTGGAACGAGCTCATACGTGGGCAACATGAGAGAGATGGTGGTGCCCATCACGCAGGACCCTTCAGGGCTCGGCACAGTTTCTCAGTCACCAAACTCTGCCCGCCGGGTCATGCCAAAGCTCTCCCTGGGTACTGGGTCATCCCTGGTGCTGCCTTAGAACCAGTGGGTGAATGCTTTGGATTTGCTCAGGTGAGAACCCTCCCTCCCATCCTAATCTCCTGTGCATGCCACGCCATCAGTGCCCTTTGCCAGCGGGGAGAACAAGGCGAGGACCCACACTTACACGTGGTACCTAGCATGGGATGTGCCATTCTCCAAAGTCACCATCTTCCCTCCCTACAAAGCCTCTTTTTCTAGAGAGATCACGGTGAGAATCGAGGGTAGGAACTTGATCATTGGTCCGCTGACCAAGCGTGCCTTCAGTCCCACTGGACATTGTTTATTGAGCCTCAGCACGTTGATGGGACAATTAGAAGTGAGCCATACTTTCTGCAGACCCAAAATGGGCACTCAGTTGACCCTAACAGGAAAAAGAGGGAAGGGGGAAGAAGTGGAGGAGGAAGAGAAGAAGGAGGAGGTAGAAAGAGGATTCTTGTTCTCTAAGATCTTACACCCTAACCAGGGTGGCAAGACCAATGCCCGAGGAATGATCAGAGAACCGAAGCTCGTTCCTAATGTATTGTGCGATCTAGTGACTCAGACGAGAGGTCTATGCTATGCAGGCTCTAAAAAGATGGTGCTAGAGTTGGCCAGCGGGGCTGGGAGAGACTCCTTGGAAAAGAGACTTACCCTTTCCCACTTCTCTCCTTTTATGGTGATGACACAGGGCAACGTCGTCCAATTTGCTCCAGGCCATTGGGGCATTCAGCCCTTGGGGGAGGGCAGTGACCAGACTCCAGGGCAGCTAAATTCACCCCCATGTGGACTTTTTGCAAGGTGGTTACTCCCTCCCTCCGCCCACCCTCTTTCTCTAACTCCTCCCTCCCTCCGCCCACCCTCTTTCTCTAACTCCTCCCTCCCTCCTTCTTTCTCTCTCTGCCCCCATTGGTGAAACAAACACTCTACCTAGCAGAGCTACCCGTGTCCTCCCGTCCTCTCTGTTTTGATGACTACTCTTTACGGCATGGAGGAGACAGCGCTGCTTGGTGGTTAAGTGCTCTGGCTTTGGAGAGCACTAGGCTTGGGTTTAAGTCATTGTTCTTCCGGTGACTCGCTGTGCGACCTGGCTCAGTCCATCTAAGTCTCCTAATGGGGAGGATCCCCCTGCACAAAGCGGGGTAATAATCACCCCCTTGGAAGGCTGTGTGAAGGTCAACGTGAAGCAATTCCTACGGAGCCCGTCAAAGAGCTTGGCGTCCGGGGAGCTCTCTGTAAATATTCACTACCATTTTTAATTTCATTATCACAAAACACCCGCCAAAACAGAGCTGGCCGAATGTGCATTTAGCTTTTCTAGTTCAGAATACACAGGAGGACCGTCCTGACAACCGTCAGTTACCTGGCTTTTAAGAAGTTCAGAGAGACCAGAAGATCAAAATTCCGACTTGAACACACACAAGAGAGCCGCTGGGAATGTCAAGCCGTCCTTTCTGTAGAACCCCGAGCAGACGCGAAGGAGAGGAAAGGCAGAGCAGGGATGGCTTGAGCACCCGGGGGTGGGGGGCAGGCGGATTTCTATGCTCTGGACCACGGGGATCCTCCCCAGGAAGCCAGGATGCCGCGCATGCTGCCTGTGGAAGCCCCCGTCCAGACTGGAGATGAGGCTCCCCCCACCACGAAGCTCTTGGGACCAGGCCCCCATCTCTCTCCTCTCCTTTAGCTGGTGAGAGAGAGGGGTCACAGGCATTTAATTCTAGACGGATCCTTCTCAGACATCAGCCTTTAAGGTCCAATGCCATTATCTGCTCTAGAATGTCGTTCCACACCTGTATCTGCATTGAGGAGAATCCCACCACTCGGAGGCCTTAGACGTTTCCTTTTTCTGCCCCGACAACCTTCAGTCTGACTTGAACACTGAAGGAGACCCTGGCACCTGCGTCCTAGTTTGGGACCTTCGTGGCCCTCCTTGGCCCCTTCTGATCCTCATGCAGACAGGGCTGACCGTGCCTGGTCCACTGGGGAAGACAAAGATGCCTCTTTGTTTATTCCTTGGGCCGAACAGCGCCCTGCCTTCCATCCACCTGTGCTCTCCAGGTGGCCCCTGAAGGGCAGGGGCGGGCGCAATGTCCTTTTTTCACTTTGCCGTCGGCAACAAAAGACACACTTTACTGAAACGTTCTCTGTTAGCCTGCATCCTTCGATTCTATGAAAACCCCTTCTTTTTTTTCTCTTTATCTATCTCCCCCCAACAACAACAACAGCAGCATTACGGGGGCGGGATGGCGAAGCAGGGTCCACAAAACCCCAGCGAACCCAAGCCGACTTCGGGGACTGGGAACATCTGCACTTTCTCAGCAGTTTGAAAGGAAACAAAAAATTGCCAAGTGGTATAAAATTTGAAGAAAAATGACCCAAAGGAGGAATGGCCGTTAACCACGCTTCAGTTCTCCACTATGGGCTGACATCTGAAGTACTTTCTTTCTGATTCCCAGTGTGTGTAAAGAGGTGAATCGGGTACAAAACGCGACCTCCCTTGCCAGGGAGGCTATGAAATATGAAGGCTAGTCGATTGTCCGGGCTCAGTGCGTTGGAATAACATCGGTTAAATTATGGATAGTTTTTGAATAGTGTCACTTTTTTTTTTTTTTTCCCCCTCTGCAGATGGTTGTTCACACAAGGAGCCGGGTCTGCATAATTGTATCACTAATCAGCAGTAAGGCAATTAGTTGTGTAAGTGTGCTATAATCATTCTAACAGAAGAGATGACGAAAAGACAAAAAAAAAACGGAGGGGGGGGGCACCAAAATGTCTTTTCTGAACCCATCAACTGACAGCCATAATTAGATATATATAATTGAAAATTCCACAGTAGGGGGCCCGCTTACACAAATGAATTTTCCCTGCTGCCCCGACGCATTTTTGTCTTTGGCTGAATGTCCCCCCAGGAAAAGGCGGCCAGCTTGCCATTCCAAGAGTGCATACTGTACCCGGTATTCTTTCAGACCAATGATGTCAGAATAACATTTTTCTTGTGTGTGTGAGTGTGTGTGTGTGTGTGTGTGTGTGTGCGCGCAGTGGGGGCACAGGCTGGGGGGTGGGGGCCTGGGAGGTGAGTCGGCGGTACAGGCAAATGCTTGGCATCGGCTCTTATGAATTGTGTGGCTGTGAATTCTGTCATCGTCACCATTATTCTGAGCCTACTCTTAGCCGGCACCCTACTGTCTCCCTTTGGGTTCATTGTGGGGAATTCTGGGCCGGGCCGACTTAACCCACGAGGCCCAGTGTCTTGGGTCCACCATGCTTCTCGGGGCTCACGTGAACGTCTTAATTGTAATTTCTTTGTACGTTCGAGGAAAATAGAAGGAGCGTAATAATTCAAAGAGTGTATAAGAATGAATCTAGCCTGGATGAAAAATTATCATCATACCAACACCACTGTAAAATATAATTTTTGAGACGTGCTTATGCGGGAAGGGGCCACACAGTCCACAGCGCCCAGGGCCCCCTCCACTCCACTAGGCTGTGGCCCTGACTCTGGGCTAGGTGGAACCCCCTATAGAAGTGAGAAAGGGGGGAGGTGTTGAAGGAGCTTCCTGATGTCAGCATAGTCCAATCCCCATTTTTAGAGGAAAGAGGGAACTTTATTAACCAAACTCTGATTATCGAAACCTATAATTACATTTGGGTTAAAGATCCCGAATGTGCCTATGAGTCTGTGGAAACTGCAGACCAGCTTAGCCCGAAATAGGCTGCAGGTCTCTCCTATCAGACTCAAAAATCTTCCCTCTGCATTCGAAGTGCGCCTGCCAATCTCTCTCTCTCTCTCTCTCTCTCTCTCTCTCTCTCTCTCTCTGTGTCTCTCTCTCTCCCTCTCTCTCTTTGAATCCACCTCTCCCATAATTTAATTGGACAAATCCTAGCTGTGATTTCCCCCCTCCCAGAGAAGAGGCGCACTGCAGCCCAGGCTTGTTAATTACGTTCTCTGAATGCCCCCAGCTGTGCAATAAGTTTTCAAAGCAACACAACTGCAATTTTTTTTCTTTTAACATTTGGTGGCTAGTTTTCAATCATGCATTATTTCCCGTCCCTGTTGTGAGGATGGGAAAAGCAGGAATGATCTCTGGGAGAATTCCCATGCATTGTGGAATCTTGGACAGGCAATCAAATTGGAGGTGCCATTAGGCGGTGTCTAATTGGAACCTGTTTAAGGAGGGGAGCCACAAGAGACAATTCTTTGGGCTCACAGGCAACGTGGGCACACACAGGCTTATGTAGAAATGACTCTGTCAAAAGTGCCCAGGAAAGCAAACCTCTCCAGCAGGGCCCAAGGACAGGAGCTCTCCCTGTGGGCAGACGGTATTTTACAGAAAGTGGACTGAGCCAGGCCAGCAGAAAGCCAGTGGACAGGAGAGAGGGTCACTGTGTGTGTTTCTGGTTTCCTTGCCCCCTCAGGGCAACAGCCTGTAGCCTCTGCTCTGCCACCTCGGCCACATTGGCGGAGGGGCGTGTGACGTGGAGGGAGAGACGGGGTAGAGAGTTGGAAGTGAACTTCATTCTCTATGAAGTACCTGCCCTTGAAAAGTAACATCTTATTTAGGAAAGAAATGACATCTAACTTAAAAGGGTGAGGACCTTTGCTAAGGAGAATTGCATATTTCATGTTCTGCTTTTACCTCGGTCCAATTTTCTTCTCAGGCATCTCAACATCAGCCTTACAACTGGGTTTGGCCGGTGGTGTGATTTGACCAATGATGTGTGTTAGCGTGGCAGCTTTAAGAGCCTGGTGCTTGCCTGACCTGTGGTGGCGCAGTGGATAAAGTGTCGACCTGGAATGCTGAGGTTGCTGCCGGTTCGAAACCCCAGGCTTACCGGTCAAGGCACATACTAGAATCAACTATGAGTTGATGCTTCCTGCTCCTCCCCCTTTCTATGTCTCTCCTCTCTCCAAAATCAATAAAATAAAATCTTAAAAAAAATTAAAAAATTGTAAAATGAGCCCCATGTGTAGGCGCTCATTGGGTGGCTCTGTCGGAGAATCCTCCTGACACGCCAGAGTTGCAGGTTCGATCCCAATCAGGGCACATACAAGAATCAACCAATGAATGCAGAAATAAGTAGAACAACAATAAAATCTCTCTCTTGATGGGACTGTAAGGAAGAGAGAAGTCATAGATCCCTACCAAAATCTGGGGTGACGAGCAGCCTCTGAGACAGAGCCCATTCACTGCGGGATGAGCACGGAGAAGATGTGGACGGACCTGCCGCATGCCCAGGGTCTGATGACCGCTGTCTTTCCCGCCTTGACTTTGCTTGGTGGAAAGACCTCGTTCCTCTGCGTGCTGACGGCAGGGAGGTGCCCCTGCTCTCAGCACCCTCATCTGCTTCCAAGATGTGGACAAAGCCATGAAACAGAATGAGATTCTTCTCCCTAAGTCCCCAACCCCGACCTCTCCCTTGCCCCGTGAGGGGGTTCTAAAACCCTCCTTCCTACTCCCTTTCCCTCCCACCAGGCTGATACTTTAGCTTGTCTCCTACCAGGGCTGACTATCAGCGTCTTCATTCTGATCTGGTCCTTCCCAGCCATCCCACAAACTCCTCCCTTAGAAATTCCAGGACTGTCACCCCAGCAGGGGATGCCGGGATGGGGGAGTGATCAACCAGTGCAGACTCTGGGACCAGTGTGCATGGTTTTATTCTGGGCTGTCACTTATCAGCTGTGTGACTTTGGACAAACTCTTTAAGCTCTAGGTACCTCTCTGTTTTCATTTGTTCGTTGTGTTTTTTTGTTGTTGTTGTTAAATGAGAATAATGACTGGCCTCAGAAGGGTGTTGTGTTATTCTAAATGCATTAAGTCATGTGACATACTTCAAACTCATCCACCATATTGGGAGAGCTCAATACCTTTAGCTATTTATCTCAACTCCATGGGTCTCACCCCCAAGGGCCTCTGCCGCCTTCCTGTGCTGTTCTCGCCCCTTTGCCTTGAGAGGCAAGGTCTCAGACCGCCTGCAGACTTCCCCTGGCTGTGTCCTCACTGAGCCGGGAAGCCGCCCCTCTGCCCTGGGCTCACCTTGCTTCTCCTCGTGCTCCGCGGCCCCAGCCCACCGACCACGTCGGGGTAGAGGCCTCCTCCTTTTCCTGTCTGACCTCGGCCTGCCGCGCAGATAGCTCTGCTGAGGGCCACTGCTCGAGAAATGGCTCCTTTGGGCTTAGCCACAGTGGTCCCGGCTCTCTCCTAGGCTGGTGGAAGCTATTCAACTTTCTTGCCCCCAAGAGCCTGTTGGTCCTGGTTCCTTCCTCCTCCTATTTCTTTGGATAGTCTTCATTTGGTCCCCCGTCCAAATGACAATAACGAGTGAGCCCGAAGTCCACCTGGCCCGCCATCTTGCCAGGCTACTCGGCCACTTTTCCGTCGGAGAGCACAGCCGGAATGAGCCTACCTCGGCCTGCAGGAGGCGGGCGTTGTCTTCTCCACGTTTGGAAATGTTTGGAAACGTTTTCTTGCCTCCCCCCGACCCCCATCATCCGAGGTTTACCACGTGACACTGGCTACCCCGCAACGTCCTCAGCCAGGTGCTCGTTTGGGTTATTATTATTATTATTATTAATTATTATCCTTAGCTTTCGTTAAGCCACATGCATTCCTGGTGATGCAGTCACCCGAGAATGAGAATGAGAGGAGCGGGCTTGGGGATGGCCCCGGGCGTGCCCCTCGGTCCTTATTAGTTTCGTAACTGATGACCAGGCCCCGGGACAACAGCCTGGCAGTCCCACGGTCGCTCGGTTTAATGTAACTGATTTTCCAGAAGCAAATGCAGCGGCTGGCTCCGTGTGTGTGTGTGTGTGTGTGTGTGTGTGTGTGTGTGTGTGTGTGTGTGTGTGTGAGAGAGAGAGAGAGAGAGAGAGAGAGAGAGAGAGAGAGTCGGTGGTATGGAGGCGAAAATGGGCTGAACCGTAGGGTTAAAGAACTAACCGAGTTCTAGATGCCCCAGCCGGGGCCGCGTGGTTCCCAGAGGGCAGAATTTGGTCTGCACAAGGCTTTTTATAAAAAAGAAGAAGAAAAATTAAACCGGAGCACTTTGAAGCCACGCCTATATTCTCTGGTTTGGCCCGAGCTCTGCTATCCCACACTGTTCCCACTCTTCCCATTGTTCGACATCTGGTCTCTGTCATTCACTCATGTTAATCCGCTGGGTCCCTGAAGACAGCTAAAAACCCCGGGCTTCCTCTGTAAATACAAAAACTGCTCATCGGGAGACGGAACCATGGAGTCCGGAGCAGAGAGGGAATTCGTATTTGTAACCCCACATTTCCCAGTGGGGACGCAGATGTCCCAGAGAAGTGACAGGACACCATCCCTGGCCCGCAGGTAAGCCGATGGCAGAGCGGTCGCTGCTCACCGTCTCAGGAGTTTGTTCCTCTGGAAGTTCTTTGCGTGGAAAGAACATAGCTGATGGAACTACAATCATCACCGTCGCATCGTTGATTAAGGGCATTGGAGCCGGAGCCCAGATGTGAGCTGTCATCTGACATCACCTCTGCCTTGCTCCTTGCTGAGCCTGAAGAATGTTTCATTGATCGGGAAAAGCCCACTTACACCAAAGAGTTAGCGAGCGTTGTGTGTTTCTACCGAGGATCTTCAAAGGGAAAGAGAATGAGGGGCTTGTGTCACAGTGCACCCAGACTTTCTCTGAAGAAACACCTCCCCCAGCCTTCCCACTCCAGCCCAGGCTTTCAGGTCTCTCTCCTGAACGGTTCACGGCCCTCTCAAACCCCTGACTCCACGCCCCTCCCCTGAGCTGATTTTTCCTCTTTTCTTACACATAGTCCCCTCCTCCCACCCCGGATTTCTCTCCCCTCCTATCAATTAATGCTATTTTCAAATCTGAGAAGAGAAATTTTGTTTGTGCTCAGCAAATAAAAGATTCTTCAGTTCCCATGACCTACATCCATAAAAGGCAATGGGGGGGGTGTGTGTTAATAAATAACAACAATAAAATATTTTTGTTTCTCAAAACACATATGGTCTCTAACCCTCACTTGCCACTCTGCAGTGGGGTGGGTTTTATTTGCACCCTGTAGGAAAAAAAGAGCAGAGATCAGGGATATCAAGTCACTTGCCCGGGGTCACACAGTTTGTACGAGGTACAGAGTGGAATTATCCAATCCTTACCCAATCTCCTTCTTCTTTACCAACTAGAGGCTTTGAATAGCAGGTAGTAGGGCTGAGTTAACTGATCTGCTGATATTAATTCTAGAAAATTCTCCCCTTTAATCCTTCCACTGGGATCTAATAACTCAGAGATGGCAATTTGGGTCAAACACCCTCTTTTTAAATAGAATTAACCTGCAGGATGCTTTTCCATCCTTAGAAAGAAACTCCTAACAAGGAGACCTCCCAACTTTCTTTTTTCTCTCCTCATCTGAGCCTTATTATAATGCAAGCCTATGCATGCGACCGACAGTGGTCTCTTTTCTTTACTTCTTTAATTAGTACTGTCATTTTTAATCCCCTGGAATGATGAGAGGGAGATTAAACATCCCCACAACAGACATGTTATTCTGAAATTCCAATTGTGACAAATTCACAATCCCTTTAAAAAAAAAAAAAATAAGAGAGAGAGATTTCTTTCCCTGCTCTCCTATTAGCTCAGAACAGAGGGAGTTAGGAGTTAAGAGTCTGTACCTCTTAGGGGGGCTAATTCAGAGCCATTCTTGGTTATTATTCACAAGATGTTTTTCAACCGAGTTGTCAGGTTGTTAAATGTCTTCACCATGGAGTGTTCCAGTAATTCAATCCCTCTGGATTGCCCGGAGTGTCTTAAATGTTTTGATTGCAAATACAGGAGGGAAACCTCTGTCCCGGAGTCTTCCCTTAAATCTTCTTATGGATTAATTTGCTGTGTGGCCTGAAATAGGTCAAAAGGTTTTGGCTCAGGAGGAGAATTCTAGAAATAATCACCCTATAGACACTCTAAATCAATCATAATTAATGCACTTGCCTCGTCCTGTCAGCTGATTGCGGCTGGAGGGTGAAGTAAAGAGACCCTTTCTAATACAATTTGAAAAGAGATCAAATCTGTCATTTCATCTAATAATTGAGCCAAATGAGAAAAGAGAAGGGTCAGAGTTCACGGGGTGACCTTATGTAAACCCAATAATGCATAATTCATTTCCTTTTTTTATGGAATTTATAAGCTGGCCTAAACGGACCGGACAGACTTGTCCGTCCTTGGTGTACCCTGCCACACCGTTGCCGCTTGTCCCGAAAGGCCTGCGGGGCTGCCCGGACTGCGGTGGCCTCTTCTGGCTGGTAATCCCCACGCCTCCAATGTGGGCCAGCATTTAATTCACGCTACCAAGCGTGCAAAGTTAATAACTGAATAAATCACTGGCAGCTCTCTCGGAAGGATATAAAACCTGTAATTTATTTATTGAGTGTTACAAATACAGTTAAAACATGTTTTCATGCAAAATGCTTTTCCTCTTTTTTAATATTACCAGAAGGAGAATATGGGTTGCGAGTTCTGGAAACGAAGGTCAAAAAAGCCATGCGTTTGTGAAGTGTCCATTTTACCTTCCTGTGTTGAGATGTAGGGAAGTGAGATTTCTTCCCAGCCTTGATGCCACTTGGGATAAGAAGCCATAGGAGCAAAAAAAAGTGCCTCAGAAAAAATACTTCAAGCAGTGACTTGAGCTTCCCAAGCGGTTGTGCTTAAGTTTACCGAGTTTCTGGACCATGCCGGAACAAAACATTTGTTGTAAATAAATGCACTCGGATCATTCCTAGTTCTTGTCTCAAGACTCCTAGGTAGCAGCAAGCCAGATGGCTGTTTTACCAGGCAGCACAGTCTGAGTAAGCTATTCATCTTCCTTTTGTGCGTAACTTCTTTTTTTAAAATTGATTTTCGAGAGAGAAACACTGATGTGTTGTTTCACTTCGTTAAGCATTCATCGGTTGGTTCTTACATGTGCTGCAACCATGGTGTATGGCGACGATGCTCTAACCCTCATCCTGATGGTTAGAGCATCGTTCTGGGATGAAGGGTCCTCTGCTCCTATGCAGTGAAGTTCGCCCGAGATGCCTGCACACCTTCCAGTAGCCACTGCCTGCTTCTGTATCAGCTGCTGCTTCTGAGTGTAGCCCAGCCCTTCAGTCTGGATTGAGAGAGCTGGCTGGCCCTGAAACCCCGAAGGTTACTCGCCACTCACCACATCCACCAAACATTGGTCTTCCAGAACACCGTCTGATTATTTCCGTGCGGCTTCTGTGACATGCACGCTGCTGCACCACGATAGGACGGGCTTTCTCAAATTAGATCTGATCTTGTCACTTCCTGTGTTGGAGGCTTGGGTGTAAGATGAGGGGGTGAGCATCAAGGGGCCCAATCTGTCCAGAGAATGAAATGGTTGTGACTGTGATCTGACATACTCTTTGTCAAGGTTCCCCTTTTTGTCTTTTCTTAAGTAATGAGTAATTTATCTCAAGTATAAAAATATATATATGTAGTATTATAACTGTAGAAACAGACTAAAGGCTCATCCACAGGAGGTCGTTAAATAGAATGGGATCTGCTGACATGAAACCTGGTGTCGTCAACCGCACAGAAAGATGTCTGTGACATGTGACATGTTAATTGATAAAGGAGGTCACACCTGAGCCTGAGAAGTATAATTCCATTTGTTCAAAACAAAACCATGCCTTTTAATAAATAGAGAGGGGAGATATGAGCACTTTGGAGTTTATCTGTCTCAGGTTAGAGTCATGACACCAGGAGTGAGTGAACAGTGATACTCGGTAATATAGATAGTTGGTTTATCAGTGGGCATGAGTGTGTGTGTGTGTGTGTGTGTGTGTGTGTGTGTGTAGGGGGGAATGTCAGCCTCAAATGAAATGATGCTGGAGTATTTGACAATGCATACAGAATTTATAGAGAAAAGACTATATCAAATTCCATTTAAAAATAAAAACCTTAGCACAAAAAGTATATACCTATATATTCTGTATATATTGCCTATGGGCAGGTAAGTACGTACCGCAAGCCCGCAGGTCCGTGTGTTGGTACATGTCTTAAAGAGGTTCTACTATGTGCACAAGGAGACTAGAATGGGGATAGTTGTGTTGATGGAAATTGCAAAAAGAATTCTAACAACAGTGTACTAGACATACAGCTCAAACATGTTTTCATGCAAAATGCCTTTCACCTTTTCAGTATTTTTTCAAAAGGAAAATATGGTTTGTGAATTCTGGAAATGGAGGTTGAAAATAGTGAACTGTCCATTTTCCCTTCTGGTATAGAGCTTAAATATGTGTTTATACCATGGAGGCAGAAGCTCTGGTTCAAATTCAGGAGTTCACATTTAGTAACAAAGCAACCAAGGGCAAATAACTGCTCTCTGCCTTACTTTTCTCATGGGAAAACAATAAATGTATACATTTATGTGCACAGCTACAATAAATTGTAGGGTCTGTAATCTTAATGAGGATCAACAGGTTAAGTGTGTGAAACATTTAGGACAGTGTTTGGCATGCAGTATTACACATTATTTATTAGGATCATAATAGAATAATCAAAGTAAAAATAAAAACCCTCGGTCTTCAAGCAATGAGCGTGGTTAAGTCTCAAACCCTCAGCGTTGAAAGCAAAAAGCCATTTATAAAGTGGACTGCATTGCCTGGAACAGCAGGAAAACGTCTATGTTGTCCTTGAAAAAGTACATAAAACAGTCTTATTTCTTGCTACAGTAACGTTCATACAATGTAGTATCAGAAGGCACACAGGGAATTTCAGGGTTATGCTTAGTTCTGGAGGGAAACAAGATACATCAAGAAAGGGCGTTTCTTTAACTGGAGCTATATTATTTTATTTTCTTTGGGAAAAAGAGATCTGTAGAAAAAAAATTATTAAGAATTATAAAATTTGGGTAGTGAATATATAGGTGTCTATTATGTTCTTTTTCAAACTTTTTTAAAAAGTTGAAACTTTTTATAGTTTTCAGCATGCAGGTCCTGTACATTTTTGTTAGATTTACACTACAGGATTTAATTTCTTTTTGAGCTATTTCAAGTGGTACTGCATTTTTAATTTCAGTGTTCATTGTTAGCGTACAGAAGTATATTCAGGTTTTGTATCTTTACCTTGTGTCCTGTAACATTGCCGAGTTCACTTATTAGCTCTAATTTTTTTTATTTTCTGGTGGATTCTTTGGAATTTTCTAAATAGCTATCTATACGTTTCTTCCTTTCCATTTCGTAATAGTTTTGAGTCTCTCTACAGCATTTTTTAGTGGTTGCTTTAGGTATTACATTTATATACATCATCTACAAGTGAAGTTTAAAAAGCTGAGTGCCCTCTATGTCATTTCATTCTTTCTATTTAGAGTATAATTATCTTAAGTATTTACATACATTTAAAGCCACACCAACAGTTCAAATTTTTATCAAGCATAATAGAGGTAACTCAGGAAGAAATACCTATGTCTTTACCCAGACTTTGTTTACTGTTTACTTCCTTCTCTATGTTCCCATATCCATTCTGTTTGGAGGACTTCTTTTAGGCATTCTTTTACATTAGGTCTTCTGGCAACAAATTCTTTTAGTTTTTATCTGTCTAAGAATGTCTTAATTTCTGCTTCACTCCTGCAGTACGTTTTCACTGGATATAGATATCTGGGTTGACAGTTCTTTTTTTTTTCTTTGGCTGTTGAAATGTTGTATCACTTCTTCCATGGTTTCTGATGAGAAATATGCTTCATGCAAATTGTTTTTTCTTTGTGGGGAAAAATGATGCTTCTGTCAGTGCTCTCACAATTTTTTCTTTGTCTTTGGAGACTACAAGTTTGACTATGACGTGTCTTGGTGTAGATGTCTTTGGGTTTAACCTGAATCTGTAGGTTTGTGTCTTTTGTAAAATTTGGGAATTTTGCAGCCATTTTTTTTTCTTCAAGTACTTTTTCAATCCTGCTTTCCTTTTCTCTTTTTTTCCAGAGCTTTGATAACATATATATTAGATAATTTGATTGAGTCACACTGCTTTCTGTGGGTTGGTTCATTTTTTTCAAGTTTATTTTCTCTCTTTAGATTGAACAATTTCTACTGTTTGCATCTTCAAGTTCACTTACTCTTTCCTTTCTTTTCATTCTGTTGTTCAGCCCATATATTAAGTTTATATGTTGATCATTGTAGTTTTCAATTTAAAATTTTCCATTTGGTTCTTATTCTAATTTTATATATTTGTTTAAAGCACATTTATAATTGTTTGTTAAAATATATTTATTTTGCCTGCTTTAAAATCTTTGTCAGACGATCTTCTGACAACATCTTGGTGTTGTCATCTACTGATCGCCTTTTTCATTCAGTTTGATATCTTCCTGCTCTTTAGTGAATGATTTTTTATTGATACAGATATTTGGATATTGGGCATTATTAAAATTTTCTGACATTGCTCTGTCAGAAGAAGGAAGGATGCTGGCTTGTGACTGGCTTGTGGGAGAACTCCCAGGTTGACTCTCCACTAGGCCTCCTTTGGTACTCTCCAAGAGGGGAGTGGGGGAAGTGCCTCATTATTACTGAGTAAAGCCCAAGTCCAGCCTCTCTCTGTGCTTTCCCCTGACACAGTGCTGAGGCGGGGAGGAAGCTGTTTACCTCCCCCTGGCAAGGATTAAAGTCCTGGCTCTCTGCTAGTATTCTCTGACCCTGTTGATAATTCCAGTGTCCTACCTTCTTCCAGTTCTTATTTGTTCTTACTACTCTTCTTCTTCTTCTTCTTCTTCTTCTTCTTCTTCTTCAAGTCTGGTGTCCCATGAGGCAACAAGAAAGCCCAGGGAACCCACCACCATGTTATTCCTTGAGTCCTGAAGAGTCTAGCCAGTCTGTCTTCTTCTATCTTTTATAGTATTTTATGTTGGTTTCATATGTAATGTTTGAGGGGTTTTGTTTTCTTTTGTTTGTTTGTTTTTGTTTAGTTTGACTTAGGAGGAGGAATAGAAAAAAGTTTTTCTCTGAAGAAGAAGACTCCCACACTGTACGAAAATATGTTTCAAATAACTTAAGTAGGTACTTCAAAGTGAAGAAAAATTTGGGAGAGGGAGTGGTGAGTTCTGGGTGGGGGGAAGAGCAGTAATTTGGGTGGAGAAGGATAAAGAGGCCCTGTGACAAAGCCGGTGACAGGGAAATGCATGGAAGAGAGAATGAATGACAAGTTTTTCAGTAATGGGAACTGACAAGGTAAAAATCATTTACAAGCGCAGTTGGATTGTGAAGACTTTGGGAATACATAGGAATGTTCTTTACCCGATCACCTCCAGAGCAGAGGCCTGGGTGTCCCATTCCCCTTTAGGGTCTACTTTAACCTCTTTTGTCACCCTTTTGGAGTAACAAAAAAAATGACAGTAATAGTTGAATTCATGGTATTATTTGAGGGTGACCCTTTGACCCAAAGGTCAAGCCATTGCTTGCCCGTCTGATTAGGACATTCCATAATTTTTGAAGGGACGTATCCCCAGGCCTTTTCCATTAATTAGTTCAGCGCTAGCAAGTCCTTAAAGAGGAAAGCCCAGAGTGAGGGCTCTCAAATCCTTCTTTGGAGATTAGGAAGTGAGATAACGAAGGGGAGCTTTTAACAACATGACAGTCATCCTGCAGGCACGCCCCAGAGAGCCCCTGCCTGCCGCCCAAGAGGGGCCCAACCTCGGGAGAAAAGCAAACAAACAAGAATGCCTCTGTGAGCTTGGATTTTATAAAGTGCTAATATCTGGTGTTTAATCTTCTAGCCCGGCCAGAGAGGACAGTGTTGAATTGCCTCCCATTCTTGGGCCACCTTAACCTGTCATTGCTCAGCCTGCCTGCATGGAGGCCTTTGAAATCGGAGCTGGGTGCGTAGGAACGTTGTACTGGCCCCGGTTTGGTGACCACTGAACCCCTGGAAGTGGCCGGAGGTTAAGCGAAGCTACCCCCAACTGGGTGAACCCGGCTGGCTGGGTGGCACAGTGAGAAGATACTTGAGAGGCCGTGGAAGCAAAGCAGGTGGCTTCTCTCAGACATCAATCCCCCCGCCCCCACTTTCCACAGATGCAGGAGGTGGCGAGTGACAATGGAGAAACGCGTGGGCGTGGCTGTACTCAGCCTCGTCATTCACCCGCCGCTGCCGGGTCTCATCCCGGAATGACCCCATCCCTCCAGTTGGGTTTCCTCATTCGTAACATGGAAATAATTCTGGACCCTATCTCCCAGGTTTCTGGTAAAGATGAGGAAGCAGTGGACTACATGGGAAATTGTTCAAAGAACAGCAGTTGCTAGGATTTTTATCATCCTATGAAATAGGCATAGGCAACCGGAAAGGACCTGCGAGGATTGAGTCTAATCACCTCATCTTGGAGAAGGTTGAGCTCATCCCCGGAGGTACTGCCTCGGACCCATTCACGGTCACCCTTCTAGCTGGGCAGAGGCCGAGCCGCCTGGTGAACCCAATCTCCTAATCCCCAGGTCGCTCCCGTGGTATTTTCACTTTCCCCATAAAATCTAGGTAACAGTTTGACCGATGAACATATTATCTGACTTTTTAAGAGTTATATTTTTAATATATGTCTCAAGAAAGTTGCACCAAATGGAAACACAGACACACACACATACACACACACACACACACACACACACACACACACACACACACACACCTCCATACGGCAGCACCTAATGAAACAGGCCATCAAGCAGGGAGAGACCCAGTTACAAACACCCAGATGGTGGGGACGTGTTCCCGGCCATCATCACACTGTGCATATTATTAGAGTCTTTCCTGTCTCACGAGGTGAGTGATCCCAAGTGCATTCTAATGCATGTTTTATTCCTCCATTGATTTTAATTAAAAGGATATTGTGAAGGTTGCTAGGCATAAATATTGACTGGTTTTGACACGACAGTTCTCCTGGAGGGTCGGGCTCGCTTGGGCAAGGTTCTCGGATCTCTTTTGGACTCCTCACACTCCCTCTCTGGTGTGTTGGGAACATCAAAAATAGAATTATTAGGACATGCCGGACATGCAACACATGTTGGGAAAAGTAGAAAATAAAGGTCTGGTAAAGTTTGGAATCATTCCTCTCACATCAGATCTTGGGCCTTAAGGGCTAAACCCGAATGACAGCGTCCACGGGAAAATTTACTACACAATATGCTGATTCTTCAATCAATTAGGTCAATGGACATACATGCTTACATGTCTCCAAAAACCGATACGGGTGTTAATAGTGCTTTTTATAAAGCAACGTGTGCGCTTGTAAAAGATGAGTTTCCTCTAAGAGATTCTTGTAGTTCTTCTTCCCAATACTAACCCTCTCCCAGGTGAGAGTTCCTTTGTGATGTCTAGTGGCCACGACTCCCAAGTGAGCAGGTTGTCTGTGCAGACACATCACTCACGCTCGCTCCCTGCCATCAGGGGATGGGGTGGGGGTAGGGTCCTCGGGCTGGGTGGGGCCGGGCCCTGCAGGGTTAATTCTCCCAGAGTCCAGGGCCATGGGGCGGGGGAGGGCGGCATAGGCCCAGGTGCAGCCGGAGGAGGAGGACTGTCCTAGAATGAGTACTGTGAAATGCATTATGAACATTATCAGCAGAGGGCAATTGTCTTTTTCTTGCGGATCGCAGAAAATCAATAGGGCTGTTTTCTGTTCCGTTTCCAAGGGCACAGGCTGCCGTTGGCTGCTTCAGGCTGGGGAAGTTCACAGAGCGGTTGGTGAAATGTCAGCAGTGACTGCGCAGGTCAAGCAGCATGGACACCCCTCTGCCATCAGTCTACCCTGCGTGAACTGAGGGCCACAAGGGAAGGCAGAGTATCCGGGGCCACAGGGAGCAGGGGCCTGACATGCCAGGCCACAGAAGAATTCGTGGCCCCATGCACAGGAGGAGAGGGAGACGCAGGGACACCACCCCTGGCCTGGAAGGGAGCGAGCCCCTGTGATCAGCAGAAGGGCTGCCTGGACACCAGCGCAACACCTGACACCGTGAGATAGAGTGACACCCTTTGCCCGCTCCGCTCTCCAAGCACGGGAGCTTTCCTCTCTCGGCGCTGGCTGGCCAGTCCTGTGTCACTTCCCCGTCCCCTCCCCACCTGAGCTTCCTGTCCACTTCTCTACCCAGTCCCCTTTCCTGAGTAGCTACAGGTCACTACTCAGCATCTCACGGTGGTGAAGAGGCAGGCTCTGGATTTGAACCCAGGGTTGAAATTCTGGATTGGGCATTTCCTGGGAACGTTACTTGCATTTCTCCTGAGCCTCGGTTTCTTTAACTGTAAAAGTGGGTGATCACTGCCCTCGCCTCCTAAGATCGCTGTGAGAATTAAATAAGATTATGTGCGTGGAAAGTCTTACACACAGTGAATGCTTCAACCTCCTCTTTCCCCTTTAACAGGACTTCCTGGTTCCATCCGTGTCCCTGTCCCCAAGCACACCGGTCCCATCTGTAGGCAAGTAGGCTGACCTGTTAACTTAGACTGAAGAGTTGGTAGCTCTCCACCCCAACCCCGCTAAGTTCACTCCATAGCTCACAAGGTCCTGTCAGCTCATCATGTCACCCAGCCATCCCACAAAGCCCCCAAGGAAGGTGGGGACAGAGCATGTTGGTCCTCTGAGAAGTTTTAGGGCCAAGGGTTCTAAACTCAAGCTCCAAAGGGACAATTCTAATTACAGGGTCTCAGTAGATGTGGAAGTTAAGTTAGAAGGGTGTTTGGGACAAAAGAGGGTTTTTTTAGACCCCCTCAAATGACATTATACAGAAATAACTATACCGCCTATACAGTCAGGCTTGTTCTCACTGGAAAAGTGGACTTTGCCAGTTTAAGCCGTCAGTCATAACAAGTCCTCTATGGTGCAATTTTAAGTGACAGCCCATCATATGTGGCGCTAGTCTAACTGCTACAAATCAAACTACCCTCCCATAGAGTATGACATAAATGTATTCATCTTGCTCACATCACTCCCGTGAGGGTGGGGCTGGGGTCCGGGATCTCTTCCATGCAGTCATTCGGGGACCCACTCTCGTTCCCTTCCATGGCTCCTCCCTCCCCTGTATCCTTGGAGTCCTCTCCATTTACTGGTGGGAGGGACAGGAATAAAAGTTGAAAGAAAGTGGTTTTATGGGTAGGACTAGAAGTGACATATTCACATCTGCTTACAACTCAGTCACCGGGCTGGGCTGCACCTAACTGCAGAGGAGGCTGGGAAGTCAATCTCGCGGGGTGGCCAGGAGTGTGAAGGGGACAGCTTAGTGAATAACTAGCCAGTGTATGCAATGCAGACAAACAATATAATTTCTATGTCCAGTGGGGGAGGGGATGATCCTGTCTTCTTAGGGAGGGGCTTGAGAAGGCCAGAGATCAAGTTCAAGTGTGCGGGGGGGAGGGAGGGCTCTGATGAAGAGAGGGAGGTTCTGGGTGTATAAACCGGAAGGAGGCGAGGAGGCGTTTACTCTCAGGGTCCCGCAGAGCAGGTCACCCTGTCTGAGAGTGAGCGCCCCCTTAAATGTCATGCCCTGGGCACCTCACTCCTTTTATCCTCTTGGTGGCCCTGTTTTAATAACATTCCCAGGTTACTCTATGGATCTCCTCCATAAATTTGTTTTCTACATTGAGTGATTATGACTTCATTTGTATAAATTTTTACCATTTTGCCAAAATACATTCCCAGACTACCTTCTGGCTATCAGGGGATTAATCATGAGTTTAACCCCCTCGCGCACTCACACACACACACACACACACACACACACACTATGGCTACTGGAAGATGAAACCAGTCTCTCATTCCCCGTGCACCGCCATGGTTAATAAAACACCAGCCCATAGGAGGCGCTCACATGGTGGACTTGGGCTTCAAGGAAGAGGCAACAGTGGTCTTGAGGTCTCCAGGCTGCCCAATGGTTACACTATCTTTTGCTCTGACTCTCTCCGGCACTTTCTATAGGCAGTGGGACAGCAGAACGTGCATGGCTGGGGTACCTCCGTGATGGGCTGCAAGTCCCGACACGGGCAAGCAGGAGAGTTTCCCTGTCCTCAGCTGTGATGACTGGCTCTTGATCAGAAGGCATTGAATCGGAGCAGCATGTCTGCCTGGGAACACACACACATGCACCTACTCAAACATGCGTTTTTACACAGAAGCATGAATAGGTTTCTTCCCATGTCATATACTGAGGCAAGGGCCAAGATTCACATTTGGATGGACTCCAAGGTCTCAGCATGGCACAAAATCCAACCAGATAAAAGCTTTGCTGCGATCTCACGGAAGGTCTCCAGAAATAAAGCAGAGAGAAGCAGAAGTTCAAAATCATCCAGATAGCCTGACCAGGTGGTGGCACAGTGGATAGAGCATCGAACTGGGATGCAGAGAACCCCAGTTTGAAACCCCGAGGTCACTGGCTTGAGTGCGGGCTCACCAGCTTGAGCGCAGGGTCACTGGCTTGAGTGTGGGATAACAGACATGACCCCATGGTCACTGGCTTGAGCCCAAAGCTTGCTGGCTTAAAGCCCAAGGTTGCTGGCTTGAGCAAGGGGTCGTTCACTCTGCTGGAGCACCCTGGTCAAGGCACATACGAGAAAGCAATCAATGAACAACAAAGATGCTGAAACGAAGAATTGATGCTTCTCATCTCCCTTCCTGACTGTGTGTCCCTCAATGTCCCTCTCTCTGTCTCTCTCTAAAACACCCCCAAGACAAAGAAACACACCCCCAAAATTCATCCACACATAACTGCTTCTTCCTTCCTTAAACGTTTCCCTATGCCTGTGAGTTTCTCCTCCACCATCTGACCCTCCACCCCAGTATTTTGGAAAGAAGAAACAGATGGACAGGGCCAGTCTACCGTGAAAACGAGGACATCTTCTTACAAAGCGATCTCTAGCAGAATCCCATCGCCAAAGCCCTTCTGATGTTTCCTTTCCTTTCTGCAGACGGCATGAGTTAGTCAGTTTAGGCAGACTCCTCAGCAGCTCCCCTAACCTTCCTGTAGCTTGGAAACAGTTTCATTTTACTTTCTCGTTGGGCGTGGCAATGAGAGGGTGTATCTTTGTCTTTTCTGTAAACCCAACTTACCGTGACTGAGAAAAGGGACATCAAAAGGCTCGTTGAAATAGATAAAATGCCCCATCAAACAGCTCCAATAAAACAGGATCTTGATGGACCTTGGGAAGATGGATCAGAAGCATATGGACTCAATTTCCCTTGGAAAAGCCACCGGGAAGAAGAAAAGCCAACCAAACGGTGCATGTCAAGTATTGCATGTATAGTATTGCACTTCCAGTTCTGAAAGCGAGCCCCTCTCTTCCTGTCAACTGAGAAAGCCCATCGCGGTGGGTCCTCACTCTGGGTCCAGATTAGACTCCGACTCCCAAGGAGACCAGCAAAATAAATTGGGGAAACCCTCCAAAGGGTGCTTGTCTACTCGCTGTTCATCTTTAAAAAAAAACCACCTTACTGCATTTTTATCTTCAGATGCAAGAATTTCATCTTGGGGGTTGGGCAGTGGGTGGGAAGGAGGGTTGTTGAAAGGACTCCGCTTCCCCAGCTTGTAACCTCTTGTTCTAGGCCTTCCATCTTCCAATGTCATCGGCTCCGAAATGATCACCAATCTTCGCTCTATCTCTTGCGATTGTCAACCGTTCCTTTGTTTGGTGTCAATTAGATAGGAGAGAACTTTCAATAATTCAATAGTTCTGTATTAAAGGGCAGCTCGACTGCACATAACTTATGTCTCCAGATATCAATTGTTTTTATGGAGCGGCCCAGGGAAGATCACTTGGCTAACTCTCCAGTCATCCATCAGGGCTCAGAGTCATCTGAGTAAATGTAGAGTTATGATTTAATTACCGAAAGGTTGGGTTCAAATACGAGGGAATGAGACTCGTTTATAGAACGACGGCTTGTTTTTCTCGGTTGCTAATCATAAGCTTAATTTTTAATGGAAGAGCATTTGCTAGCATAATTAACACCCAATTTACATGTGCATCCATAGAACCAATTAATTAAATTTTATTGATGTCTTGTTGCTCTTTAAAACGCTTTCCAAATGCCTCCAAATTGATTTTAAACTGTTGATAGCAGAAGTCGGTTTATACTTTTCTTGTGTTTATGAAATACTAGCCTCCTCATTCATTAAAATAAGCTTCATCTACCAGAGGCGTTCCATAATTTGTTAAGCATGTTTGTTTGGCGTGGAGTTCACGGTGTGCGAGGACAGCAAGTCGCAGCTGTCTTAGAAATAAATGCCATTGTCCTTGGGGGCTATCATTTGGTGGCCCCAAGGATTTGAAAGTGAAAAAAAAAAAGTAAGAGTACCCTCCAAAACCAGCGCAGACATAGGCAAAGCCAAGAGAAAGAGATGAAAATGATAACGGTCCCAGAACATCGGAATGACCCTGTCATTTAAAAGGTGTTAACACACGTACAGAAAAAGGCTGCTACTCCCGTAAGGTCGATCGGCAGGGAAAGCTTAGAAAGAGAGGGTGCCCGGTTGCCAGGAACGCGCAAAGGCGAGAACTGGGTTGGGATCATGCCGAGGGGACTTCCATGATACAATCACGGCTGACCCCTAGTAAACAGGGACCAACACCCCGCATTGCACTGTGGCGGCTGCTCCGAGGAACACGGGCGGGCAGAGATCTCTTTGAGATTTTTCTTTCTATTTCTTTGGATTATATACCCAGAAGTGGGACTCTTGGATCACCTGGTTGATCTGTGTACAGTGTTTGAGGAACCTCCTTACTGTTTTCCATGAGAGATGCACCAAATTTATATGTCTTCAACAACAGTGTACAAGGATTCTCTTTTCTCCACATCCTAACATTGCTCTGTTTTTTGTTTTGTTTTTTATAAAAGCCATCCGAACAGGTATGAAGGCATAGCTCATTGTGTTTTTGGTTTGCCTTGACCTGATGATTTCATACATCTGTTGGGCATTTGTATTTTTTTTTTTTTTTAGAGAAATGCCTATTTTGTTCCCTTTGTCTATTTTTAAATGTTTACTTGTCTGTGTGTGTAGGTGACTTTTTCTTTTGTTCTTGCCATTGAGTTGAGGAGTCACTTATGTACAGTGTGTCCGTAAAGTCATGGTGCAATTTTGACCTGGGTTCTCTGTGTCCCAGGCCGACGCTCTATCCACTGCACCACTCACTACCTGGTCAGGCAGTACCTATATTTTTTTATGCACTGCATTTATAGTCCACAGACTGGTGATGAGAGCCTACCACCGAATGTATGTGTAAGATTCCAGTGTGCCTATTAAGAAAATCAATGAGCTTCAGGTAAACAAAGAGACCCAGCCCTTATTACTGTGGACACGTCTCCACCGATTCTCACCACACCTCGCTGAGTGTTCCAATAGCCCACATAGAGCTTCTGTTCACTACACTGAACTTCAGAGCCTTAAACCGTTAAGAGATGGAAGAAGAAATCATAATCTCTCATTTGAACTGTCCCTGGTTTCAACCTAGAGAACACCAGCATTAAAATAATGTAAGTTACCAGAATATCATTTCCTCCCACTGAGGGAGTTATCCTTGGAGTCAGGAATCATCCTACAAGGCTGGGACAAGACCCTCATTACTTTTTAGGGGAAAAGATACATTTCAAAAATAAAAAAATCTCCTTCGGTTAATTTAATTCCTCTTAAATATATAGAAAACTATGGGTATTGACAATTAAAAACAAAAATTAGAAAAATGATTCCTGTATTATTTTATGCACATGCTAATTGAAAAACGTTAGATGTTTTTTGCTAGATCCTACTTGAAATGATGAGTATCAGATGAGTATACAATAACATATATATAAATACATATGTATTTCTCAGTACCTTCTACTTGTGCAGTGTGGGCGGGTAAAGCAAAATTATATTCAACAGGGGACTTGTATCCTGAATATATAAAGAATACCCATGTATCAATAAGAAAAAGATAACCTGATAAAATGTGAAGTGGCTAAAAATCCTGAACAGGTATTCACAAATGAGTATGTAAAATAACTGATAATCATATTAGAAATCAGAGAAATGCACATGAAAATCATATGAGGAACCAAAAACCTGTCAGTAACATGTATTGGCTGTGCCCACGGCCCACGATGCAAGGGGCCAAGGCCGCCAAGTTGTAACACACGAGGACTAAAAGCTGACATGCAAAAGGCAGAACTGAGATGGACAGAAAAAAGCTGGTTTCCTGAGATTGATGTTGATAGCACTGTGGAGCCTCTAAACTAACACAAATCTGTCACTTGCCCTGGAACTCTCGTTCAGGGAAAACAGATAGATAGAGAGAGCTAGAGAGATGGAGAGACGACCTTCTTTCTCCTTAATTGCCTGCAGGGTCAGGTTTTCTATTCATTGCAGCTGAACACATTCCTAACAGATTCAGAGACACCGACAATGAGACTGCGTCCTGGAAACTTTCTGCTCCAGCTGAAGATGCCTTCTAACCCAAAGCATCAGTTCTTACAGCTTCTTGGACATCTGGGGCTCATCTCTGCCTCTTGGATTTAACCTTTGAATGGCAGGTTAAATTGTGATGTGCTGACCCTCCTTACTCATTTACAATTATTTACAGATTTCCCGGATAACCCATAGGACCTTACACACAAAACTGTGGGCCGCACAGGGAAAAAACTGTGACAAGAAAAAAAAAAAAAAAGAAGAAGAAGAAGAAGAAGAAAAAAAGAAGACGACATAAATTCCTATCTCCCAATAGCCGTAACTTTCAGTTTATATAAACGTTCCATCATGTCTTCAAGCACAAACGTGTCCGTAGAAGACTAAGCACGCACACCGCACGGCACTGGCTGCTGCGCGCCCAGCGTCGTAAGATAAGCTACGGGAAGTGGTTGGGCACACACAGATTTGCAGCCTGACAGCCGCGATTTAGATCGTGACTGTGTGATCCTGGACAAGTTACTTAACTTCTTTGGGTTTCAGTTTCCTTATCTGGGACATGTAATACAGCATAATAACTGTGCCTACCTCGTGGGTTGGTTATGGAGAATGAATGAATGAATGAATAAATGAATGAATGAAAAGGTTTTATCCATCCATCCATCCATCCATCCATCCATCCATCCATCCATCCATCATCTGTCTATAGATATATCCCCCAGTGTAAATACCAAGGCAGCCAATACTATTTGTTGAATGAAATAGCTGTCGTCACCTTTTTTAGTAGAAAAGCAGAAACAGGCGAACCGGGTCTCAGAGCTTCAGTGGATGAGCAAACAAACTCCCTCCTTAAGGAGCACCTCAACCCACCCACATTTGTCCCCTACCCTGCTCTCACTGTGCCGGCTGGTCTGGAGGGGACGGGATGGGAAGTGTGCGTGTGCGCACGCGTGTGTGTGTGTGAAAAGCCCTGAAAACGACGGCTGAAATACCAAAGGAGGCCATTATTTTCTTAGACACGAGATCTGCCCTGGGCAGTGGCCGAATCCTGGCAGCACGTGGCCAGGTTTCACACGAGATCCGTGTCCCGGGAGCGTCAGGGGGCGGCGTGCCGGTGAGGAGCACACGGCTCCCCTCCGCCAGACCCTGCGATGGGAGCCCGTGGTGGGCCCGGGAAACGTATTGACCAGCCCACCACAGGAAAATATCAAGATTTATCATCTCCTGGAGTAAAAAATTGACCCCAATTTAACCTCTATTAATATTTATTCCTCAGGTCAATAAATCTAGAATTTGTCTTAGTAAAAGTCAATATCCGTTGAATTCTGCCTGTTCTTCTGAGGGGGCAAAGAAGAGAAGGGAACTGTAATCTGAATGTGTTAAAAATACAATAACGAAGCCACATGCAAAGTTCTCAGGACAAAATAAACAAGAAAACAAATGGATATTCAACCCCAAACAAAAACTGCCTTGCCTGCCCAGGTAAGCACTCAGATGGCCAACCAGCAGGACAAGGACAGGGGCCATGCTCCGGGCTCCGGGCCACCTTTGCTCCGTCACGTCGCGCCTCGGAGCCTGTGTCTGTGTTGGGGGGAAGAGCTGCACACGTCTGTTTATATTGTTTATGACGCATTCTGCCCCCAAATTTCAGCTCGTTTTTACCGGGTCGTCCTCTTTCCTTTGCACACGTTCTGCTCGTCTTACTGGGGAAAAAAATAGAATTCTATGACTCTCTTATATTTCTGGAAAACAGAATTTGGGATTAAGGGGCTGACGCAAAGCCTTCTCCCGTCTTCTTGACGTGGCTTTGTACTCTCAGCAGGCTTTGTGTGTGGGGGGGTGGCCGCCCCATGTCAGCCAGCACCAGTCGGGGTCATTCATTAGTTTGCAGCCCTCTTGTCCCCCCACCAAATGCCCTCTACCTTTACCCCTTACCCTGTTCTTGTTATTTTTCTTTTCTCCTAGAGAGAACACTTCAGTCCCTTTGGCTCACCCTCTCTCCAACGGTTCAATGTCCTATGTTACCCGTGTTTGCTGCCTAGTTCCCACTCAGCCTATTGCTGGGAGAGGTTGCGAGAACCGGGTGGATGGGTGGGGAGGGTGTGGTCCCCTGACGAGCCTTCTGTTGGGCAGATAAAATATATTATGCTTACTTTGTTAAAGATGGCTCTGCCCACGTGGAAGTCCATTGATATTAATGTGTGTTGGGGGACAGGCTGTGGGCAGGCTGGGTCGTTATAGCCTAAGGCTTAGTTTTAAGAGTAAGCTTTTCCCCACACCCTTGACTGATTGGATGATGTGGGTGGTGCACTCTCATGAGGAATCCTCCCAGTATGTCTCAGATAAGTGACTTTGTATCAGAGACTTCCTTGTTTGTAGATTGGATTAAAGGTTTTGAATCTATGCTATAAAGTGGGGCAGACCGGGAGCTTGCTCTCTCTTGTTCCTGAGGTTAGTATCAGAGAGGAGAGCAGAGTAAGGCCACGTGGAGGCCAGGAGAAGCAGCCAAGATGGCGGAGTGCTGAGGAAGAAGCCAGTTTGTGCAGAGTTTGTGCTGGAGAAGGAGATGGGGAACAGAGGTGAATAAGTCTAGTGAGCTAGAAACCTTTGATTCTAGGAAACTCGGATAAGTCAGTAGCTTTGTGAGCACTGTATGGGTGGGTTTTGGAGCCCAGTGTGTGTTTTTGCTTGCCCGCCGGGTGCAAGCTAGAATTAAAGCTGATGGCTCACCAGTTCTTGGCTCCGTTGCTTCATTACTGACTGTCCGAATCTAATGTGAACCTGCACGGGCCAGGCGGCTGTGATGGTGGCCCTGGCTACTGGCTTTACACCTTCCTAGCCCACCTCCCCCTCCATTGCCCCCTCACTCTTTACCAGCGTGCCCTTCATTTTCTTCACGGTGCTTACCACAAGCTTCGACTCTTTATTTGTTTGCTTGTGGGTTGCTTGTTTTCTTCATGAAAATGCCAGTTCCGTGGGGCCAGGAAACCTCCTCTTTCTTCCACGTTTGGAGTCCCTCTCCTCAAAACATAACGTGTGCTTAGTAAATGGTTACTGAGTGGGTGAGTGAGTGAACAGATCAGTAAGTGTGGAATAAAATTTTACCATCACGAATGCGGTCGATTGCACCAACAGACCTTGTTCTGCACCTCCCCCGCCTGCAGGCTCTGTGCTGTGGGACCTGGAAGCTCCTCCCACCAAAGGGAAGGTGTGTATTTTCCCACCACTGGCTCTTGGTTTGGCCAAGTGACTTCCTTCCCTCCATCAGTGAAATAAGACAGGTGTGCAAGGTCCAAGCCCAGACCTGAAGAAGCCTCCTTGCTTCCATTTGCTTTTTTTTTTTTTTTTTGACTCCTCCCAATGCCATAAGCGGAGCATCCCTGGGCAGCCCACTGGTTTCAGGAGAGGGTGGGAAACTTGTGTCACAGGGCTGCCCACTGCCCAGCAGCTCGGATCAGCCGATGCCTATTGTGTTAAGCCACTGATGTCTGGGGCCATTTCCCACACAGCATCACTGCTGTTCTAACGAATGAGACAGACAACCGCGGTCTTCCCACTGACATTGACTTGGACCGCCCACGTCGAGGTAGCGAGCTGGCTTGCTGGAGATCTAGCAGATGCTTCCAGAGCTGCAGTTCTTGGATACTGGGTTTCCCAGTTCATGTCATGAGGGCGTGGAATTAGGAGGCACCGGGGACAAGTGCAGAGAACTGTCAGCACTGTTCTTCCTCGTCTCCTCCCACATCTTCCCTACCCATATCTGGCTGCCTCGGGGGTAAATAGCACGCTGGGTGGGCCCGGAAATCGAGATTTGTGATGCGAGCCTGCATGACTCCTCCGGCAGGCACGAAGGGTCTTTCCCATCGCGTGACTGAAGGAAACAAGTTGCGCTTTGATAATTTGCATCTGCTGTTGCATTTCCCGCCATTTATGAGACTGAGCAAAGTGAATTTGACAGACACATACTCATCTTTCATCATTAAATTGTAAAGAATGGTGTGACTTTCTTCCCCAGGGCCTTTGAGAACAATTATTTCCCTAAATGTGTGTGTGTGTTTTTTTTAATCACCTAAAATGTTTATCTGGCCTGAGGCTTTAAGACCAAAGACTTGGCATCCCAAAGCATCATGCAGAAAATCGTAATAAATTCACTATTAATTGGAGAGGCAGCCAAGTAGATTATCAACCTTGTACATTATATCTGTTCACATCTCTTCTTATCCTCCTTCCAACACTTGTGTTTTAGACACTAATAATATCAGCACGCGTGGGTTTAAATTTGTTGGGGTTTTGGGATTTTTTTGTTCTTTTTTTTGTTTTTGGCATCTCCTTTTTGTTTTGTTCTTAAGAGAATTAAAAAAATATATATTTCTGGCTCCCGTTTAAACTGGTGACATTTTAGAGTATCAGGACATTGTCAGTTAACTGGTGTTGCTGTGAGGTCGGTGATGTTTCTGAAATGTTTTCCTGATTCCTTTTCAGTTCAAGAGGCAGGACTTTCCGGGATGAAACCACGCAACAATTAGGAGGTAAGAGCCACATGCAGACTGGTGGGTCAGGTGACGCCTCTCTCAGAAAGGGACGTTTGCGTAGGTGAAGAGGTTAGAGAGTCCTTGAGAAACTGGGCATGACATGGCAACAGAAAGGCCCCTTTGGAGACAGCGCACGATAGGAATAGTTGCCAAACTTTAACGCCCCGTGCATGTGTAGAAGAGTGTTTTTCTGATAGCTGTGGCTTTTATTGACTTGTTTTGGGTCACATGACCACCCCTGAACCAATCAGAACCAGTCAAGAAGATGGATTATTCTGATTGGCCAATCTGCAGCCTCATGTTCTTTCTCAGAGGCAGGGAGAGGTCAGTCCCGTCTGAATTATAGAGCCAGAGAGGGGAGGCGGTTTCCTCCAAGAAAATTGCCGTTATTACTAGAACTGGGCATGCAAAATCTCCAGCTAATAATGTGTGGTCCCCCACTCTCTATACCTTCATCCTCTTAGTCTACAGAAAAACTGTGGAACTATTTGATTGGCCCTACCTCCCATTTCTTTGAAATGCGTTAGTATGTCCAGTTTTGCTTTGACCTCATACTGAGCTGAGTACCTCTGCTCCTTGGTCTTGGTCTTGACCAGGGGATTCACTTTTGGCCAACGGGACAGGGTCAGATGAGATGCAGGCAGAGGTCTGAAGCAGGCCAGTGTGTCTGGTGTTCTCTGTTGCACTCAGGACAGTGCCGTGAGAAGTATGTGCCTTGGGCAGTTGCGGGTATCAGCAGAGCAACAAATATGGAGGACATACCTGACTTGCTACATGAAGCCAAGCCTGGCTAGGTGTAGACAAGATGGCCAGAACTCTAGTCCAATCACACGTGCACGACTGAGAAATAACGCTTATTGTTACGTGCTACTGAGATTTTTTTGTGGCTGCTTGTTACGTAGCACTAGCTGACAGAGAAAGCTCTCTCAAATCTAGCTATGAGGAAGAAAGGAAAGAGAATATACCTGATCATTTCCACCGAACAGTTGCATTTATTGAACCATGATTCGTTGTCCTTCTCATTTGTCAGTCTGAACACCAACCATGAAGTGAGTAAAAATGATATCTAATTTGGTCGAGTAATTTCTCACTATAATCCCCCACATTAAACTTTACTTCTATTGTTGTTCTAGCTTTCCATAAACTTTCCCCAGACTCTAGGAGCTTGTAATTTGTGTCTTGAAGTGTTTAACATTAAGCACGATGCTATAAATAATCCACTGTTTTGAGCATGTTCAACAAAAATCACAATAGTGTTATTATGACTACACTTAGGCATTTACACATTTGCCATTAAATGGGGATTTATGAGGGGTTTCAGCTGCTTCCTGGTGGGACAAAATGAATGTCTTCACACAGACAAGTGAATTATTATCACCTTTCTATATCCTTAGTGACTCTTTGGCGATGTCAGCATGGACAGCTGGTTTCCCACATAAGGTCACTTCTCTGTCACTGGGGTGGGCTGGGGGATGGGTTTTGTTCATGTTTCTTTTTAATATAAATTATTATTTTACAGGGCTTGCGGTCGCAGGGAAAGAACCACTGAGATGGGCTTCCCACTCAGTCTGAGGTGCAGAGGTTCAGAGAAGGCAGGGAAAGACCTGAAAAGGAGAAGGTCTGGCCCTTACAGTGCTGGCCTGGCGGGGGAGTTTCTTCTTTGGTGACCTCATTAGAGAAGGCAGCCTGGTTGTCAGAGAGTGGACTCTGGAGGCAGACCCCACGTGAGCTGGAATCCCAGCTCCAAGCTGTGAGCTCGGGTATTGAAAACCTTGACTGACAATGGTCACTTGATTCACCCGGATCATTTATTGCCAAGTGCTATACCAGCAGAGCCGGGGATTCAGATGCCTTTGCCTTGTTGAGGGAGTGATCTCAGGCCCGACCTTTTAGGACAGGGAGGGGCAGAACAGGGACGAGCAGAATGCTGACCAAGAATGTGGCCCCAGGGAAGGTCCAAAGTTGGCCCCATCTGAGAACACTTGGACCATGCCTCACGCCACAGAGGTGTCCTTGCTTGGAGGTAAGGGATAGCCAGCCCCCTTCTTTATATAAATGGTACAGGACAGAAAATGTACCATTTCCGCTATTTTTAAATGCACAATTCAGTAACATTAAGTATGTTCACCATGTTGTACAACTTTTACCACCATCTAATTCCAGAATTTATTGAATATGACTTCAACAGGAGTAGGTTCGTGTCACTACATTGATTGGAATAAGCTTGAAGGTTTTTTATTTCTTTTTATTAATTTTAATCTTTCCTCTGTAGCCATCATTCTAATATGTTTGTAACAGCCAGATGCAATGTTCGCTCAGCTGCCTTTACGTGTCAGATACCTTCCCCGTGCTATCAGAGGACACAGCCGGAGCCCGAAGACTAATGCTATCCAACAACAGAAACTGTAGCGACTTGGGGCTGACCACCATTGTCACGTGAGGTCAGGAGTTGGGCAACCACCTGGACAGTTTAACCAGAGATCAAGCTGCTTTTGCAGGAAAGGTTGGGATTGTTGGATCGCTGAGGGCACAGTCTCCTTGGAAGGTGGCAGTGTTTCCTTTCATCCCCTGCTACCCAACCCGCACCCGCCCGCACATACTCACACGTACACGCAGGGGCACCGCCCGCCACTGTTGGTAGGTAATGTATACAAGTACGAATTTCAATACCCTACATCATAAGCCATTTAACTTTTAAAAAGATACATTCCTTTCCCGTCTTTGGCTATAGGCGGATGTCACTCTGATGTGACTGGAAGAACATCTCTGTTCTGCTCATTTCTCTTCACCTGCATTTTCCCCCATGAGGGCTGGCCCGCCGCTTTTCTGAACGTTGTCAGGGATAGAAGCCTTCCAGGCGGAGTGAGTTTGTACCCTCCGTGCTGAGACCGCGTTCGGGAATGCAGAGAAAGAGCTACTTTTAACTTCTTCTGCTTTCTGCTCTAAGGAATGACCTCCTGGCTCTGGCTTCTTTCAGGATTTCATGAGTTTGGGTAATTGTCACAAGCAGGGGTGTGCCATAGGAGACCGGGTGCAGGGTGCTGCCACTCAGCAGACGTCTGCTGTGTCTACTTGCTATTTATTCACTCATGCACTCATTCAACAAACACTCGCTGAGTATGTATCTGTGACCTATTAGACAGCGGTTGCAATGCTATCTGCAGGCCGGTGATGGAGGCTGGAGACTATAATGGATCAGGAAGCTAAGTGACTTCAGGAAAGTCACTTAACTTCCCAAGGCCACAGTTTCCAGATCCATAAAATGGTAATGACATATAAATGCTTAGCTCATAGGGCCGTAACGAGGCTGACGTACATTAATACTTGTAAAATACTTAGAATAGTGCCTGGCTCAACGTAAGTACTTATATAAGAGTTAGTAAATAAAATTAGTACCTAGTGAAGGAACACAAGCCTGACAGCGACTTAATTCTTTTCAGTATCCATAGCCTCCTTCATCTTTTAGAAATTTGGAAACCCAAACCACTCCATGGTGTTTTCCTCTTCCTAATTATCTACATATGATTCTCCCTGTGGCTTCCTTCCCCTGTGACGGCCACCAGTCTCTGTCCAACTCCTCCCAACCATGGTGCTCTCGCTGTTGTCTCCTGCTGGTTGGCAAGACCACCTGAAGCATCATCGAGGTCAGGGGTCCCCAAACTACCGCCCGCAGGCCGCATGCAGCCCCCTGAGGCCATTTATCCAGCCCCCCTGCACTTCTGGAAGGGGCACCTCTTTCACTGGTGGTCAGTGAGAGGAGCACAGGATGCATCCGCACCCATAGTTCCCATTGAAATACTGGTCAGTGTGTTGATTTAAATTGACTTGTTCTTTATTTTAAATATGGTATTTGTTCCCGTTTTGTTTTTTAACTTTAAAATAAGATATGTGCAGTGTGCATAGGGATTTATTTGTTCATAGTTTTTTTTTATAGTCTGGCCCTCCAACGGTCTGAGGGACAGTGAACTGGCCCCCTGTGTAAAAAGTTTGGGGACCCCTGCTCTAAGGACTAAGCCAGGCACCCAGCACTCACACAGAACGGATCCTTATCATTTTCTGCGTCACTGTCCTTTAGAAACCTCCCCCAGCTTCTCTGAGGCCTCCGGACCTCTAAGCTGGTGGCTTACCAGCATAGTGCCACAGTCTTACCTTCCATTCAGGAAGCCGCATCGCGGATGTTTGGGATGTTCGAGCCCCCTCGTGGCTCAGCAAGGGGCCGTGTGCTGCCCCTGCTGGAAGATCACCCAGCACGCCTTAGCTGGACAGGAAGCATTCCTTTGGAAGAGCCAGCCCGCGGCTCTAGCTCCCAGGCCTTTCCCAGATCCCACACCTGGGAAGCATTGCAAGCAAGTGTGCCCAGCTCGCCGGAGGAAGGCTGACTCCTGGAATGGTGCCATTGCCTTGGTGGCTAATCACAACCACAGACGACTGCGTACCTCCGGACCAGGGCTGCCTGCTGAGGCCCTGAGCCCAGATTCGGCGAGGGCTAGGAAGAGGGCACGGAATCTTCTTCCTCCTCCCTTCTTTTTCTTTTACGGAAAGACTTTGGTTTTTGTTTCTTTTTCCCATTCTGGGCAGGCCCTACGCAGATCCCAGTGTGGAGAAGCGGGCAGGCCCGTCTCCTGTCGAGGAGACGGGAGAGAATTTGCACTTCAATGATGCAGCACATGAAAGGCTACTTACTCCCCCTGCCTCGGCCAGAAGGTGCACAACAGGACCTACCTTCCCCCTCAAATTCTAGCTGGGGGAGACTCTGACAGAGACCCAGGGGACTCTGGGAGGACAGAGCAGCGGCCCTGTGTCACGTGTCCCCACTGGACCTCAACGCTTATGCTGTTCCCATTCCTTAAGTGGCGAGTGTAATAAAGTAATTGAAGAAATACTACATGATGAGTGAAAAAGAAGTTTGCTATTTTCAATATTGGCTTCTGGCAAAATAACACATTTACACACACACACACACCAATGGCTATATGTGCGACTTCATTTGTGGATAAGGTCAAAAGTTTGTATTTGAGAAATAGGATGAAAATGAGGTTCCTGCCAGATGGTCCCCATGCCCTCCGCCCACCTCCAGATGGTTCTGTCCCAAGATGTGCCACAGAGAGAGTGCCGCTTACCTTCCCCACAGCGGGGACCCCCCCCCCCAAGGAGACCCCGCCCCTCAACTTGCCCCCTCCCCAAGGTGCATTATACCTCAACTCCTTTCTCTTTTTAAAAACCGTAGATCTCCATGAGAGACCTCAACGCAAAGCAGTCTTCTCAGCTGCTTTGGGACAAGCCTGAAAATCAAAGCCCCCCTCTCTGCTGTCCTCCCTGGGCCCCTGCACACCACACACACACACACACACACACACACACACACCCTGAAACCCAGCTCCAGTCTGTCTCATCGTCCCCTTTCGGCCCCTTCCACACAGACTTATTTCATAAAAACGTCATCTATTAAGTTAACGTTATTTAGGGGGCTTTGGGTTTAAGTTCCCGCGGGCAACCTAAGCTGGCTGGGAGGCGGACTGCCGGGAGGCAGGCTGTGTAAAACAGGACCCCCCGCAGGCGCCCCATACACCCCCGCGGTCACGCTGCGGATCTGATTGAGAGTGAGCCCCCCTGAAGGTCCAGCCCCCGCACCCGCGGCGACATGAGTGGCAGGGGCGGGCTGGTCACCCCAAACCACGTGAGGAACCCTGGCCCACGAGGCAGTTCCGTCAGGAAGAGAACGGAAAAGCCAAATAGAGCCGGGTCCAATTCTGTGACAGCGGCGCCCAGCCAGGAACCCCAGCCCCCGGGCTGGGAGGACCTGCTAGCTCAGAGGTGGTGGGGGGCCCTTGGACACTGGGGCACCGGGCGGTGTCTGGTTCATGGAGGGCGCTGTGCTCTGTGATCTCGGCCACACCCCTGCCCTTCCTGGGCTCCGCCTCGCTGTCTGTGAAATGGGTCCCCTCTGCCGGGTCCTGCCCACCCCGCTGGGTTGGAGGGGCTCCCCTGGATGAATCCCAAGCCCAGGGTTCTGGAGAAGGGGGAAAGGACTCCGTGGAGCTCAGAAAGGCCAACACCTGCAAGGCCACGCTGGTCCCCAAAGTGCCGGGAGGGCTCATCTCCAATCGCGACGGTGACTCAGTGTCCCCAACACGGCTGCCAAGCCTCCAAGGCTGTGCATTTTTTTCAAAAGAAGCTCAAAATGTGAATTGTAATGTGAAATGTTGAGCATTCCAGTGTTGCCAGCTAATATGAGAATGTTCAACTGAATTGATTGGAGTGACATCAGTTAATAAAATTACACAGGTTTCAGGTGCACAACTCTATAATACATCAATCACCTCTATATTGTACTGTGTGCTCACCACCCCAAGTCAAGTCTCCTTCCACCACCATTTATCCCCCTTTTCCCTCTTCTACGCCCCATCCCCTCCCCTCTGACAGCTGTCAGTCTGTCCTCGGTCTCTATGAGTAGGTTTCTATTCTGTTTATTTTGTTAATTAGCTTCCACACGTATGTAATTTTTTTTTTTTTTTTTTTAGAATTGTGTGAGTGTGTTTGGCTTAAAAACTACACATATTTAGTTGGAAAATGGAGGGGTCGAAGCAGTCTACTGTCTGGAAGCCCTGCACGGAAGTGGAGCATGGCAGATTGTGTGACAGCCACCATCGCTCCTGGGATTCATGCAGGGACAGAATCCCGGGACACAAGAAGCAGAGGTCATCTGTGTACCTAGGTGCCTTCAGCTCTCGGGGTAACTTGACTGGACCTATCCGGCACCTCACTGGACCCCACAGAAGCTTCAGACACCTAAGCTTCCCTTTAATGGAGGGTGTGACCACCGTCTTCAGGCCCTTTTGTTCCTGGATAGAGGACACTGGTCTCTGGCCTGCCAGCGTTTCTATGTGGGGGCATTCTGCTCCGCACTGAACGTCCATACCGATTTACCTCTCGCCGCCACACCCCGCTAGGAGCCCCAGGACAACCCAAAATGCCCCCTCACTCTAGAAACAGCACAGGAACCAGCCGCTCACCTGTGGACATCAGAGAGTCTATTTCTGTGTTCTCGGAGAAGGCCGGAAGAGCAGTTGGGCCCCTCATGGTCAAGAGGGCCAGCCCAGCCGCCGTGATGGACTCCCAAGGCAGCCCAGCGAGTCAGTCCTGGGGGGATCTCAGTGTCTCAGGACAGCAGTGGCCAAGCCAGGAAATGGGAATAGAGGTGCCCTGGAGGTCACCCACAGCTTTGGTCCCCAACCCCAGGTCACCGATGCTACTACTTCTTGAACAGGCAGATTCTGGGACCTCACCCTGGCTGTCCCAAGAGTCTGGCCCAGGGACCCTTATTTTAATTAATTAATTTATTTATTAATTTATTTATTTATGCTTAGAGAGACAGAGAGAGAGAGAGAGAGGGATAGATAGGGACAGACAGACAGGAACGGAGAAAGGTGAGAAGCATAAATCATTAGTTTTTCATTGCCATTGCAACACCCTAGTTGTTCGTTGATTGCTTTCTCACATGTGCCTTGACCGTGGGTCTTCAGCAAACCAAGCAACCCCTCGCTGGAGCCAGCGACCTTGGGTCCAAGCTGGTGAGCTCTTTGTTCAAGCCAGATGGACTCGCGCTCAAGCTGGCGACCTCGGGGTCTCGAACCTGGGTCTTCCGCTTCCCAGTCCGACGCTCTATCCACTGCGCCACCGCCTGGTCAGGTGAAACCCTTATTTTTATAGAGAGCTTTACTGGTGAATCTGGACCATTTGGGAAGCCGCTATTTTACTAAAAGCATTAATGCTTCCTCCCCTTACTCAACCTGGCTCGCTTTTCACACTCACCTGGGAAGCTCTACCAAACATGGCTCCTTCGGAACCCGTCTAGGACTGACTGGACTTGGATACTGGGTCAAACTCTTATCTAGGGCTTGTGGACATGGAGGCCCTCACAGAGCTCTTGCATCTTTGCTATGTTTCGGTGGGGGTGGGGGCTGCTTCTCCCTACGTTCCAGAGGGCAAAGCAGAGACCCAGAAATGGAGAACGGCCGTGAGGGTCTTGCTCCCAATACTAGAGTGACATGTAGATGGCCTGCCTTTTTCCTAAGGGTATTACTATCGCTTTTTATTTTCCCACAGAATTTGCTGCCAACCTGCTGCCTTCAAGCTGTTCATTGTTGGGCTAAAAGGAATCTTCTGTGGCAGCGGCTGTGGGATTTTCCTGTACACTGACTTATACGTTCCCCTTACGTGAGCCCATCCCCGACTCGTCATAAGGAGCGAGGCACAGAACATGCTGGTCGGACCTCCTGGGTCCCAGGCACCCCCTTGGGCCCAGGAAGCTGGGCCCAATCTAGCTAAGCCAGTGGTTCTTAACCTTTTTTGAGGTACCGAACCCACTAGTTTCATATGTGCATTCACCTTCTTTAGTGATAAATAAAATAGGATTTTGTTTCCCAAATTCAAGACATAAGTATATGTTTTCTTTACTGGTGCACAAAATGAGCCGTGCATGAACATCACCTTGCTCAAAGAACAAAACCAACAAAGTGCATGAACTCACAACAAATTACGGTATTACTTTATTCTGGCCTCCGCGGCAGAGGCTTCTCCGAACCCGAGACCCACTCATCGAACCCCTAGGGTTCCATAGAACCCAGGTGAAGAACCACTGAGCTAAACTACATGGACAGGCTATGGAGGTAGGGTGGCTCCCAACACACACGCACACACACACACACACACGCGCACACACACACACACACACACACACACACACACACCACAAACCAAGGCAGTGAAAGAAATAAAGGGGAATTGATCCTGGTCAAGAATGAACAACAGATGTTTTCGACAAAGGGAGACAAGATGGATGGAGCGAAGAAACCAAGCCCATTCTCCCCTCCTCTGTGTCTCACATTAGCATTCATTAAATAAAAGCAGGAAGTCAAGGCAGTGGAACAAACACCGACTGAGAATAAAATCAAAGAAAGGGCCCTTCTCCCAGGGAAAATGTCGGACTTGATAGTGTTTCAAGAAAGCTTCTTTCTTTTTTTTTCTTTTCCTTTTTTTTCTTTTGAGAACCTACAGTAACTGAGTTTGGCTAATAAAGTGTTTGCCCACTACATTATGGAAGTCTTTGGGGAGACTATTGAATCAATTAGAATGATTTGTAATTAGCACACCAACCTAATGACAGGGTTGCTTTGAAACTGCCTGAAAATAGTTTGTTCTAAGGGACCTGTGTGCTCCCCTTGTGAACTTATTTACTCTGTTGATAGGCTCACTTAGCCTTTAAAAACTTTTCAAATAAATAGATTTTGTATGAAATACCACAAATTCAGAAATAAAAGGTTTGAATAGTTAGAAAGTTACTGTATGGATGAGAGACACCCCCCCCCTTACCCCCTAATAAAATGATTCACAAAAGCCTGTATAACAAGACTATAGTGAATGAACATTTTTGAACATTCTGATTGATATTAAAATGTCACTTTGGACCCTGAAGCAATTCAAACAGAACAGGAGCTACTAACAATAGGACTGTTACTGCAAGGTGTCTGCCTTTCCTCCCAAGAATAGTCACAGATACAAAATAGTGTTTAAAAATAGTCCTCTGCTTTTGTTGTTTTTTTTTTTAAGACAAGCTTGGGAATGAGCTGACCCGTGTTAGAAGTTCCCTAGACTCGAGCGGCCAGATGCCCATTCACGTGGCACCATTGTAGTTTTTGACGTGTCTAGAGCCCAATGGGAAGGCATGTCGGCCCAGCGACATTGCCTTCTGGTCTTCACAACACAGGCTGTGAAGCCAAGCCACCCTGGACGCAGGACCTCGCCTCTTCCTTCCTTTAGCTGTGGCGTCTTGGGCGAGTGGCTGAACCCTTCTCACATTGTCAGAAAAAAAATGGGGACCGCAGAAATAACAGACGTGGTTGAAGAAAGTGCACCTATTTTGTGCACAGTGAGCCTCTGCTGGTCGCGGGAAGAGCCCAGGCTAACAGGGATTGGACCCCGGGGAATCAATTCCTTTTTTATCTTATTTAGGGAATAACCCAGCGGGTACCGAAGAGCGCCCATTTCGGGCCAGCGCGAAGGTGGGAGGGTTTGGGAGGCTCAGGAGCAGAGGTGGGTGTTCTGGCAGGTCATGCTTACTGACCTCTCAGAGCCAGCAACTTCCATTCGTCCCCCCGTTGCTGCACGTACCCCACAGACAGAGCCTACAGTTAGCAACTGAGCCTCTCCTGCGTGTTGGGCATTGGGCTAAACGTTGGGAGCGCCGCGGCGATCAAATCCAATAAGGTAGCCATAAACTTTCAGCGAGTTAACACCTTTGGTTCATTTCAACTTGTCACCACTTCCCTTGAGCAATAAAACCATGATATTTTGTCATTTTCATCTAGCCAAGAACAACAGAGAATGAAATAGCTTCCCACGCCATGACTGTTGTTCAAGCAGCTAACACACACAACTGGGCTGAACACGGGGCTTTGCTTATAACGCAAGAAATCACACAAATGATGGATAGTTTCAACTGCTACTAACACAATTATTTTGTAATTAAAAATAAAAATGTTTTTAAGCACTGTGTTATTATTGAAAAGATTACCCAGAGCTAAGTTCAGATCTTGGTCCGCCTTTATAACAGCTGATGATCTTGGGCGAATTACGGACCCTCTTACGTTTCAGTCTCCTCATCTGTGAAATGGGTCATTCTGGTGCCTGTCTCCTAGGATCAGTGAGATGTTGCCCAAGGTGGCTCAGTCATATTTGGAATGTAGCAGATGCTCATTAGTGACCAGAATGACTAGAGGTTGGGTTCCTATTCCTTTTGAGTCACCATGGTCGTTTCATGTAGACATCCTCCTTGAACACTCAGGACAGACTGGGAGAGAAGGGGCATTTTAATTACCGTTGGATACATTTAGAACATGAGGAGGGGTTCATTGACTTGCCCGGAAGTGGCAAAGCCGGTCCTTTGTCCTTAAAGGCATCAGTGGGCTCGGGAGGGATGTTCAAAGGAATCCTTTAGAATGGAGAGAATGCCTCTTTGGGACAGTTGTAGAAGGGTTGTGGCAGTGACCAGGACAGGTCTGAGCTGGTCCTTCCGAATGCACATTTTTGTGGAGAGCATTAACTTAAAGAATTGGGGGCTATGCAAATGAAGACCACATGCCAGCCATGTGCTGTCCTGAAGAAAGTCCCTGTCCTTCTGTGTCCACTTTAGTCACAACAAAGAGATATTACCAGTTGACGGGTGCTCAAAGATTCTTCCAGTCTTTCTTCCATAATCACTTAAAACATGTCAAAAGGATGCTGCTTTTGGGAGGATAATCCCTGAAACGCTGGTGAGACTATCCACTTCCTCCATCCCTCTGGCCAAACTTCTGGGGGATAGGAGCCCAGCATCAGTAGATTGAATTTTTCAAAAGGAACTGGTCATCTGAATTTGTATGTGAACTAGCCACATTTAACAAAATATAGAGACTCAATTAAAGTGAAAACAACACCCGATGATTGACCAGATGAGGTTTGGGGATTGTCATTGGCCATCGCGGCTGTAACTGGGGTCCTGGTCCATTTCTGGGGTCACAAAGGATTGCCACGAACAAGTGGCCTTTAGGAGAGTGGCTTTCAGAAGAAGAGTAAGCAGGCATCTGTCAGGAGAAGGAGGTGAAGGAGCAACTCCCCACACGGTGGGCCATGGGCAGGGGAGGGCGGCGTGGCCGGGGCTGGACCATGCAGGGCGCGGTGGTCACAGTGGTCCCTGCAGAGTGGGGACAGCATCCTGGCTGACCCAATGAGCACGGGGGAACATGGCACAGTGATGGACAAGCAGGGCATGGACGACCTTGTAAGCATCCGCTGCAGCGACTCCAGCTCATCCTCCCCGGTGACGACACTATGCCAGGCCAGGTTAACCTCCTCCCGCATGTGCACAGGTCACAGGTGACGGTTTCCCCATGTCCCCTTCTCTGAGGACAGGACGGGGGACCTTGGGCTGCTTCCCCCGCTCCTGACGCCTCTCACGTACTCCCGTCCCTTTTTGGTTCTAACTTACTCTTCTCTCTCATACTGCTCCTCTCGCATTTCCTTTTTACACCTAAATGCCCGGTATCTAACTGAACAAGAATTAGGAACACGTTATATTAAAAATGCAGCTTATCCATAAATCAAATCCTCTGACAAACATTAGGGGTCAGGTACACAGGGTCATCTTATATCTAAGGAGGGCTTTCCCCCCTCCTTACTGTGGCATTTCTTTTTTAGAAATGCAACCCCTCAGATTGCTGTCCCCACACTCTCTGACATCACTGTGAATGGAACAGATTTTATGTTTGATGGCAGAGCGCCATAAGAACTTAAGCAACACGTGAGAAGGGTGTCATTTGTTTTCTGCCATTTTGAATTCCCCAAGACTATCAACGGAAGGTGTGGCAGGTGTTGGTTAATGGTGACTGTCACTCAGGGCAGGCTGTCCCACTCCCCAATCCCAAATGTAACCTTCTCAGGAGCTATCACCATGCTCCACTGCCCCATCCCCGCCCCCCGTCAGAACTTTAAGGTCATCCTATGAACTTGACGGCTCTGAAGGGAGAAGTGGGACAAGTTAAAGGAAGTGTGGGACAGCCTGACCTGTGGTGGCGCAGTGGACAAAGCGTCGACCTGGGAACACTGAGGTCGCCAGTTCAAAACCCTGCACTGGTCTGGTCAAGGCACATATGGGAGTTGATGCTTCCAGTTCCTCCCCCCTTTCTCTCTTTCTCTCTCTCTCTCTCCTCTCTAAAAAAATGAATAAATAAAAAGAAATTAAAAAAAAAAAGAAGTGTGGGACAAAGGGTCCTGAGTTGATTTCAGCAAAGCAGTGCTTTTATTCTAATGCACAACGTGCCTTCTTTCGAGGGGCGATGCAGAAGGCATCAGATTCTATGTTGGGAAGTTCTTTTTCCCTTTTTAAAATGCCCTTAATTTTTCTTCCTTCCCTTTTCTTTGCTCTTATTTCCTACTTTGGAGAAAATGAATGGAGACCTACCTCAAATGAGGCTGAACGCCCAACCTGCTGTGGCCTAGTATGTGGAGGGGCGACTAGAGTTTGAATCAGTCGCCCCGTGTGGTGCTTGGTGATGCCCAGCTCCTTGGGGCAGGGTGCATTTTTTCTGGTGGACTGGGGCTTGCATCTGGTCCCTGTGCCAAGCACCAACTTTTCCGGTCTTTTTTTTTTTTTTAAGATGGCAAATAAATCATTTCTTTCAGATCGAATAAAAAATGGGCTCTCTTCTTTAGAGCATAAGTCTTCCAGATAATTCTATGTTTGCACTATAAACTGTATCAGTCAATTGCACATTCAGGTTTAGATCTGGACCAGATTTATGCCCCTGAGAAAATCCTATTTTTGCATGATTTAGACAAAAAAATGTGTCTGAGCAGCATTACCCAGCCTAATTTATATGAAACTGGGATTCTGCCACCTGGGGTTTTGGGTCTGCTCTGTGAGACGTGTCTGGTATGTGACTAAAAGGCCAGGCGAGGAGGAGGAGGAGGAGGTGGGGGAGGAGGTGGATGGGGGAGGAGGTGGAGGGGAAGCAGAGCCCACTTGAAAGGGAGATGGCCATCCCTCCCAACTGAATGGGGCGTGCGCAAGCAGCTGGGGTGGGGGGCCCCACATTGTGCTTTCATCACTGGCTCTTGTGTGCAACCAGAAAGGTGCCCCCCTCCTCGAGGCGTGCTTGGTTGCTATGATCTGTTCCTGGGGGCTGCTGTGCATCCCAAATGGCATCCCCCTCCTCCCAGACAGGCTTGGGTCGCTCAATTAACAAAGCCTCCAGCATTCTGAGCCCATGTCCTTCCGCGTCCCACCTGCATCCCAGAGTGTGTGAGGGGGACGGCAAGATGTAGGAGCCGTCCCTGTCCCCACACGCGGGGAATCTCTGTAGGACAACTCATTCCCCGCTGAATGGACGTGGCGCGTCCCTTACCTAATGAGAGGCGTCAGGGCGGTTTGTTCTTGCCTTGCTTCCTCCTGTCAGAGTCCTCTCCTAACCCCGCCGGTCGTCTCTGATTGCCGTTTGCCGTTCTCAGGGGCCAGGGCTGGCGAACTGTTCATAGCCTGGAGGCTGACCCACTCTGAGCTGCACACCCCACAGCCATTGGGAACCCCACAACAGTTTGACATATGTGTTTTGGAGCATTGCTGCATGCCAAACACTGTTCAGGGGGTGCTTGGTTGCGGGTGGGCCACTGGGATGTGCAGGACCCACACGATCCTCACGCCCAAGGGCCAGTGGGCAAGGGAGCCATGACCCCAGTAAACACAAAACGGGGGTCTGACGCAGCAGAAGGCCATAGTGGGCTGTAAGAGGCTTCCTAAGCAGGGGGACTATTTGATCTGGGAACTTAGGGATGAACAGAAGCCTGAAACAGGGAAGGAACCAGGGATGTTCCTGAGCTCTGGGGTGGGGGTACCATAGGGCCAGATAGCCTCAATGACTTGCCCAAGGACACTCAGCAAACTAGGAGCAGGGACACAGCCGGACTTTCCAGCCACTTCAGAAAAGGCCTAACTGCAAGGGCTCTGAGGTTAAGAGGGACTGAGCCCGATTCCCAGGGCTTCCCGCACGATAGCTCATCCCTTCATCGTCCTGGGTCTTCCTGTCCTCTCCTGTGGACGGAGGGTTATGACAGCTGCTTCCACACAGGGGTGTTTTGAGCTGGAATTAGGAAAAGTATGCAGTGTATGTGAACACAATAAATGCTCGCTTACCTGACTATTATGCAGCCTTATTTGGGTCTTTCAAAGAGACTCTATAGAATGGAAAGAGAACCTATACCCACATCCACCCACAAACATTTCACTCCAAGGAGCCACAACAGTTGCCCAGTCATGCATGCATAAATGTATTCAAACTATTTATTGAGTTCTTTCTCTGGTGAAGGCGTCAGGTGGGGGGAAAGGAATAGGGTCCCCGCACTCGAGGCTGGACCATCTGTGCGAGGAGCAGTCAGGGTGAGGGCTAGCGGCACCGTGGAGACCCTGAGATACCATCATGATTGTCCCTCGAGTCACAGGGGGAGAAATGGAGGCCTGAAGCAGGAGGTTGGTGGTTCCTCCATCCCACATCATTCTCCCAGAATGTCCTTCCTAAAGTACCAGCGGGAGTCCCTTTGGACTGGGCATCCCCCCCCCCCCCCCGCACTGACCTCCAGCTCAGAGAGAGACTGGCAGAGGGCTGGAGAGAACTCCCCAACCAGCTCCTGGCCCAAGGGTCCTGGGCCACTTCTGAGATGGATCCTGTAACACGACCGGGGTCTAATTCCGTGTCCCATATCCATCGCAAACCTCCTGAGGACTCAGAGGGTTTCCGGCCTTGGTCACCCCACACCGCGTTTGCACGATATTGTTATAGCGCGTGTCTTCATCTCGCGAGGGAGGCGTAGTGCAGAGACGGCTGCTTTTGGTGCGTCCTGGTGAATCGCACGCCCTCCAAAACCATTCACGGATACCGATCTCCGTTCTCAGCAGCCAGCCCGACTTAGCTGATGGTTTAGGGGAGCTACTTGCCTTTACTTGGGCCAACGTTGTTAACTTCCTCACAGCAGAGCAAGCAACAGTGTATTTCTTTTTTTTTTTTTTAATAAATGAATTTTCAGGGGCTGATGTGACGGGGAGGCACCCTGGACCGAGGCAGTGGGGATATCAGGTCAGCCTACAAAGGGACAGGACCCAGGACTGAGGCTCCTCTGAACTGCTTTGGGGAGCCGTCCAGACCCCACCTCTGAGACAATGTTTGGGGACCCTGTTCAAATCCGGAGAGCTGACTTCGGAGCCTGTGATGCCTGCTTCTGTCCGGGCCTTGTTTATTGGCAATCACCCTGATAGTCCTTCCTGTAATTAACCCCAGCTCGGTGGACACTGCTATTTACACATCAGTCCCCCCCTGAACACACTGACTCTTTGCCATTATTCCTGGGGAAGATGAGTCATGGCCCGAGATGGCTTATCTGCACTAGGTTTTTAACTGGCTTTTGTCTCTGGGAGATGTTTGTGCATGATACAACGTTGCAAACCCGGCAGGTTCCACCCCCCCCCCCTTTCTTCAACTTTTTTTTTTTTCCTAAAAAAACCGGGCATTTTCTTCCTTTCTGCTCTTAGATGTCTTCCTCTCCCTCCCTCCCGTCGCCTTTCATGCGTTCAGGATGTAGGGGAGCGAGCATCAAAGCCCAGAGCCCCGCCGACCGCTCCTCCCGATGGTAAGCTCCCCTTTCCCTGTCTGATCACTGACTCATAGCCGCAGGCCAGCCGGCGCAGGACGGGTAAGCGGGAGGCTGAATGCACAGGGACCCTGGGGGGCACAGAAGTGCAGGGTTTGTGCAACAAGGCATTTTGCTTTTTACTCCCTTTGGGGATAATTGTTGAGGACAATCAGAGGTGACCCAGTCCAGGGTGAGGGGGAGGGGAAGCCAGCACACCCTGCCACCCCCACCCTATCGACTGGTGACTCCAACCAAGTGAGGCTCATCTGGGTCCCGCTCCGAGTCCCAAGGCCACGGGGGTCCGGAACCCGCTCTCTGGGCACCACCGTGCCTTTGGATTGCATCTTTTAATTTTAGAGAACATACACGTGACCACCTACTATGTGTCGGACTTTGAGTTGGCAGGTGGCAGCCACAGGCTTGACCCCTGTGGAAGTTAATGTCCCCGTTCTTCAGGAAAGAATGTGCAGGCCCTGAGCTCCCCCACCAGCCAGGCCCAGTCCCCTCCCTTTCTGTCCCCATTAGGCACGAAGGGGCATCACATCTGTTTCTTTACTTGTTACAGAGCAAGAGGCGAAGACCCTAAAATGAGGACAGGCCAGCCCGCAGCTGGGTGGTCTTTAAATTAGAAAAGAAACTTTTAGCCAGAGTTCTTCATCTGGACCTGCAGTCTCCACCTTCTCCACTGCCGTGGGCCTCTGTTGGCGGCGGCCGGGAGACGCGGGGTGGGGGTGGGGGCCCCGGGCGGATACAGCAGGGGCCATCCGTGGTCCTGTTCCCCTCTGAGGCTCCCCCATGTTCCTCCTGCCCCGTTCCCAGCCCTGGCATCCCCTCTGGGCAGACCCCGGTGTGGTCCAGGGCACTCACAACGCAGGCAGGGAGAGCCGGTCTCAGAGCAGATGCTCAGGATCGTCTGAGGAAGAGAACCAGAGACTGTGCCCTGTGGAGGCTTTGTAGTTCTGTTCAGACTTCAAGATAGTGTTGTGGTGTGTGTGTGTGTGTGTGTGTGTGTGTGTGTGTGTGTGTGTGTGTGTTAGCAGAGCAAGGCCTGGGGAGGGATCCAGTCAGGGGCCCCGGACACCTGGGCTGGGTTGACGGGCCCTATGAACTAGATGATATAGAACACATCTGCCTTTCATTTTTGCATAAACCATTTCGATATTGGCATATGTGTAGAGTTTAGGTCTTTTTGAAAATTAAGTGGTTTGTGTTATTAGTTGGTTTCACTTTAAGATCTGAAGCCAGACCATCTGGGTCAAAAATCTCTGTTCAGCGGCTGTGTGGCCCTGGGCCTCAGTTTCCGGATCTGTGAAATGGGCACCAGGAAAGTTTTGCCTCCCTGTGCTCTTGTGCAGGATAGTGAATTAATGGTAGATTAGATATTAGCTCTGGTTAGTTGCTGGGGACAGCTTTTGATGGTCTGTCTGCCTTCCCACCCCAAAATGAGACATTTCCTCCCAAGAGCTGTTCTGTGTCACTGAGAAACCTAGATGCCTGTGATCTGGCTCAGGACTCTCTTATTTACAACCACAAAGAAGTAAAAGGCCCAAGATTAGTCACTCTCCTACAGTTGCTAGACCCCAGGCCTCTTTGTGGGGACTAGACTTCCCATTTCTCACAAACATCTGGTCTCAGGCTTTGTGGGGGAGTGTTGTCAGATACGTGTGTCTCCTGTGGAGCATAGGGACGTGTTTATGACATTAAAATTATTTATGGACTATCTGAAATTCAAATTTACTGGCTAGCTTGTATTTTCATTGTGAAATCTGACAGTCCTCCCCAAGGACTGTCCTCACTGGTGTTCTGGTCGGCTGAGGTGGATGAAGGCCCTCTGGCCTCCTGAGGACGGCTCTGTTCAGGAATATTCGATAGGTCCAGGCAGATGGAAGGGGGGAGTGTGTCGAGAACACAAGATCCCCTGTTTCAGAGAAAGGTTGTGAGAGCCATTCTCCACGTCCGTGCTCATGGCTGTCTAAGGCAACGGAAGACAGTGTGACATTCTCCACGTTCATGCTCATGGCTGTCTAAGGCAACGGAAGACAGTGTGACATTCTCCACGTCCGTGCTCATGGCTGTCTAAGACAACGGAAGATTGGGTCCACTGTAGGGTCTGCGGGGATTTTTCAGACTTCAGCGTAGTATTGTAGGGTGTGTATGTGTGTGTGTGTGTGTGTGTGTGTGTGTGTGTGTGTGTGTGTGTGTGTGTTAGGAGAGCAAGGGCCCTGGGAAGGACACAGTCAGTGGCTTCTGGACACCTGGGCTGTGTTGAGGGGCCGATGAACTATGTGACGTCGTATGACAAACACACCTTTCATTTTTGTGTGAGCATACAGGATGCTCACCCCGATGGTTAAACCGTTTGGTACAATTGCCTGAAACATTGCAAGTTTTTTATTCGCTCTGTGCACTTTTTCAGAGTGACCGAGAGTTTGCTTTTGGTCCTGACCGGGGACAGTACAGAGAGGAGGACCATGCACGGGGTCTTGTAGCACAGCCTGCAGCTTGGAATTAGCCGGGGGATCCCAGGGGGTCTGGCTTGGCTCTTGTGATTATCGCGTGAGGGTCCGCGGATAAAAATGACCGGTGTTACTTATAATCATGAGGACCCAGTAAAACCACTGCCTTAAAGGGGGTTTATTAAGAGCCCCCGTCTTATGGAAGACGCTTGCCACTGAGCCGGCCATCGCCCACTTGGCTTGCAACGTTGCCCGAGCAGAAGGCTGTCTAGGAAATGCGTGTGTGTCTTTCTTTTCTATTTTCTTCTTCCTCCAGAAAGAGTGACGAGAGAAATTTAGTCTCTAGCCACAACAGTGGTGTGATTCAGATCCCAGTATTTATAGAGGCAAATTAGTTGATGTACCAGCATACTAATGCGGCTGACGCCAGCCTGGTTGGGGGCAGGGTGTGTGACATTTCTCCAGGAGGTGCTTGAAGGAGACCCAAGGAGGAAGGAACCCTCAAAGTACAGCCGCCCGCCTCGGTGACGAAGCTGAGGACGAAGTGTGTTTCATTCTCAGTATCGCCCCCATTTTTTTCTCTTTTATTTGCAAAGTGCAAAAAAAAAAAAATCATCGTGTTCTATCGGTTCCATCAATGAGTTTTTCTTCGAATCCCCACAATACACGCGTAAATAAAGAAATGAGATCGTAATTTTTAGTTAGATTCTCGAGGCAGCAGCTAGGAGCTATTTCACCAGAAATGAGGATTTGGAGCTGCGTTTAGAGGCAATAGACAATGCCCCACCACTCGAGGCTGGCCCTTTCTCAGGCAAGGGTGAGTGCCTGCACCCCTTAATCCCACAGATGTCCTTTAAGAGCAAGGGGATACGTTGCAGCCATCACTCCTGGTGCGGCAGGAAATCAGCAACTAACTCCAGGAGGTAAGGGACTTCAGAGTAAAAATATAATGGAAGCCACTTCTTGACAGAAGCGTTTTTCCAACAGATGTGCAAGCAACCCAGGGCCAATGATTTACATCCCCCCCTTTACCTGCAAGAAAAGTTACTTTGTTTCCTCCTGTTCACTGGATTGACAGTATATCCTCTTATGAATTATAAACACTTGGACCTAAACTTGGTCCAGTATTTTTGGTCTCACTCTCGGGAGTCCCTCACGCCCAGCTCCCAGGTGTGGCACCTGAAACACAGGCTTGCCTCCTGGCCCTTGAAGATGATTTACTTCATTCCCAGGAGACGAGATCAGCTCTCCCTCCTTTCTACAAGTATCGGTACCTGCTGGCGCACCCTGTTGCCTCTGACACAGGAGGGCCCGCCCTTCCCCTGCCCCCACCCCCCCACCCCAAATCCTATATAATTTTTGCATTTCCTGATTTTTATCTTGGGAAAACCCCGAGCCAGCTGCAGTCCGTTACGGAAACAGCTGAAGGATGCTGGCAGGTAGAGAGCTCTTGCAGGGATTTCGTCTCAGATGGTGAGAACTGAAATGCGGCGTGTCAGGTTGCAGTGGCCTCTGCGCCTCCCAGTTCCCTCTCTCCTGCACACACATGCACATATGCACGGGCGCATGCACGCACGCATGCAAGCACGCACACTGCACGTCCCCTGTTTCCAGCCTCTTGCCTGGCAGTCCTCTTGCTCTCTACAGCTGTATTTCTAACCAGCAGAAGATACATCTCGCTTGGGGCCGGCCCTTCTTTTTTTCTCTGCGGCATTCTTAACCTCCTATCTTATGCATGGATCACTGGTTAGCTTAGAAATGCACAGACACAAAGGAGAGGCTGACATTCGAGGTTTGACGGCCATAATGGCTGTTTATAAGCCTAATCCATCACGTTTAGTGGACACCTCCATTTTTGTCCCTCTGAAAAGGTATAAATAATAAAATGGGATAGCTCCAGCACGGAGGTGCCTCGGTAAATATTTTAACTATTTACAAGATCGCACCAGTAACAAAAGAGGCATCTGTACCGTCCGCAGAGGGGCCCCCGTCGTGAAAGGAGACCCAGATGGTCCCCACCGTTCAACCGACAATAACATTTCTCGACGGCAGGGCTTTTGTAACGTGGTTTACATTTTTTTTTTCATATCACATTGTGATATTCCGAACTTGTCCACCTCTGTCTCTACTGCTCCCGGCAACCTTTCTAAATAAAATCGCCTCCCCCCATAACCCTCCTCCCAGCCGAAAGAATGAGGCTGATAGGCAAATGCAGGTTTCAAAGCCCAATTCAGAGACAAGTCTGAACAATTATAACCCGGGCCTTCTCCAAGTCCAAATATTGACAGGGGCCAGGCGTCCTGTGGGTAAACACCCTGGCTGAGCCCTGAGTGTGCCCTGCCTTCTTGGACCGTGGCACGGCTTGGCCTCATTTGGTTTGAATTTACCCTTTCCTGCCAGGAATAAAGAGAGTGACCTGGGACCGAGGAAGCCGCAGGATGACTTTTGGAGTGAAAGTTATTTCTTCTCTGTGGACCCTGTGCCTAACTTTCCAGAGCAAATCAGTAGCAAGGACAGTCACATGTGGCTTTTGAAATCTTTGAGCAAGTGGGATCCCTTTCTTTTTTTTTTTGTTCTGAGCATGAACAAAACTGGGGAGAGGAGGACGGAATCTAGAGCCGTCGCTGCTTAGTAACTGTTGGGAACTCGGGCTCTCTCTCAAGCACCAGGAAAGTCAACTTAGTGGTTACACAAAGATGGCAGAGAGTGAACAGGCGAGCAGGTGGGGAAGGCCCCCTGGGGGACCCCTGACTTTGAGTATCAGGGCTGGGGCTCACGGCAAACCCCTTCTCCGCTTTGAGCTTCAGTTTCCAGTCTTTACTACGAGGCAGTCATGATATAAACTTCCGAGCGGGGAGTGTGAATTACAGGAGGCCGTATATTTAAAGCAGGGAGCTGAGCACTCCATAATGTTTGCTATAATTAATACTAACACACCCATCACAACTCTTTGAAACTAGAAGATGAGGCAGACAGCATTGTCACTTCATTGGCATTTGAAGCTCCCTGATGGGGAGAGAAATAAGCAGAAACAACACAAACAGGCAAATAAACAATCAGAAAGAAAACAACGACCATGTGACCACTCTCCAGGTCTTTGGGAAACTGAGAACAAAACCAAACGTTCATTTCTCTTTTAAAGGCTCTATTTAATTTCCGAGTTCCCACTTTCCAAATTCGGTCCATAAAATTAACATCCTCCTTTGGAGTGGGACACACACCTCCAAATGAGCTCAAGCTGGCCGCAGAGATTGTCCCTGGGAATGTGAGATTTACATTTCACAGCTCCTGGCCAAGTAATGAATGGATCAGAGCTCGTAAACAAACTGATCCTCGCTTCCCTGGTTCCGTGGCCCCCCAACGTGGGCTGCGCGCTGCTGCGAAGGAAAATATTTATCCTGTTTGTGTGGCGCTGGGTCCCCGAATGGCCCCCCAATAAAACAACACCGTAAAGGCCATTTCACAGCTGAGCTCGCCATTTAATAAACAGATGCAAACAGAAGGCTTTGGAGGTCAACAATTAAAAATAAACCAGGCCGAGGCTCTGCTTGGAATCCCCCTGGTCTGTAAAGCACCGGGGGGCCGGGCCCCGCAGCTGGGGCATCGGGCGGCGGCTGGGAGGCTTTCCAGGCCCCAGTGAGCGCTGGGGGGCGGGGGTACCTGCTCTGAATGATTATTTCAACAACTCTTTCTAGCCAGAAAGGACAACTTTGAAAGCAGATTAAAATGGAGCTCATGGACCCAAAGTGGGCTGGAACGCGGTACAGTAGCTTTGATTGACAGCAAAGGCTGCATGTCAACGTCTCTGTGTCCTGCACCCAGGACAGTGAATATTGGAGTAGATGATCTAGAACAGCGGTGGGTCAGAGAATTGCTTCAGTATGGTGGGTTTTGGAGTGTGTGTGTGTGTGTGTGTGTGTGTGTGTGTGATGTCTGTAAAATAACAAAGCCACTAAATAAAGGACAGGAGAGTTGGCCATGGTGACTATTGGGTACCCCCTTCTAAGTTTTTCCCGTACCCCTCTAATCACTGCTCAGACCAGGCTGTCTGCCCCATGGCACACCTGCCAGCGCCATCTTCCTGGGCTTTGCCTGTGCCCCTCAGGCTTCTTTCTCTTAGGTTAGAAGGGGTAGGAGAGCCTGACCTATGGTAGCGCAGTGGATAAAGCGTCGACCTGGGAACACTGAGGTCGCCAGTTCAAAACCCTGTACTGGTCTGGTCAAGGCACATATGGGAGTTGATGCGTCCAGCTCCTCCCCCTTTTCTCTCTTTCTCTCTCTCTCTCACTCTGTATCTCCTCTCTAAAATGAATAAAATAAAATTTAAAAAAAAAATTAAAAAAAAAAAAAAAGAAGGGGTAGGAGAGTCCCTGGATGGAAGGGTTGGCGGAGGACTTGGTGATGGTGTCCATGGAAGAAGGCCCTTAAGACAGTGTTCACAAACAGCAAGGATTCAAACACGCCAGCTGTTTCTGACGGCATCTGTGCAGTCTTTGGGGCGGACTAGGTCAGGCTTACCTCGTCTGGGAATAGTGAAGGCCCGTGGGCCCCCCCTTGTGACATGCCCCCCCTCACGACATCCCCAGTGCTTACAGAGCAACGCCCCCCTCCCCACATTCCTCCACTGATAAGAGGGGAGGTGATGGGTTGGTTTAGAGATAACCATTTGCTATGGAGGCAGACCACCTGTGAGGACCCATCTGGCAGGCGGTGGGGAGCCCCGTGCCAAGTGGCCACACCAAGCTCCTTTCCTGAATCAGCTTCTGGACCCCAGGGCCACCCTGAGAGTCCCCAAGACAAATGACGGCCGTGACGGGTCTGAGTTAAGCACTTACAAACTCATTTTTCTCACGCAGGAAGCACAGGGCGGTGAGCCAGAGTGCTCATTCAGCACTTGTATTAGGAGGGGCTTCCGCACACCCTACGAGGCTCCCACACGGCCCTGTGGCTCATCTTTGGGGGTTTTGTGGTGTTAGGGGTTCTGCTCCCCTTGAACCAGTTATTCTGGAATCATGTGGACCTGAGAATAAGTCATTCCCCTGCTTTTCTCTCCCTTTTTAAAGAAATGAGAATCTATATATATATATAAAAAGTTAGGAAACAGGATTCAGAATCAGTGTCTTCTTTCCTAAAAGTCAAAGACTTTTATTATTTTCCTTCTCTGCCACAATTTATTAACATTAAAAGAAAGCTTCCCCTCCTAGGCCCTTTCTCATCTACTCCTTAGGACAAGCCCGCCCAGGGGATGTTATTAATCCCTCTGTCACCAAAGAAAAAAATAAATATTTTTGAGGTGACACGGCCCCTGGCCAACTATATTACTTTGCAGTAGCAAAATTGGACATTTTTTCCCCATCTCTTTTTTTTTTTTCATTTTGATATAGAGCCGAACTTTAAAAAGCCAACTATGGTCAATGTTAAAATTCAGACTCTGAAAAAATGTAAGAACTCAAAATCAGTGGTTCTTAACCTGGGTTCTATTGAACCCTAGGGGTTTGATGAGTTGGTCTCAGGGGTTCGGAGAAGCCTCTGCCGCGGAGGCCAGAATAAAGTAATATCGTAATTTGTTGTGAGTTCATGCACTTTGTTGGTTTTGTTCTTTGAGCAAGGTGATGTTCATGCACGGCTCATTTTGTGCACCAGTAAAAAAACATATACCTATGTCTTGAAATTGGAAAAAAAATCATATTTTATTTATCACTAAAGAAGGGTTCGGTGAATGCGCATATGAAACTTGTGGGTTCGGTACCTCAAAAAAGGTTAAGAACCACTGCTCTAAATGCGTGGTTTTAACAAATAGTCACAAGGCAGCCACCTGAGTAACTACAGTCCCGGGCAAGACAAAGTTCCTCTCTCTGCTTTTGCTGCCTTCGGTCCAGGACATCTGAAGAGAGAGAGCTTTGACTTTTCTGAGGATCACTGTCTCCCGTTACTGTCCGGCTGTACCGCTTGTACGTCCATCCATAAACAGTACAGTTGAGTTTTGCCTCTTTGTAAACTTTACGGGAACGGATACGTATTGCTTTTAATCATACGCATTTCCTCTTTTTATTTCCTTCGAGAGCAGGTTGGTGAGACTCATCCGCGCTGCGGAGTGACACTGTGGCGTGTTCATCTTCGTGGCCCGGATGCGTCCCATTTGGGGTCTGGACCGGGATGTATGTGTTCGTTCTACATCGGTTGACCTCTGAGCTGTTTGCAGTTTTGGGGTGCGTGGCAGGCTGCAGACGCTCTTCGTGCCTCTCTACAGCCGAGCCCTCAGCCAGATGACTTACTCTGGCTAACAGGAAGAGGTGATGGCGGGCCGGTGTGAGCCAGCGCGTCAGGAGAACGTGCGTGTTTCTACCAGCTCCCCTGCACGTCGGTCATCCCCATGGAAGGCCCTGGGCACGCCCCCTGCAAGTCAGCCATCCCCATGGAAGGCCCTGGGCACGCCCCCTGCACGTCAGTCATCCCCATGGAAGGCCCTGGGCACGCCCCCTGCACGTCGGCCATCCCCATGGAAGGCCCTGGGCACGCCCCCTGCACGTCGGCCATCCCCATGGAAGGCCCTGGGCACGCCCCCTGCACGTCGATCATCCCCATGGAAGGCCCTAGGCACGCCCCCTGCACGTTGGTCATCCCCATGGAAGGCCCTGGGCACGCCCCCTGCACGTCGGTCATCCCCATGGAAGGCCCTGGGCACGCCCCCTGCACGTCGGTCATCCCCATGGAAGGCCCTGGGCACGCCCCCTGCACGTCGGTCATCCCCATGGAAGGCCCTGGGCATACCACGCTGCTCACGCAAAGAGGATGGGACACGTGGCACACAGCCAGGAGAGATCAGCTGAACTTCACAAGTGCATATGATCAATGCTTATTGTTGCAGGTGTGATGCCAATATTTTGTAATTGTTTTTTATATAGTGTTATTTAGCAATAGGTTAATGGGTACAAGCTTCTTCTATAGGTAATACTCATAAGCTTATACATGTTGTCAGAAGTAGTTATTTGAACTCAGATGTCTCAAACTCCAGAGCCTGGGTTCTTTCCATTGTACTGGACCCTAGTCATTTTAAAGTAACACAAACCAGGCCAGTCAGAATTTACATGAGACTCATCCCTTATGGGTCCAAATGTAAAAGCCCATCCATGACTGTTCTGAGCTGTCCTTACAGCTTTTTGTTGTTGTTGTTTTTATTTTTTATGTGTGCAAACTCCAGCTTTTAATTTTTTTTTCTTACCAGGAATACTTTTAGTGCATGGCATTCTCTATAATTTTACTTCTGAGTTCTTTGCAAAGCTGTGGAATGACCAGAGAGTAAAGGTATCTAGACACATCAGTACTTAACCTGGCTCAACTAGAATCCAGGGCGTCTCAAACTGATAGCCCTTAGGACAAATTAAGTCTACCAATATTTGTTATTTAGCCTACAGAATTTTTTTAAATGTTGTGTCTACCTGAAAAACAACAATCACCAAGATTTCATGCAAAAATCTAAACTTTAAGATTTCCTAGACCTGTCAGAATATTGACTGACACTGGACCCGCACTCCTGAACGTTAAACATTTCATGAGATAAAGAAGTTTGAGGAACATGTGGTCTCTGGTTTGACACAGACCTCACTATTCCTTATTGTCCCCAATACAGGAAGTGAGTGCTGGCTGCCATCTGTCCTCATGACAGTTCTCTGATGATGGACTATTTTTATGTATCCATGTCTAACAAAAGGGGGACAATAAAGAGAATTCTAATTTATTTACCTGCGTGAGCAAGTGCAGCTTTGCAAAAAGTCTTCATTCAATGATAGATGTGCAAATAGGCATTTTCACTCACCCCCCGCCCGCCACAGAGCCTCAATGACTTCCATTATCTACCAAATCAAGTTCAAACGCCTTAGCTCGGCATCCAGTTTCTTCATAGTCTTACCACAAACATCCGTAAAGCCTCTCCCCAGGTGATCAGGTAGGATTTGTGTATCGTGTATTTCTTCTCCCTAGCCCATCCTAGCACAAGGCTTTAAACATGACAAATAGTCAAAGAATGTTGAATGAATGACAGAACCACTGGCTGAGACAATTGTGCCTGTCTGCTCACCATCTCCCCTTTCTCCTGAGAAACTGACCACCCGACTAGACCACTTGGTTGGTTGGGGCTCAGTATCTGGAACGACCTCACCAATTACAGTTCTCTAACCACCTGGTCACACTGCGTTGGACAAGCGTTCAGGGTCGAGCCAATCACAATCCCTCCCTGGGACTTTTCATTTAATAATGAAGGAACATCAACACTCTGTCATCAGTGGTGAAAGGAAACATAAAATCTGAGGGGCCCTGGGGACCATGCTTCCTTCCCTGCCAAAGAAACTGGACTGCAGAGAGAGAGAGAGAGAAAAGAAAAAGAATAGGAGAAAGAGATTCTGAATAGCATTCAAATCATTATGTGTCACTGCTATTGTTGTTCTGAAAATTATGCTCCATCTTTGATCTGTCCCCAGCATGGACGGTCAACCTTTCCTGGAATCCGTGAGCCAGAATATCCCCTTTTGTGAATAACCTAGCTTGAGGTGCATTTCTGTCCCTTCCAAAATAGTCCTGATGGGTACGGGCACAGATACAAAGAGAGCACACTGTGTATTTATTTAAGCCTACAAATCACAATGCTTGAAAGTTAAAAAAGAAATAAAGACACGCTGTTAACAAACTGACGAATAGTTATTATTTCTTACGCACCTCTAGATACTTAGCACCGGGCTCGATGGCTGGTTTACATAGTAAGGTTTCAGACATGTTTGTTGGGGAAAATAAAGAGAAGAAAGGATGGTTTATGGAATGTTAGCAAGGTGCAATGCAGGCACAAGGTCACAGCAGGGGAAACTAAAAGAATCTACGAGGGTGAAGAGTAGCAGATGGTTCAGGCCAGGTTTCCTAAGGCGGGGGAGGTGTACCGCATTGAGCCTGAATGGTGTCATTGCTGTTTAGCAGGTCAAGGGGAAAGGCAAGATGGACGCCCAGACAGAGAGAGACAAATGCGTCCGTGAAGGCAGGAGGCAGGAGAGAGCTTGGTGAGCTCCAGAAACAGAAGATGCTGTGAGACTGGAGTAGAGACTAGAGATAGCTGGGAAAAGAGGCTGACGAGGTGGGCTGGGCTGAGTAATGCAAATAGAGAAGATTAAATATTTACATAAGCTCATTAGTGACACTGCGTGCATGTGACAAGTATGATTTAGTTGAAACCTCCAAGGTTTAAACACCCTAAGTGCAACTGTATCTTTTTGAAATTGATTACATGACATTAATAGGCTCTTTCTCAGCATCAGCGGTGATCATATTCATGATTCACTTCTATCCCTTATCCCTGGGGTCAGGAACAGTCCACCCTGGCTTCCTTCCTTCCTCTCTTGCCTTCCTCGGGAAGTAAATGTTAGCTGCAAGCCACCTGGGGTTTTGTCCTCTATAAAGGTGAGCAATATTGTTTCCCAAGTTTTATCAGTCAAGTTCCTGATTATGAAGATCATTTCAAAAAAGAAAGTCTGTCCATTTTTTTTCCCGTCCACTCACCTATTCTCTTGATCCTCTAAATCACCTGGTAAATATGCTTCAACAAGAATTCTTTGAGAACTTACAAGGTGCCCTATATAATAAGGTAGGCATACTCTAGGAATACCTAAGATCTCAAAATACTCAGGAACAGTCTTGTGAAAGAGGTAAGACCAATGTCATATAGTTTAACACTATCGTTTGCTTCTATAAAATATGAAATGTTTACAGATTACAAAGCCCTTTGTCTATGTTGTTACATTTGACCTCATCCGTGCAGTGGATAGGATTAATGATCACTTTCATATATTGGATAGGGACTAAGGACTCTGGAGATAGGCAACACTGTATCTAACTAAATCCTTAATTCGCTACGTATTAACTATGTGTTAGTTAAGATAGGTTAAGTTTCCCTGCAGTAACAAAGAACATCAAGATCTCAATGATTTAACCCAACCAAGGTGTATTTCTCAGCACCCCCTACAGGCAGTGAAGGTGATGAGGGGCTCTGCTCCTCACAACTGCACTCCAGGACGCAGGAGGACTAAGCAGCTGCCTTAGGAAATGCGGCTTTAACGGAGAGGAGGAGAGCTCCACAGGTCTCACACCGCAATTAAATGCTTTGGCTCCGAGGTAGCACACTTCCCCTCATAACTCATTCGCCAGAACGAGGCTCTGGTCCCAATCCAATTACTAGGAGGTGGATCAGAGTTTTCATTCCTAGATTTCTAGCAGGTAATACAAAGAGGTTTATATGCATTAGGCTACCTGCATGACTTTTGCTGTCTATCAAATTTGAAAATAAAATACCACGGCTCACGGTAAGTCCAGCTACTCCTGGGGTTAAAGGCAGAAGGAAATACATTGTTTTTAATATTTTTTCTCATAAAGAAGATTGTTTACAGGATGACATACACAATATTCTCAGTAACATCCTTACAGAAAACATATGGGTGTCACGGGGCTTCTTTCACTACTGCCCTTGAACCCTGTCTGGTGCTAAAATACTGAAGTGTGAGTCAGTGGAAGCAAATCTGTGTGGTCCGGGACACAGGGTCGTGGCGAGTGGCACTCTCTGGGGCTGGCCCGACAGGACACAGATTCTAAAGCCACTGGAGAGGGCGCGGCAGGGCGGTTCTGCCACCAAATCCAGCCCGCTGGAGGGTTTTGCTGGCCTCTGTACACTTAATCCTTTCTCAGTCTGTTGCCAATACTTTAGGTCAAGAGATGTCACATAAAAATCTACATTTTTTACATTTATGGAAAAGAATAGAGTATGTGACAAGCTGTGACCAGCTCTGGGCAGCACCTGTCTTCTACAAATGGGGCAGGAGCCAGCCAGGACAACACAGCCTCCCCTGGCTCTCGTCACTCCGCAGTGGTCCCTGCCCAGTTCCTGGCCGCGCTTGTGTCTGTGGCTTCCAGTGTGGAGGACCAAATACATTGTATTCTGTTGCGGAAACACTTTAGTTACTTTTCTCAAGTAAGTGTTTAAGTAGCAGTAACTTCAAAGCACTTCCCAGAATTTGATATATTTCCACTTTAGGGATGGCACAGCTGGAGCTCGAGCGTGACTGGGGTTGGCTGTGTGACTGTGTCGGACAGGCTGTGGCAGAAGCAACCCTTCCCCCCTGCCCCCGCTGCACCTCCTTCTGCGCCCCCCCCCCCCTTGCTCTCAAAGCTCTCAATCCTTTCCAGGCATCCTGCTCCTTCCCACCTTCCCTCCACCTGGAGGCTTTTCCTTATTCCTCCTGCCTCTCCTTGCTCCACTCACCTGACCCTGAGACAGGAGGTGAGTGTGTGGCGGAGTGCGCATTCTGCGTCCCCACCACCACCGAGAGGTGGAGCCTGACAAGCTCCCCAGAATCTCCAGGCGCCAAAGTTCCTCCCTCGGTCTGTGCCGCGTCCCTCAGCTCTTTGTGGAATAACCGTGAGGCCCAGCGCGGGGCCAGTATGCAGACTGTGCATTTTTTGGTTCCTGTCTAGACCAGTCAACCCCAAACTGAAATAGCTGAACTGAAGACAGCGCCGGGCTGCCAGGGGCTGGGGACGGGCCAGGCGGGGGAGGGGAGGGGACAGATGGCTTAAAAATAGTGCGGAAAGTATTGCATAAGGGTGTGGGGACCAGCACGACCGTGGTCTCAGCATCTCTTCCCATGATGCGGCTCCCGGGTCTGAGGAGCGTGTGTTTGTTGTTTCTAAGACAAGCAGGGGTGCTCACTTTCTAGCACAAGCAAGGGTTCCGCACCTCACAGCCGCCGGCTGGCTTATTCCGAGGGCAGGGCACCGGGGGTCAGTGAGGGGATCTCTCAGAATGAGAAGGATGTCATCCTCGCTGACACGTATGTGTGTCAGTGTTGTGCAGGTCAGGGGAACCAGCACTTTGCATAAATTGTCTCTCATGTCACAACATGCCAAGGCACATGCTGCAAATATCCCTCTGGCACTTGAGAGGAAACTGAGGCTCGGAGAAGCTAATCACCTTCCAAAGTCAAACGGCTCCACGGGCTAGAGTTAGGATTCAGCATTACAATCTGTGCTTATCTAAATTTGAAGCTATCATTCATAGTTACACGTTGAGAAATGGCGCTTTTTAATCCTGAAAAGTTCCATTTTGGTCATCTGTCTCTAAGGAATCAGGCAGGGAGAAAGGAAGAAAGGAAGGTTACTAGGAGGCTGGACCCAACCACAGTTTGTCTCATTAACTCCTGGTGAAAGTCTCCAAGTCAGCAGAGGCTGAGCAAAGTCTCATCCGAGCTCGTTGTTTTAGGACAAGGCAAGAAGTCAGAGTGTCCTACAGAAATCAGACGAGTCTCCCAGTTCCGACATAGGCGCGTGACTGACCCAGCCGAGGTGGGCTGAGCCCCGGGCCTGGAGGGGTTCCGAGGCACAGACGGTGAGAGGGGCCAGACCCTCATTCAGGGAGGGAGATACCGAAGTCAGAGAGGGGAAGAGACTGCCCCGGGGCTGCACACTGAGAGAGCAGGGGCTCACCTGGAAGCCAGGTGGCCCCATCCCTTGTCCCTTCTGCGCTCAGCTGCCCCCTCCCTGGTCACTGCTGGGGTATGACTCACCGTGGGCGCTCATCCGGGGACTCTGCCCTCCCAGGGGCTCTTTCCAACAAATGTTACTTTCTGGTTCTGAGGAACAAGGGGAGAGTTTCCAAGAAATGGAGTGCTTGTATTGATTTTTTTTTTTTTAGATTTATTTATTCAGTTTTTAGAGAGAGGAGACAGAGAGAGAGAAGGGGGGGGGAGTAGCAGAAAGCATCAACTCCCATATGTGCCTTGACCAGGCAAGCCCTGGGTTTCGAACCGGCGACCTCAGCGTTCCAGGTCGATGCTTTTACCCACTGCACCACCGCAGGTCAGGCCAGTGTTTGTAAACTGGAGCACTTTGTGTTGTTCCTTAGCTTAATTTTTCTTTTTAAGAAGAAGAGGTTCATTCAAATGCTAGAGCTCACGGGGTCAGTTAGAGGTGCGTCAGAAACATCCTTACAGCCACCCTGTTTGGGAGAAATTCTCCACGTGTTCTTGCACACATCCGCTCCGCCTTACTCCGTGCGAGCGCACACGCGTGCGGTGGAGCTGGGCCCCCCACTCGCTGAACAAGCATTCCTAGAGTGGCGACAGCGTCTGACAGGGATCTCAGGAGGACGATGCCGCCTTCCCCAACACCTTCATGCCCAAAACAGGCGTCGTCGGGAGCCTCTGCTTACATGGAATAGAAGTCTGCTTAGGCCAGCTCAGGCACAGCGGAGCTATTACTACAAGGATTCAAGGGCTTCTCCGGAGATGAGAAATGGGTCGGAACTAGGGCTGGACAAGTCAGGGACAAAAGTGTTTCAGTCTTTTCTCCCAGGGTGCCATGAAGTCACCTTGCTGCTTCTCCCTCTGATACTTCCCTGTTCTTTCTCATGCTGCAGATTCTGTGAGCTTCCTCAGGTGCAAGTAAGAGACATTTTAGCTAGAGTAGGAGGACGCTACGGTCCAGCCAATTTCTACCCAGTCCAGGCTGGGGTTGTGCTTGGACCACTCTGGCTCTAAAGCAGTGATGGGGGTGACCGGAAGCCTTTCTCCTGAAATTTCACAGGGTCTCATTCTTACTGCCCCCCCCCCGCCAGGTGCCCAGGCAAAGCTGCTGTGCAGAAGGAAGGAAACGCGTGATCAGAACGATGTGCATGTTTCATTTCAAGAGAAAAGTTAATTTTACTATTGGTGGGTCACTTAGAAAGTGACAGCTTAGCAGCTGGGGATTCCTTTGACTACTCTTCTGTGATCATAACAGCCAACACGTTTCTGGTTGCTTCTTATGTGACTCTGAGCATTTCCCACATTGGCTCACTGGATTCTCACGATAACCCAATGCGCAAAAGCAATGTGGGGGCCCCTTTACAATTCAGGAAACTGAGGCACAGAGAAATTCCCCGATCTGCCCAAGGTGGAGCTGGGATTTGAACCCTGGCAGTTCAGCTCCAGAGTTGGGGCTGTTCACCTCCACATTTCTCTGTGTCCTACCTAAGTGACGTGGTGGTGTATTGACTACAGGTCTGATCTATTGTACCGCTTTGTGCATATAACCTCCTTAAGTTTACATAAAAGCCATGAATGGTAGTCAGAACCACCCTATAGATGAAGAAACAGGCTCAGCGAGGCGAGGGGGTTGGTGTCAAGTCACAGAGCTGGCAGTGACAGGGCTTCCCTGGGGACCCACATCCCGCGGAACACCGAGTCTGGGCCCTCAGCCACTGGGCTTCCGGTCTTTGCAGAGCACGGACACAGAGGCTGCCATCTCAGCAGAGAATGTGCTAGAGACCAAACAGTCAGAAAGGAAAAGAAAACAACAACACTGTGATGAAAGCTTTAAGAGAGCGAAATAATAACGAGAAGTTTGAAACCATTTTCTGGGTAGAGGAAGAAGAACGAAGCACATCACCCTCCCGTTTTGACCGTGGAGCAGGACCCATCGGGGGAGAGAGGCCTGGCGGGTCCTGGGTGCGTCTGAGTCCCTGGCAGCGGGCAGGCTCAGTTTCACACCGATTGTCCTCAGCGAGGCGAGTCCAAATCGGCCCCAGGGCAAAGCAGCGCTGGGAAACTCAGGACGACACCAGAGGGACAGAAGGTTATGAACGTAAAGCTCTCTGGGCCCGGCCCAGTGAACCTACCCCAGGGCAGCCCTGGGCCTCGGAGCGGCCCGTTGAAGGGGTTTACGGTTTACTGGCGGCCTTCGCCGCGGGAGGTCCCACAGGGTCCGGGCTCACGTCCTCACTGCAGGCGGCGCAGCGACACCATGAAGCCGAGACCGGAAGACGCATGATTCACGGGACGGAGAGACCCGGAGTCCACACGCAGCGCTGGGGAGAGGGGTTGGGAAGAGGGGGTGACGGTGTGCACCCCGAGCCTGCCTGGTCTCTCCCGGGAGCAGCGGGGATCAGACTGCTCCACGTCGGTCCTCGCATTGGCCAGGTGGCATCCCGGAGTCATCAGGGGCAGAAACAAAGGAAACCCGGAGGCGGGAATGCTGCCTTGGAGGAGTGCGGAGACGACACCGGAGCACCCAGGACTGCTGGGAGGACACAGACAGACGCCGGAAGACCGAGGCATTGACATCTGTGATAGCTCTTCAGTCAGAGCGTCACTGTGGGTGAAGGGCTCAGACGGCCACAGGCACACACATTCTAGGGGAGCCCAGCACCCTCAAAGAGCACGCCGGTCACTATTCTCGGCATACTGGGCCTTCCCATGGGGACTCACTCACTGGGTTGGGAAGTCTAACGCAGTGGGAGTCACTGGACCCCAGGCGGGCAGAGCCAAGTGGTGGCACAGCCCCAAGGCGAGGGGGCATGGCTCATGTCACAGACAGCAAAGCGAGAGCAGACGTGGGCACAGTTTGTCTTCTGTAGACCTGTGGTGTCGGCCACTTGGTCATGGGGGTCCTAGACATGAAATAGGGAGCCTATGAAATTCTTACTTGATTCATTTAAGCAGAAAAGTTCTAGGTCAGATGAAAAAAAGTCTAACCTAGATCATAAAAACAGAGAGTCATGGCCTCTCATCAATCAATCAACCTACAGGCTTGAGTTGGGTTTACGGGCTCAGAATCCCTGATGGATTGGAAACCGGGTCCCCTTCCAGAAAGAGCCCAATCTACTGCTGCTGACTGAAACTGTTCAGCCCTCTCCCAGCCTCTGCACAGGGACTGGGGCCCTCCTCCAGGCCATCACGTCTCGGGGAGGAGGACCCGATCAGACCTTTTGGGAGCTCCTGGCCATGGGCTCTGAGTTGACCCTGATGCCAGAGGTGGGGGGCAGCATCACCATGGTCTAGCGCTCAGAGCAGGGGCTTGTGGAGGTCAGGGGCACAAGGCGTTTTAGCTCAGTTGCCCCTCACAGGGGGCCCAGAGTGTCCCCAGACACATCCCATGGTCATCTCTTCAGCTCCAGACACCAGAGCAGGAATGGACACACTCAGCAGCTGCTGGAATTGGTTCCCTGAGCAACGGAGTGAGAACTAGGAGGTGGGGAAGGCCAAGGGGGAGGCCCCAGAACGGCGCCCACCTAGGAGGAGGAGAGTAAACGGAAACCGCGCCACACCTCTGGGGGCCGTGTGGAGATCGCTGCCACCCTCCCGGACCTGAAAGCCGGTGGTGGTGATGCGTACACTTGGCTCGTGCGGAGGACAGACGGCTCGTGGAGAAGGACGGTGGGTTGTCCTAAGTCTCACGAGACGGCACCACCAGCGGCAGCTGCGGGGCCAGATGTGGTTTCATTGCTGCGGTGAATTCACGCCTAGCCTGATGCCCACTGACCTGGCAGATGCCCCCTTCTCCGTCCCTGCCTGGGAGACCCACCAAAAGCCTTTTGCTTTCAGATGACAAGGCCGGCAAAGCAGGGTCCCTGTCCTACCTCAGGGGATGTCACCCCTCCAGCTCTGTGTCATATGCAGTTCACAGAGACCTGGGACACCCTTCCCTTCCACAGGCATCACACTGGTCCAGGACACGGATGACACTGTGATGACTGGACCCAGTGAGCAGGAAGAATGTCGTACTGGTAAGACAGAGCACCAAAGGGTGGAGAGTGACCCTAACTAAAATTAAGGTGCCTCCTCCCCACCCCCCAGGAGTCCCTAGCGGCCTGCTGGTGCGGGGCAGGTCTGGAGACCTCGTCTAAGGCAAAGGCTCAGCCGCTGCACATGCCTCCCCTGAAGCCAAGAGCGAAGCACAATGCCTCCGGGCTCTTAGGGTTTTCTCATTTAGGCATGTTACTCCAGCCCGTTTGCCAGGTGGCCCAGAAAGCTGGCCCGGAACAAGGTCCCAGCTGGCCTGGCACGTGGGCCACATGACCCGGCAGATCCAGTGGGGCTGGAGGGGACGGTGACAGGTAGGGGGTGCTGTCTGGCACACCCCTGAGGTGAATCACAGCCCAGGCCCTGAGGAGCTCTGGAGCAAAGCCCAGCCATCATCTGTGGATCACTGTGACCTGTTTGAGAAACAGTTCTCGGCCAAATACCGGGCCTTGGTAGAGACCGAAAGTGTAGCCGTGTGCCACTCAGTTACCGTGTACCGGAGCTGCCCATCACGAATCGGGCGTTATCCGGCCCACCAAGCCACTGAATGCTTGCACAAGCCAATGTGCTTCTGCGGGGGGGTGAATACACAAAACGTGGGCGCCCCATTCAGTGAGTATTACGGAACCAGAACCAAGGAACAAAGCCTTGTGGACACAGAAACCACAGCTGCACTTTAAGCCTGCTTTGCTATGAGAGGGAGGGCTGCATCTGTATGATTCCACGGAGTGACATTCTGGAGAAAGCAAGGTTACGGAAACTGAAAACCGACCGGGGACAGGCAGGCACGGGGTCGAATACGCGGGCACCAAAATCCGGGGGGAGATTTAAGCAACAGAATAAAAAATGGTACAATTGCTATCGCCTAATAAAAAGCACACAAACACCCATTAGAGTATGTCTACCGATGTCTTAGGTCATCAAATGAAACAGACATCAGGCAGGTAGGGGACAGCTCTTCTGTGCGGATAAACTCCAACGACTAGAGAAATAAAGAGTAGAAAGTCACTGTGAAATCACCACAGTAGAAACTGCCGCCGGTCGGATCTCCTGGTGGATGTTCAAATCAGTGGGCAAAACATGGAAGGAGAAATAAGATATTTGCATCGTCTTGAAATGTCTCCCAATAATAAATATTCATTCACTGCAAAGGGAAAGAACAGTCAGTCACCTGACAGTGGAGGGAGCCGGGGGTCAGCACCTTGTCCGCAGTAGACCCCGCGTCAGCCTGGGCCCTGATGGGCAGCACCACCGCATGGCGCCCTTCCCAGTAAAGCGGCACCCTAATCTCATCCTGGGAACATCACGCAAACCCTTACCGGGAACCATTACACAGAACAGCTGGCCAGCGCGCTGCACGCACAAGGTTTCAGGCCATAAAAGCCCAGGAGAGTCTAAGCGCGTGGCACCTACTGGAGACGCCGAGGAAGAGGTAAAAGTCAAATGCACTGTGGATCCTGGACCGAACCCTCCTGGAACAGGGAAAGACACGCGTGGGGAAACTTGGAAAACTCAAAAGGCGTCTGGAGAGTCGTTAGAAGAAGTACCGTCCCGAGGTTCGTTGCTCCCGCTCGACACACGTGCAGCGTCACGGAGGATGATGTCATCAGAGGATGCTGGGCGCGGGGCACACGGGAACGTCGACACCGCATGGCAGTGCTTCTGTGAGTCTGACCGGATCTCAAAATAAAAGTGTTGACTTCTTAAGCAGCGGCCAGTCGACATTTGCCGTTTGCAAAAGCATTCTGAAGTAACACGGAGATCTAACTTGGGACGGTGGTGACTAACACACCCACGTCGCATTGTTGCAAATCAGGGGCACCGTGGAGAAAGGAGAACGTGGAGATATAGTCATCACGAGCTCTCCGCAGCGGGACTCAAAGACGGTGCTCATAGTAAGAGGGGTGGGGGGGGAACAGGTCTTCTTTATACTTCATCTCCAAGGTTACGTGAGTCACTTGTTGTCATTTCAAGTAGAAACATGTCTGCAGCCAACACCTACTGCTAATTAAAAAAAAAAAAAAAAGGATTGGAACCCATTCTAAGTGTGGGGGAGAATGCTAAGCAGTGGAATATTAAATACAAACCAATTTATAGTGTCCAGAGGGCCTGGGGAGGCTGCCAAAAATAAAGTTTGCAGAAACCAGTCGACTAAATCTCTAAAGAAGGGGGGGGGGAAGAGCTTATATTACAAATCCCATAAATATTTCGAGAGTGGTAGGTAAAGGGTGTTTAATACTGATGAACAAAGTTTTAGCGTGTATTGGAAAAACAGTTTCTAATATAAAATTACCGACGACTGGAAGCTATCTGCAAAATTTTATACCTAAGTGCTCGCAGATGTAATTTATTTTTCTGACAGCACTCTGCCTGTGTCATGAAACTTGTTTTTAATAAAACATGAACGCAGTTAGGTTTTGCCAATTAGGTTCAGAGGAGTCGTAATCAGTCTGATTCAAGTTGATATGTAGCTCCTTAAAGTCAGCGCTGACCCATAGAAGGGCTTCAGTATATTTCTAATGTGCTGGTGAAAGATGAGCTCCCCAAAACCCTGTGATTGCCCGGATGGGAGCGGGGGAGGTAGGCCCGGCTAACGCGGGACAGAACCCTCCCAAAGGGACCGCATGGGTGGTGGCTGGACATGGTGACGTGTTCCGGGTTAAGCGTGAACACTTTACTACAACTGACGTGATCATAAGCTCATGCTGTATTTTGTTTATTCACAACATGGGCATACGTCTGAGGTATGCAAATGTCTAATACCCATATATCGATCCCCTTGTATAAATCAGTCAGCCAGAAAAATAAATCCAAGGGGCTATGTTAGCACACTTCTTGGTGGTGTGGGGGTGTTCTGAGGTAGAGACAGGCATGTTCCATCACCTTGAGCACTTTGATAATCTATGATACCATCAGGAATCCCCCGCACAATTCCCTTTTCTGGTTGTAGGCAGAGAGCATTGGCACTTTGGACTATTCATTTGGGTCCCTGCCATTGTATATTCAACAGACACTGAGTCACTATTCTTTGCAAAGCAGAGAGGGCAGAGCAGTGGGACTTGTTACTGGACTTGAAGCCAGAAGACCCGTCTTCTACGAGCTGTTCTGGTTTTCACATTTACAACCGGTGACAGTCATTCTTGCCTCTCCTGACTCGCCTGACATGTTGGTGGGGACACAATATCACAGTTTTAAGGGGAAGTGCTTTGAAATGTTAAATCCACCATGCAAATGTAAGTTATCACGGTCGATCTGGAAGGACGATGGGTGTCTCCCGTTAGGTTTGAGATTCCGTGCTCAGTCACATAGTGAAGAAGGTCACAGGCAGGAGGTCACGCTGCTCAGCAAGGACGAGGGAACGACGCAGGCACCGCGTTGAGACCCCTTATCTGGTAACAGTCAAGATAGAGTCTGACACCGTATCCCGTCTGGTTCGCCCCATACCTCACCGGCTTGCTAACGAAGCCAATGAACAATGGGAGAACCCAGAAGACGTTCTGCACGGGTGGGGAGGGCATGCTGCCATGGGCATGTGCGCCACCTGCCTCCCAGAGCCGCGGTTGGGGCTGCACGTCGTCGTCAGGTCTCCCTGGCGGCTTCCAGCAGGCACAAAGTCGGTGAGAAGGGCCGGCCTTCTCTCGCTCTCTGCAGCTGCTCCCCAGACAGGAATTGAAACGCGCCTAGCGGTCATTCATTCATTCCCAGCTCGAGTTTTGTCTTTCCTGTACCCCTGGACACTTCCACGTTCTGGCTCTGAAAGGGAAGTCTCCGCGTGTGTGATAGACACACAAGGCAGCTTCCCCGCTATTTTTGTCTCTGCCAGCTTGCCTGGGTCGCTCTCCAGCCTGTCTCCTCCTCTGCAGTTTCAGGAATGCCAAAGCAGAAAAATAAAGCCAAGCGCCACTCCTTAATGGTGGCTTCAGGTGCCCGCTGGCGTTCAGAGAGCAGGGACCAGGGACGGAGGCTGGTGGACTCGGCTGAGCCACAGACGGAGCCCGTGAACGCGTGTCACCCTGTGGCTGTTTGTTTGCCTGAAGCATCTTCAACTCTCATCGGGGTGGAATGAAGCACCTTTCTAACTTCAAGAACATTTTTATTGAATTGATTTTGATGGGTTTGAAATTATGCATCTTGTGCAGTGGTTCTGAGGGGCCCATCTGAATAACAGGGAACAGCAGATTATAGAAAATATTCAAAACGGCAGAAACGGAAGCCAAGCTGGCGCGAGAAGGAGACCAGTTAAACATGTCAACAGTTCATTCATCATGGGAGTGTCTTTGGCATTTATTGTGACTTTTTAAGTTCTTGTATTCAAGCATTATTTCATTAATAATTAATAATGGCCTCCATAATGCTTTCAAGGATTATTGTATTATTATTTTAATTACATAATATTCTGGTGCCCCACCACCCCACCCCACCCCCTTCCCCAGAATTCTGCATCTGAGGCAAGGGCCTCCCTGGCCTTCACCTAGTCCTGACCCTACATATGACAGGACCGCTACCCCAGCAGGGGACCCGGGGACTTCAGAAGACATTCTGTGTCACTCTGCTGTTGGCAACAGGAGAGTGTCCTGCATATCTGCTCTGAATATATTTAGAGAGAAACTCTACAGTACAGGCTCTGGTCATGAGGTCATTGAAGCCAGGACTTCTCAAACATGAATGTGGTCCCCCATTACCAAGAACCTTGTTGAAAATGTAGGTTCCATTTGAGCAGGTCTAGACTGGAGATCAAACATCTGCATTTCTAGCAAGCTCCCAGTGAGAGCTGAGGTTGCTCGTCCCCGGACCTCATGTTCAAGGACGAGAGTCTACAAACCGATGGGTCGTGGGCTGAATGTGTCTCAGGCATGGTTTGTTTGTTTGGTATAAAAATATTAGCTAAACTTTTATCTAGTCGTAAGAGAACCAGGGTATCTGGAAACCCTGGACCAGCATTCTTGCACAGTAACTCACAAAAGGCTCCAGAGGGTACCAGCTGTCCCGTTAGACGCGTGTTCTCCGTGTTCCCGCCGCAGCCCTTGCCACACACAACCACACGCACGCTCCTAACCTTCCCAGCCCGCTGGCTGTTGGCCTGGGCTCCGTGGGCATTTGAGTTTGCAACTCCACAACACAAAACCTAACACCCTCAGCTGCCCGGAGAGGCTGGTCCCTCCCCTACGAGGCCACCAAGCTCTCCCTCTCCCACGCCACACTAAACTGTTCAGTGTGCCAATGGCATTGAATGGTATTGACCCACGCCGTAACTAGCATAGGGTTCCTCCGCTGACTCTTTAATCCCCAAGCTGCGGATCCGCGCTGCTCTTGTGGCATCATCACCAACTTAGGACATGGCAGAGGACTATATTTAAACTTCGCCTTGCCAGCGGGAGGAAGACTCTCTCAGAGGCTCAGACCTTAACACTCCCGGATTCTGAAATGATGGGAAAATTTTACGGGTGATTAAGTTGAAGACGAAAGAATTAATAGGAACGCCATCTACCAATTTGTATTTAAATTTGGCCAAGGTATTTTGTAGCATTTGGAGCTGAAAGCATGAGATTCTTGGTTGGATTTCCAGTCTAAATCTAAAAGTTATTCTACGTTCAGGATGATTTAAATGATAACTGCCAAGTAAAAGTGACGTTGTGCCCGTAGACATTTTAGCCACTTGGCTTTGTTTACCGCCGGCCACATCCAATTGCTTCCCAGGGTCCTGGTGATTCTAGCCCCTAAATATGTCTCCATCCATTCCCTGTCTTCTCCTTCTGGCCACTTCCCTGACATCATTTCTCTTCGGGGTCATTGCAGGAGCCTCCTACATGTCTTCTTGGCTGTCAGTCAGTACTCCCCCTCTTGAAGAGGTCTCCTACCTTCTTATGAGGGTAAACAACAGAAATATATCAAGTTCCTCCCCCCTTACACCTCCTAGCATCTCCACCACTCACAACACAAAATATAAAATCCTCATATGGTCACCAAGCTCCTCCCATGCCAGACACCCCACCCCTACCCCTTGACACAGCCTGGTCAAAATCCCGGGAGCTCTCGAAATTTCCCACAACACATCAAACCTCTTTGCTTTGTACGTGTGGGTCCCCAGGTAGATGCGTCAGCCCAGCAAGGGGTTGTTCCGTTGTTCTTATGAGGTGCAGTGGAATTCCATTGTGCGTGGGCATTAATTCTAGCCGTAGAGTATAAGGCAACAGTCATGTATTTTTTTTAAAGAATTACCCTGGGAAATTCTTTATATCACCCATGATATAGATGATATATAGTTTGGGTACAAACAAAACTGGCAGTTCTCCATGTAGAACCAAGAGCTCATTCCTTCGGTGGGTCTTTGTTGGAGTAGTTGACCTACATTTAAAAATTCTAGAGGAATTTAATTTTGATGGATCTTAGTTTCCTATCTGTGAAACAAGGGAGGGTTTAGCTAAATAATTATCAGAAATGTCAGCTTCAATATTCTGGACGAAAGATCAAACACAAGTGCCGGGCGGAGAAAATTCACGGATACTGTGGTCACGGTACAAGGTACTTAGGAAAACGTACACAAAAGGTTTATGTGTAGCAGGGCTGAGAAAGTTTTGCTCACTACACACCCCAGGGGCCTGGAAAATCAAGGGGAAATTGAGGCAAGCCAGCTCAGAGGGACTTTGCCCCCAAAGAGAAGCGAGGACACAGGGGGTCGAAGTTCCTCTTCTCACTCCTGTGCCCGAGCGAGGCAACAGGGAGAGCGTGGGCTTTTGGATGGTGCTTGACCCCCGAAATGGGCGGGGACCACAGGTGGTGGCAGCCTGTGGCGACACGCCTTACGACACCCACTGCACTGTGCCAGGCTTCAGGACAGTCACCAGGCTCATGAGCCGTCAGAGGAGTGGACGTCTTAAGGAAACAGCACAGAATCTGCAGTATAGCATAGATCTAGGGCAGTGGTTCTTAACCTTTTTTGAGGTACCGAGCCCACCAGTTTCCTATGCGCATTCACCGAACCCTTCTTTAGTGATAAATAAAATATGATTTTTATTTCCAAATTCAAGACATAGGTATATGTTTTTTTACTGGTGCACAAAATGAGCCATGCATGAACATCACCTTGCTCAAAGAACAAAACCAACAAAGTGCATGAACTCACAACAAATGACGGTATTACTTTATTCTGGCCTCCGCGGCAGAGGCTTCTCCGAACCCCTGAGACTGACTCATCGAACCCCTAGGGTTCTATAGAACCCAGGTTAAGAGCCACTGATCTAGACCAAGAGGAAAGTGGGTTGAAGAAATAATTCATAAAACAACAAATTAAAAATCCTCTTGAAAGAATTATGCCAGGAAAAGCACAAGAGTCTAAGAGGAAGGGGCGGCTCAGGCCTACTCCGAGTGGTTCATCGCAGGGGTGCCCCCACCCCTTTCTGACACAGAGTGGGACGTGGAGCAGGGGCTGGGCCCCTTGCGGAGAAAGCTGTGCCTCTCTTGCATTCTGATGAATCGATTTTCCAGACTCGTGAGTTTCAATTCCGTCCAGACGTCCAGGGGGCTTTTCCTGTTCATGACAAGCCTGAGTGTGGGAAGAACCCATTTCTGACTCCTCTTCCCCGGAACTGTTACGACATTCTCCGTCTGTGAGCTGCAGTGACTTTTCTTCTGTGCAGTCCGCAGCTCTGGCTCTTCTGAGCATCTCTCTGCGTGTTTGCTTTTTTTTCCTCTCTCGTTTCTGCTGGACAGCTGGGGTCTGTCTGAGGTTCTCCTCTTGTGGACAAGGTTCCGACTCGGAGCTCTGAAGGGCAGTCGTTGAATCAGTCCCGTGTGTGCCATGCTCTGGTCTGTTTCACACTGTGAGAGACGCAGAGACAGACCTGGCCTGCGCTGTGGCCTTGTACCTGCCTGATTCTGGCAGAATGAGTGATACGGAGCCATAGGCCAACGGATCATAGCACTTTGGATATGAGGACGGTTCTGGAAAGAACCATCCAGAGGACCCAGAGCAGTCTTTTCTGGCGTATTGTCTGAGAGAGCGGGTGGGTTTTGGGTTTGACCGCAGGACCCCGTCTCAGCAGACGCAGGACCAGACCTGCACGTCCCTCTCCGCCTCCACATCTGGGGCTGCTTCTGCTCGGCCACAGACAGCACTGGACTGGTAGATACCGTTGCTCGATCCTGCTCCTAGAGCAGAGGGTCCCAGACCTTAACATCCAGACGCGCGGGGAAGATGGCGAGGTAGCCACAGAGAGGTGCGACGGTGTAACCCGTCCATTCTGTCCTCACACTCAGCCTGGAGGGTTCCGCTTCCCTCTCTGACGTCCTCCTGTGTTTCGCCTGAGCTCTGTATCTTCTAGGCCTTGCTTTGATTTTACTGCTTTAAAAAACATTTTTTTTTTTTTTTTTTTTGGTAGGAACAGACAATATAGAGAACTATTTCCCCATTAAAAGCATAAAAATAGTCTAGAGACATGATAACTAGCCACTGTCCCCAGGCGCCGTGTCAGGGATGGCTTGGGGACAGCAGCAAATGGCGAGGTGTCCAAAGGGTCGCCGCTCCCCGACTGCAGGCATCATGCGCACATCACGCTGTGGGCCCACAGGAGTGGCGGCTCTGATTTGTCAAAAGAAGTTGGGAATCTTGTATATTTTAGTAAAATCTGCTGATTTTCAATATGTTGCTCTCTCTTTTTATTTATTTATTTTTTATAGGACAACATAGGACAAGTGCAGCTAGCTCATCCACACACTGGGTCCCTGTATAGACACACTCTCCCAGAGGTCACTTCCCTCCAACGGAGCATGGAAGCAGCCTGGGACCCAGACCCGGGAGGCTCCACAAAGAGCTGCGCCCATCTGAGAGTGACAGGTGGAGGCAGGGAGACAAAGGGCACAGTCTTTAAAACAAAGCTGTGTTCGAATCCCGGGTCTACCGCTTACTTGGTCTTTATTTGGGCAAATAAAGCCACCTTCCTTTGCAGGTTGGTTTTCCCGGGAAAGGGGCTGCGACTGGTGCCAGAGGGGCCCCCCGCGGGAGGCAGGGCTGAGCAGAGGGGCATTAAACCTCGATGGAGTTAACAGCAGAGGCCTTTGCTGACCCTACGGGGAGCTCTGGCCAAGGGACAGTCTTTCAGAAATGTCCTGCATGAAGGCGAGGGGGTCAGACTTTTATATTCTCGTACCAATAAGTCATAGCATGCCGACCACCCCCAAAGAGGGAAAAGCAGCTCCTGTGGATTGCTGGGGGTGGCAGTGAAAGTTCAAGCTGTCAACATCCTCAGCAGCAAGGAGAATCACCACCGTGGTCTTGAAACGGAACAGGGCAGGGGGCAGTTCAAGGCCAGGCTGGTCAGCATCCACTGGAATCGCCGAGCCTTGGTTTCCTGTTTGGTGTCACAGGGATAAATGTACTTTTCTCCCTTGGGCATTGTACAGGTAAGATACACCACGTGCAAAGTGACCAGCAGACTACTTGGCACACGCCCAGCACTTGCTAAGCTATGATCAGCGGATGTAAGCATGAAGTCATTTGCAGTCAGGGGTCAGAAACAGTGTGAGCAAAGGCCCGGAGGCAGGGACAAGTGTGACAAGGTTAGGACATTAAGAAAAGCAGATTGGCCCTGGATGGTTGCTCAGTGTTAAAGCATCAGCCTGGTGTGTAGAAGTCCCAGGTATGATTCCCGATCAGGGCACATGGAGAAGTGCCCATCTGCTTCTCCACCCTTCCCCTCTCCTTTCTCTCTGTCTCTCTCTTCCCCTCCCACAGCCAAGGCTCCATGGGAGCAAAGTTGGCCCGGGTGCTGAGGATGGCTCCATGGCCTCCACCTCAAGCACTAGAATGGCTCTGGTTGTAATGGAGCAAAGGCCCAGATGGGCAGAGCATCGCCCCCTGGTGGGCATGCCAGGCGGGTCCTGGTCGGGCGCATGTGGGAATCTGTCTCTCTGCCTCCTTGGTTCTCACTTCAGAAAAATGCAAAATAAATAAATAAATACCCTTCCCCTCTCCCCAATAAAAGAAAAGCAGAGAGGTCACAGCAGTGGATTTAACATAAATGATCATTTTGAGACCAGATGCTAGAGGATCTTCAAATTTGAGCCAGAGAATCAGGACCGGTGCGGTGGGCAGTGAGGGAAGGTCCGAAGGGGACATAACTTGCTGAAGGTGGGCTGTGCTCAGATCGGGGTGTGTTCCTTGTGTGGCAGAAGAACACTAAGGGTGACCAGCGCTCCTGCGTCCACACTTGACCAGGCAAGAGTCTGAGGGCGGCTGTCAAGACAGGCTGACTTAAAACGGAGGCGAGCAAGATGGAGATACTGCTGCTCAGGGTGAGGCACTGCTCCCCCTCCACCTATGGGCTGGACAGCAAAATGGACAAGGCCCTTGAAACTCTGGACATTTGGATGGGGCCTCTTGGGATATACCTGGCTGTTTGGGGGAGGTCACAGTACTCCACCACACCTCCAAGACGACATGTAAGTCTAGAGCAGGGGTCCCCAAACATTTTACACAGGGGGCCAGTTCACTGTCCCTCAGACCGTTGGAGGGTCGGACTATAAAAAACACTAAGAACAAATCCCTATGCACACTGCACATATCTTATTTTAAAGTAAAAGAACGAAATGGGAACAAATACAATATTTAAAATAAAGAACAAGTAAATTTAAATCAACACACTGACCGGTATTTCAATGGGAATTATGGGTGCGGATGCATCCTGTGCTCCTCTCACTGACCACCAGTGAAAGAGGTGCCCCTTCCGGAAGTGTGGCGGGGGCGGATAAAGGGCCATAGTTTGGGGACCCCTGGTCTAGAGGGTAAGGTTGCCCCGGACAGCAAAATACCTGGATCTCTGGCAGCGGGGGAGGAGCTCAGGGCAGCCTGTTCTGTGAAAAGGTCTGGGAGAGCGACACACATCAGAAGGTGGCCGGGCCGGGCGGCCAGCAAACAGAGGTGCCCTTTAGCATCTCCACTCGGGGACAAACATGCCCTGTGAGCTGCTCAGAGCCAGCAGAGCCACAGGCAAGATGGGCCACAGCCTGTTTGACAGCGGCCACAGGTAGTCCTGGCAGGGAGCACGGGTCAGAGTTCCTCGTGAGCGCGAGATGCTACACGAGGCGCATTTATGCGCGCGTGTCGAAGAGACCTCGGGATCTCTCCACGGCAGCCATTTCTCCTCTTTTCCCCTTTTGCACCTCTTTTCAAAATGCCATTTTTGATTTTAGGGTTGGAAAAATGATTGGCTTGGAAGGGTCGGGACTCCTTGATCCTTCAAAGAACGTTTTAGAACGTTGCAGAAGATGCCTATTGAAAACATTGAACTCTGTCTGCTGTGTTCCCAACCCCCTTCGGGCAGGCCCTTCCTCTCGTAATGAAGAAAATCATTTTTTACAATGTTCATTATAAAATAGGGAATGGCTTGAATTATCTCTCTGCAGGGTCTTCCATTTCTCTGGCATATTCAGCCTAATTAGCTGCACCTACTACTGGTCAAGACTCAGGAAGATAGATAGCCAGGGGCAATCTTAATACACGAAGGAAAAAAAAAATTCTGATAGCTCCTTTAACCAAATCATTAGTGAATATTTGGATACTTAATATATTTCCTTGCTCAAATAAAGAAAACATTGATGGAGATATTTACTTGGGACAAATAAAGAAAATGTCGAGGAGGAAGTTTCCCAACTCGTTTTCTGTAGATTGCTAGAGATAGTTCAAATTTGTGTGCATGCACTGATTACAACCGTGTTCAACGTGATTGTGCTTCCTGGCCTGAAGAGGCTCCCCACACACAGACTGACCTTGACCAGAAGCAGAAGAGCTGACATTTCTAACTCCATTAATGAGACCTTGAAGTCTTTCATACTTTTAAAGATTGGAATATTTATAATAATTCATCAAATGCTCGATTAAGATAATTTTACTTTCACAATCTAAAAAGGTATGGAAAAATATTAATATATATATTTTTGGGTGAACATCATACTACTAGATGATTTTGCTTTGTTTACTTTCTGGATATTTATGGTTTCTATCTTAATTTGCCAAAGTTTTGGGGGTTTTTTTACTATCCTATTTCCTACTGAGAAACTTATTTTTTTCTATGATAGTGATTTGATGGGAAGACCAAAATCAGTAATATATTGATAAGATTAAAAATAAAGCCCATTAAAAAAACAAGTGTACATGCCCCTAGAAAGTTAAAGTTAGGAATTTCAGTGTGGGATATTTTCTTATGCATGTGTTTGTTTTGGTGTGTGTCTGTGTGTGTGTGTGTGTGTGTGTGTGTGTGTGTGTGTGTGTGTGTGTGTGTTGAGTGGACACGCCGATGTCTACGCTGTCTTGTGGCCCAGCAAACACAACCCTGAGTATCATCTGGCGATCTCAAGTTTGCAAACTCTAATACGGGTCAGGGACGGAGCCTCAGGGAGCAGCAGTGAGCTGTCGCTTTGACAAGCATTCACCAGCCTGCCCACCAGCTGCCGGGACACAAGGAGCAAATGGGTTCTGCCCCCTCCCCAGAGCGCCTGGAAAGATAAGTATGCATCAGGTAGTCACTTAAGTGGAACTTCTGGTGTAAGGTTACCACATCTTTTGTTTTTAGTGCCCAAGGGCAAAGAGCGTGGTTAATGCCGCCTCCGCCGGAAAGCAGGTTAAGAGGGTTAATGCCGCACTGTGGGCGGTGTCACAGTTCAACACCCGGTGTCCTCTGACTCGGTGCCGGCGTGCCGGTTTGCGCTTTGTAGCTTTTCAGAAAACTGAAATGTGGACGTCTGTGGGCGGGAGGAGTAGAATTGATGAATCATTCGCAGGGGAGAAAAACAAAATAAATGAAATACATCTTTGTTTCTTTTGTGCTCGATAATACCCAGTGCCTGAAATGCGAGCGTGATAATTAGAGATTTCAGAGTGGAAACCACAGCCTGCGGAGGGTGAGTGTGTTTTCACTGGGCACGTGGCAGTCCCTCCGGGGTAGGTGTCACGACACGCTGAACGCGAGGGATGTCTGCAGAATTCGAGGACAAGCTGTGCGCGCCCCGCGATTCGCGATTTGTGAGGAGGCCATAAGACGACGCGCACGATTCATGTGACCCAACGGAACAAACAGATTATCCTTCTCTCATCTGTCCGCTCTTTATCAAGGGAATGCCATTGCTCCGGGGACTCAAAACCCACGCTCTGAAAAATATCAAATGCGCTCTTTTACTGAAATGCATGTGCGATTTTAGACAGAAATCGAGTCTGTTGGAATCTTGTTCTTGTCTACGATGAAGCCTTTATATATTGCCTGACCGGGGTCACTCTGACATGGATACAGGGTGGTGTGACAGCTAAGAGGCTGGGTTTGGAAATGTAAGCTCACTCAGGTCTGGGATTTTGGCATAGTTGTGGACCCCCCCCCCCCCCCACCTTAGACCTGGGTCCTTATTTGCAAAACGGGAGGGATACAGTTTATTTACTTTAAGGATTAAACACGATAATATATTGGAAGCCGTCAAGTCTAGGGCCTGGCTGATAGCAAGCGCTCAGTATACACTGGCATTTCAAATACTATTTTTCAGATCCACAGCTGAGAGACTGGGCATCTTTTACTAACAGAAGGGCAAAAATGTCTTCTGTTTGCCTACGTTCCTAGGCAGGAGAACCTGAGAGAAGTCTGGAGGCTTTTACAGTAAGAAATTGAGAAAACTGTTTTAGAATTTGATCCATACATATGTTCCCATTTTTGTTTTGGCTTATTCCTGGAAGGCGGGCACCTTGTGTCCTTGTGGTGGTGTGCTGCAGTGAGTGATATTGCTTTATCTTTTCCCCTCTTCTCCATGTGGGTCATCAAAGCGCTTGTGACATATGCACACTACTATCATGGATGTGTGAGCTACACAGTTCGTTGGATTTTTATGCAATAAACTTGTCAAATTGGAAAAAGAAAATGAACACGTGAGAAAATCTGGTCCAATGCACCTTTTTATAAAACAAACAAACAACAACAACAAAACTAAGTCTCCGAAAAGTGAAGGGATTTGCTCGAATTCGAATGGTTTTGTGGCAGAAAGAAGAGGCCCAGTGCCCTGGGATAGCCCGAGTAATCTGCCTGTGCCATGCCCCTGGCAGTGTCTGAGCACTGGATTCACAGCTGGGCATTGCCAGTGACGGGGGATCTCGAGTCTAGGTCATTCTAGCTGGTGATGGGGATGCTTGCTAATTTTATGTTTTACTAAACTCTTTCCATGGGCTATTGTTGACAAAGTTCCTTTGTCCATGCGTTAGACTCCAGATTAGGTGTAAATCTTTGGATATGTGTGTCTGTCACTCCATGTGTGTAATTTAAGCTGGACTTCTCATGCACAGATTGATAGCACATTTCCATGGCTATCAGAGAGTTGTCTTATTTTAAAACATCCTGGTTGAAAATGCTGCTATCCGATTCACTCTTATGGGTTAAGATAGATTCTCACAAAGAAGCCCATGACAAGACACTGACAGATGTGTCTTAGATAAGAATCGGTTTCCCATGGGTTTGTCTGTCAACTCTGCCAGCTATGACGACCACACAAACCAGGGACTTAAGGACACAAAACAGAAAGAGTCGCGAGCAACATGGGCAGCGGTTTCCGAATATGGCACTTCTCCCAAAGAGCAGCTCCGGGGAGCAGAACTAGAACACTGCACCGTGGGCAAGCTCCCTGGAGACGGACCACAGGGGCCGGCAGGGCTAGCAGGGGTCTCACGCACCACTGAATGTCAGAGATTCAACCGAAGTGCGCCTGCACGTCCACGTGACCATCGGTCGGCATGGCCTTCTTCACTCACCGTGTCAGTCTGCGAGAACACAAAATGATCTGGGAGACCCCATCACTGTTGTCACAAATAGTCACAGATTGCATACGTGGGGAGTTAGGAACAAGACCAAGTCAATCAAGGTCATATCTCAGGTCTCATGACATCTCGTTATAAGGTATTTAGGGGCAAGTACTTAAACTTAGCCCCCAAAGGCTTCCTATCTCAGGAAGCTGGCGCATCGATGGACAGACTGCACAGTGAGCACAGCAGTGACCCGGCGTCTGAGCACTGGATGAGCGTGTGCGGTGTGCTCTCTAACGGCTCTATGGTCCCGAGACGCATTCAGTGGCTCCGGGCCCTGGGCTGCCCTCCGTGGGAGAGGCAGAGACAGAGGCGGCTTCCCCATAAGCCTCTGTGTGTGTCTCTTAACAGGAAAGCTTTTCCTGAAAAGTTAGACTTGCCCTTTGATGAGTCCATTCCCAGCTCCAGGGGAGGGTGTGGCGAGCACATTTGACAAGGAGAAATGCCATGGCCGTGGGGAGTGGAGGCGATCATGTTTCATTCAGTCCCTGGAGCTGGACCCCCAAACAAAGTCAGGGTGTCGGCAAGAGGAAGTGAAGGCGGGCTGCTGGCAAGCAGGGCGCAGACCCCACAGCGTCCCTCTGCCTGCTCAGTCCTGCCCTGCGACCCCGGGGGTGGGGGGCAGAGGAAGACGGGAGGTGCGCTGGAGTGAGAAAGGCAGAGGCAGAAAAAAGATACTCTGGAGAGTTAACTGCCCATGATGACAGGTGATTGCTATCTGATCAACATGACAATTTTCTCCCGTAAGACAAACAAAAGCCAGCCGCGTTTCTGTCCCCTCCTCACCTATAGTGTTTCAGAGCGTGTGTTGAGTTGCAAGACCCCTTTGCTATAAATCATCGCGGCGAGCCGCCCTGTAACCCAGGACACAGAGCCAGCCCAGCATGACCCCCTCCTCAGAGCCCCGCGCCAAGACCTCCACGGTGAGGTCGGTTCTGGGGAGAGAACCAAAGCTCCCGGGGGCTTCGTGAGTTGGGCAAAAGCTGACTGTCTGAGAAAAAGGCCCAGGACCACCGTGTCCAAGTGGGACCCCTCTGGTGACCGCACTGCACATATAACCGTTATTGTTTTCTACTTACATTACTCACATTAGCTCGTGTGCTTGCTTACTACTAATTATTTAAAATTGGATAACGCTGAGAAGGAAGAAAAAAACATACAACTCACTCAGAGATAACTACTGTTATTATTTTCTTATTTTTGTCCATTTTCTTTTCTAGACAGATATATTTCCATATAAATTTATTTTAAAATGAGATTAAGTTATAGCCTATAAAGTTTTTTTGTTTTTTATTCTGGATTACTATTGTACATCATAGTATGATAATTATCTTCAGTTGGACAAGATTATCCCTAAAAAGCTTGATATTTAATGGGTGCTTATATATTTCATTTTTTCAAATGAGCATATTTAAAAACTTTTACTAAGTCTTACTCTTGTAAGTTACCTCGTAGTGAACGCCTTTTATACACACATTTTAACTAGCTCTTTTACTATTTCTTTGGGCTAACCCATGGCTGGTGACATTGCTGGGTTAAAGGGTGATGAATATTTTCCTATGCTTTTAGGCCGAATGCAAATATCACAAACGTTCCCTCTTTTTTTTTTTAATTTTTCTTTTTATTTTATTTTATTCATTTTAGAGAGGAGACAGAGTGAGAGAGAGAGAGAGAAAGAGAAAGGGGGGAGGAGCTGGAAGCATCAACTCCCATATGTGCCTTGACCAGACCAGTGCAGGGTTTGGAACTGGTGACCTCAGTGTTCCCAGGTCGACACTTTATCCACTGCGCCACCACAGGTCAGGCTAAACGCTCCCTCTTTTTATAAACTGAGGCATAATTTAAACTGAGGTTATTAGTTACACACGGCAAAGTTCACACCTCCTGGACAGGAAATGAGCATTATGCACGCAACTGTCAGACACAGCAGACAGCAGGAGCACTTGCCACTGTTTTCTAGGAAGGTAGAATGTGTCGGCCTCGCCAGCCCTGGCCTGGGACACCTACAGTCTGACAGTTCCGGGGGCAGGAGGAGTGAGCCGCCCGCCATTGTCTTTCTCAGCTTTCTGTATTTCTAGGGGGCAGTATCTTTTATCTCTTATCATTACACATAGGTGCACTGGTGGTCTCACAAATTCTGTAAGATCCCTCTAAATTAAGCTTGCTCACTGGTTGTCCAACATTTATTTAATTATCTTTTTCAGATTGTCACTTGCCTTTTACTTTTGCTTGGATGGCCTATTGACAAAAATTGTAAAAAAACCAAAACAAAACAAAAAAAAACCTTGGATCAAGTCATCTTTTCTTTCATGATTTCTCCTATAGCTTTTATGCTGAGGAATTCCTTGCTTGTGAAAAACAATTTTTTAAAATTGATTTTAGAGAGAGAGGGAGGGAGAGAGAAAAAGCAAGAGGGAGGAGAGAGATGGGAACATAGATCCTTTCTCCTATGTGCCCTGACCGGGAATCGAACTGACGACCTCTGCACCTGGGGACAATGCACCAACCAACTGAGCCATCCGACCAGCGCTTTCATGCTCATTTTGAAATGATTTAAATCATCACCTCCATGTTTCCTGCAAGAAGATAAAAACGGAGGTGATTATTTCAATGATTGCAATGTCATGTTTTGAAGTATTGTGTTCTGCATTCGCATTCGCCCCCGGGACCCCTGCCAGGGGCCGTAGAGACAGCACAGGTGCCTGAGGCCGCTTCATCAACAGGGAGAGCTTGCACACCTGAGGTCTGTGTCAGGGCTTTCCTCTTGCAGTGCTTTGCAACCTGCCCTTTATAACCATTTTAGATTCGTGATACATTTTGTTACTTGATAGGCAACTCCTTCTTGGTCTCATTTTTCTTATTTTTCTCCGCTGGTCTTGCCTGCTTATTCTCCTACATAAACGCGACGATCTTTTAAAACAGAATTCTGGTTTGCAATGCAGCTGCACAAAAATGGTTTTCCCGGTCAGGGACATGCGTCCAGTTACATGTGCCAGACCTGGTATGGCCGGGACAGCACTTACAAAATGCTCTTGTGGTCCTGTACAGCTGGTTTAGAATGAGGTGACTAGTTTTGGTCAATGGACTATATGCAAAAATGACCCGAGTCCCTTCCATGACAAGAACATGACCGTCTGGAGCACCTCTCTGTTTCCCTCGTGCAGGACTTTGGAAGCCACACGTTGACACAACAGCACCATGCCTTGGAGAAATACGGAGTCCTAGAGTCAGTCCTAACCCAGAGCAGGCTTTGCTTGAGGAAAGATACATGGTTTATTTCTTTCTCAAGCCACTGAGATTGCAAAGTCTATTTGTTACTGTGTATCAGACTCCCTTATTCCCGCTTCTCGTCCTTACCCTGAGGTACCATCCAGGACTCCCTCTACCCATCCATATCCCAGGTCTGCTCCATCAGCAAGCCCCAAGCCTCAACCTTTTATATTCCCTCTAATTCCAGTAATTCTCACCATTTTCAAGGTGATAGCCACAGAGCAGTGGACTCAAAACTAGGGTTTTTTCCTAGTGGTAGGATAATATGCAAGTTTTCCCAGGGGTACAAGAAACAACTTGTCTAAGGCTGAGAAGGATGCGAAGGTCATTTATGTCTTGGTACTTCTCTCACACCTTTCCTTTTGTGGTTACCTTCACCTCCCACAGCAGAGAAGATCCTTCAGCACCCGTTCCTGAGCGCTCCCTGTGGCTCCTTGCCCTGGGGTGGGAAACCCTGCAGTTTCTGGCGAAAGGGCTCTAAGGAACTGGGAACATCCTTGCTCAAGTCAGATAGCTACCAACTTCTGGTGCTCAACCAAATTATCAAGGCAGAAATCACCGACTCAGCTGGAAGATTGTTAGAACATATTTTGATGAGAGATTAACTTGTCATACTTTGGCATATAACTCAGAAGTCCAAATCATTGACAGACCTTGCTACAATAAAACTTTCATTTCTATTTACATATTTTAGCGGATAAGTTTTCTCAGCACTTAATAAATAGTGGGTCAGAATGGATATTGAGCCCTGTCTCATTCTAGCAGTAAGTTAAAGACATCCAAGAGGGGGGAAAAATACCCTGTTAACCCCACGAAGAGAGGCATTTCTGATTAACTTTAGTTTTCTATGTCTAGTCATTATTCAAGAGCGTTTGTAATGTGATCAGGTTGTTGTAATTAATTGTATGTTAGTAATGAACAGTTTATGCTATGCAGTCAATTGTGTAATTCATATGTTTATGTTATTTTCATCAGTTGTACATTATTGTAATTGTGTATTAGAATTTCTGATTAAAAAAATTTTTTTTAATTTATTCATTTTAGTGAGGAGAGAGAGAGAGAGAGAGAGAGAGAGAGAGAAGGCAGGGAGGAGCAGGAAGCATCAACTCCCATATGTGCCCTGACCAGGCAAATGCGGGATTTTGAACCGGTGACTTCAACATTCCAGGTCGACGCTTTACCCACTGCGTCACCATAGGTCAGGCCGTGATTTTTCAGTCCTAAAAAAATTACTAGTTATAGGTTTTACAGCTGTAGAAATTTTGCAAAAATTCTAATTTTAACACATATTTTTGATGCGGAAAATTATGTTAGAATGCTCACTAAAAGGCCTGACCTGTGGTGGCGCAGTGGATAAAGCGTCGACCTGGGAACACTGAGGTCGCCAGTTCAAAACCCTGCACTGGTCTGGTCAAGGCACATATGGGAGTTGATGCTTCCAGCTCCTCCCCCCTTTCTCTCTTTCTCTCTCTCTCTCTCTCACGCTGTGTCTCCTCTCTAAAATGAATAAAATAAAAATAAAAATAGAATGCTCACTAAAAGACCTTCCAACGTTAAAGTCTATTGCGTCAGGACAGAAACCTGCAATGAAATGTAACGGCAAGGGGAAAGACCCGCACGTAGACACAAGGGCTTGCAGTCTGTCACAACAGGGGCTGTCGTAGGAGCCCCCTAACGCCAGGAAGGACGCTGTGATTAAATACTTCATGGAAGCCTATGGATTATGATTTCCAATTGCGTGAGGAAGAACAGGCCTCCTGGGGACTGTCCCACCAGGGCAGATGCTCAGCCATTTCTGGCAGAATTCTCTTCTCCTTCCTCTCAGCTCCACCAAGCTAGGTACCAATGTTCCATTTCCCTAACAAATGGAGACCTTCCCCTTCCTCCAGTGCGCCCCTTACTTGGCCAGCGATGAAAATGGAGGGTTCTGAGGCTGTGCATGGCCTCGGGGAGGGGAGTTGAGTGCTCACCACGTCCCCGTTGACCGGGAGAACATTAGTCCTCCATACCCACGGCTGTGCACTGACGTGCTATCCATCGTCCACAAAGTTACAAACATTCTCCTTGGAAGCAGCGGTTTAAGGTTATTTTTATCTCATCCTATACTTTTTGTTCACTGAGGACAACTTCAGATCTGACCTGTCCCAGCGGTCGGCTCTCCACCCCTATCATTTTGACGTCTCCCCCCGCCCCCCCAAGCTCTACAGCACCATTTGAACCCAGTGGTTGTTTCTGTTGTTGTTGTTTATTTTGTAATCCCTAAAACAGACTCCTGAGCTTCAAGAATTACAGTATTTGGTCTAAATGACCCAGGAAGGTGCCACATGCATTTACGTGTTATAAAAACAGAGGCTCCTAGAATAGCCTGCTTGGAAATTAGAGATGGCAGAGACATCTACCAGGTCATTGGCGGCCCTGTACAATTCGGTTAAATGCCTGGTATTTTTTACAAAATTTCTCTCCGCGTTCCCTATGTTACTATTTCCGTCACACCTATTAGGGAATGTGAGTCAGCTCTTCTCTTCAGACATATTTAAAAGCACTGAGTTTATGCTAGCCAGCTCCCTGCCTTGATTTTCATTCTCAGAAAACTTTCTAAAGTGTCACCAAGTTATTTTGTTTAAATACCAACAACAATAACACTTGGATGTAAACATTTACCCGGAAGGTCATTCACCAAAGCAGTGTGCGCAATGCAGAGAGAAGCTGGAAGCAGTCCGGGTGCCTGAAGACAAAGAATTTGACTAATAAGAGTTTGTACACCCATGGCGTATCATATGGGGCCATCCTTAAAAATGATGCATAAAATAATACCGAATATCAACTGTCATTGAAAAATAAAATTTAAAAAATATATAGAAATCAAATATAAAAATAACAATGTAGATGCAAACTTAGCAGTTTTAAATCAGGGCCCCGATACTCAAAAGGTGACAAAAGTTAACAATAAATTAGTTTGTATTCTTTGCTCTGACTTCTGTTAGAAATTGTCTATTGACTTCTCAAGTTCAAAACGTTGTATTTCACTGTTAGCTACCTAATGCGGGAGGCTGCGGTTATGAGGGCTTTCGATTTTCCCAATTCCATGATCTATAGTTTATCTATATCAAACATAGTGCTTTTTATAAACAGGGGGGAAAAAAGTCATTTTAATAAGAAATGAACTTCAGCACCTTTTACCCCCCTTTATTTTAATGCCTGGTTAAGAGGGGTCAAGCCCTGCGAGTCCATTCAAAGACAGCCACTGAGACAAGAACTTTCCAAATCAATATTTACCTCCCTGCTCACCAAAGCGTGTGCTAATTGATAACCCCTCCGAAGAATGTTCTGGGATTGGGTTGCAAAGCCCCCCTACTCCCCTGTAGGGGTCTTTCCAACTCCAGCCAAGTTGTCTTCCTGTTTGTTAATCCTGCCAGGTACACATTCAGACTCTGTCAAACCCTGGCAGGTTTGCACTCATTTGAGTGACTGATACCCAGGTGCAGCCCAGGTAAATAACTATCCCCAAGAGCTTCCCAAACGCAGGCTGCGGCCCTCAAGCTGCCTGCGAACCCAATCCCTGGCTCCCCGCACAAAGGGGCCTATAGAGTTACCCCACAGGATCGCAGGGCCTCGCCCTAGGTTCACCTAAGCTTTGTTTATATCCCTTGGAACAAAGACACAGAAAGCCACCCGGGCAGAAAGGTGTGCCGGCTCTCAGCCTTTCCCAGGAGCCCGAGCTGAGCTTCGGAACTCTGCCACGGTCTCCACGCCCCCGCGTTCGGAAACCCAACCAGTCACAAGCGCTGTTGCAGGTTGCTGGGCTGGGAACAGCCATCCGTGCCGTCAGTGCGCTCCTGCGGGTGGATGGGCGCGCGCTGGGAGCCCCTGATTCTACTTCTCACCCCTTTCTCCCAGCAGAGTACCATCAGGAAGTGGGCTGCCTCTCTCCGGCCCCGGTGAGAGAGGATTACGGACAACTTCCACACTGCTTTCGGCTTTTTTTTCCTATCCCCAGCAAATACAAAACCGTTTCTCAAGTATCAGCTTTTCCAAGGAAAGCCTTTAGCAACTGACACTGCGCCACAGACGCAAACCCCCTGGAGCTGACCCTGAGGCATGTCCCCTCTCTCGTTCATAGGGTCCTATCCCAGCAAAGGACATTGTCCGAGGCGGAGAGCAAGGACAGGCCTGGAGATGGCGGCGGCGGTGGCGAGGGCTGTTCAGAATAGTCTCTCTCGGTGGGTGTAAGGCCAGTGGCCGTGGCCACCATCACAGCCGCCTGGCCCGTGCAGGTTTAGGTTTGCATTTAATTAGGACAGATCATAAAGAAACTGTGGAGCCAAAAACTGGTGAGCCATCCTCTTTATTTTCTCACTCGCAATCCGCCGGTGAGAAAATACACACAGCGGGAAAACACTTCCCTTTCTGTTCAGGGCTTCCAAAGCCACTGACCTTTTTCATTTTTCTTTTCCCTAGAATCAAAGGCTCTCACCAGCCTTATTCACCTCTGTTCCCCATCTCTTTCTCCTGCACAAACTGGCTTCTCCTTCAGCATTCCGCCATTTTGGCTACCTCCTCACTGCCACGTGGCCTCCCTGCCCTGCTACAACATGGGCTCCTCTCCCCTAAATGGCCTCCTAGCTCCTTCTTTTAAAACTTTTTGGTGCGAGAGCCCTCCCCCAACACTCATTAGCATAACCAAGCCCCTTCCCAAGCCTGAAAGGCGATTAGCTGTATCACATGAGAGCATCACCACGTGAGGAAAGCGGCCATCTTTAATAATAAGAGTGAGCATAAAATAACTTATCTGCCCAACAGTGGGACTGCCAGGCAGCACCCTATGCCCTCCTCCTTGTCCCTTTCGCAGTTTTCACCGAGACACAGCTCCGTGAGCTCAGCCCACTGGGTCTGCAGCCATCTTCCGAGGTGTAAAGTGAGTGTGCAGAAGAAAAGAAGCTGGAGGGACCCAGCTGCTGGCACTGGCCCCGTGACACATGTCACATGGGTTTTATTCTGTACATGCTCTGAGTAACCTTAATGACCAAGATGGTGTGGACCAGCCTCATTTTATATTTTATTTAACCTCCAGGTCTTTCAAACACCAGGCCACCTTTCTGTGCAGGTCCTCGACTTCATGCCATTATTAAAAGAAGATGAAAGACAGAGAGGGAGAAGGAGAAGGAGAGGGAGAGAGGAGAGGGAGAGGGAGAGAGGAGAGGGAGAGGGAGAGGGAGAGAAGAGAAGGAGAGGGAGAGAGGAGAAGGAGAGGGAGAGGGACAGAGGAGAGAGGAGAAGGAGAGGGAGAGGGACAGAGGAGAGAGGAGAGGGAGAGGGAGAGAGGAGAAGGAGAGGGAGAGAGGAGAAGGAGAGAAGAGAAGGAGAGGGAGAGGGAGAGAGGAGAAGGAGAGGGAGAGAGGAGAAGGAGAGGGAGAGGGAGAGAGGAGAGGGAGAGGGAGAGAGGAGAAGGAGAGGGAGAGAGGAGAAGGAGAGGGAGAGGGAGAGAGGAGAGGGAGAGGGACAAACCCATATTACTCCCACTAACACCAAAAGAGACATGGAAAACAGGGAACCACCTGGCTGGGCTCGCTCAATATCTGCCTGTGGAAACACTCTGTTCAGACTTAATGAGACATGACGTCACAAAACCTTCCCTGCCATCACCGCAGCCCCGTGAGCTCGGGGGTTGCACTGGCTCAGATCTCAGTTACGCTTCAGGGTTCGAGGAAGGAGCTCTCTATACGAAAGAAAATTTGGCTTATGGTGGTCACTGTGGCCCGCAGGACAGGGCTGGTGACAATCACATCAAGACCATCTTGTCAGGGTGCTGAGCCCCCATCTTTTCGGAGCACTCCTTTCTTGCCAAAGGGCCAAGGCGCTCTGAAAGGCTTTGAGAAACATTCTGTTTTAACGACGCCGCACAGCAAAAACGGTTTGCTTTTAATGGCCATCTGTATAAAGTCTCTTTTTATTTAGGAAAATCTATTTTAAATTAAATATCATAAGCCCACGAGCCATAGCAAACAATATTTTCGACCATATGCTCTGAATTAATATGCCAAACATTGCAACCTCCGTTTTCTTAGTTGACCGTGGCCCCGCCCTGATGTGGGCACGGGGAGCCCAGAGGGTGGTCCGGGAGGAATTTTTAATAAGGCCACCGAGGATAGGACCAGGGCAAGGAACCAACAACCAGCTTCCCCAAACCCATCTTCTGAGTTATCTCAACAACACGGGTCCACCTCCTTGTAAGGAAGAAATTCCCTGTGGTCCACTTATCTCCCTTGTCCAAGAATGTCGTACTTCGGAGTCCCCGCTCTGCTGGCCACAACTTCGATGACTTTGGAAAGTGGCCGCAATCCCTATCCGCCACATCTGTGGGTGATACGGTTGGCAGCCGCGTGCCTTTCATCAGGTGCTGGGCAGAAACGGGAACTCGGTGTTCACGTCCTGGAGCGGGCCACTCTGCCCATGCCCTCAGCGGACGTCCCTGCGTTTCCCCCCAATGCCTTCTGCGGCTCCCCCACTAGTGAACGTCAACAGGCGGCACAGGGACCGCGGGAGGCGGAGCCCCCAGTGACCCAGAGCTCAGGGAGCTGGCAGCACCCGGCTGAGGCGGGGGATTGAGAGGGTTCCCTTGGGGACGGGTTTCGTGGGAGTTCCAGGTGCTCAAACCCCTGAGCGTGACTGTCTGACCCTGCAAGAATCGCTGGGCGTGGCCTCACCTGCGCGGTTGACGCCTCCCACCGGGGCGGAGGTGCGAGGAGCTGCTTTGGGTTACCGGGCAGCTCTCTGCGTGGGGACTCAGAAACCATCCAGCGTACAATTTGATGTTCTCTGCTCCCGCGTCCCACCCTCTCCCTCGGACAGTTTTCTTCTGTCTCTTTCTGCCATTCTCTCCTGTGCTTCCTTTCTTTCTTTCCTCCCGTCTTTTCTGTCTCTTGTCTATGCAACCTTGAACGTCACTATAATTATTCCTAAATGTCTAGGATTATTGGCGATTAATATCTGGGAATTGCTCATGATTATTTTATATCTACTCAGTGCTATCCAATTTACGGTGCTGCTGTCAGATCTCACGGCAGAGACGTGGGGGCTTTCACCCTCATTTCAGGGAGGGAGGACAGGCGTTCTGGGGAAGTCCCCTTAGACGCCTGACATTGCATCTCTCACGGGGCAGGTTCCACACGCCTCGTGCGGGGCTCCAACATCCATCTTCTTCCTCCTGTGCCTTAATGATGGCCATATGCCATGTCAGGGTGCCCTCTTTTTGGTACAGTGAGCTTTATGGCTCCATAATATTATTGGGTCTTTGCATCTGGGCTGGCTGTTCACCCATGGATTTCTCCCTTACTACACTTCCCACGCTATTTATTCCCCAGGCTATAAAGCTTCAACTGCGCCCCTCCATCCCTGGGTTAGGAGGACAAGCTCTGGAGCAAGAGCTGGGCCAGGGTCCAGGTCAGCATCAAATAGTGGTCCCCGAGCTTCAGTTTCACTTCACCTGAAGTGGTGTGTGTGGATGCGTGTGTGTGCACGTGCGTGTGTGTAGGAGGGGGTTGCTTAAAAATAACACTTCCCTGTTATTGTTGCTATGCTGATGACTGAGACATTGCAGTGAGTACTCTGGACAGGTATGTGACTAGTGCTACTTTTCTCCGACCCCCATCACGCCCCCTTCACTCACGCCCTCCAGCTCACTAACTTCTAATTGCTGAAGGTCCCAGGCTCTTCCTGAACAAGAGGCTGCAGGTTAGGTCCCTCCTTACCCCTCATGTGGCCGTGTCTCCTCACATCCCTGGCCAGGGCTGGATGTCCAGGTTTTTCAATGATGAGTAAAAGGAATAAAGTGCTCTCATCCCCACCTCTCTTCCAGCTGGGGTGACAAGTCCCACCTTGGTGGTCTTCAAGTCATCGCAGTTGGACACTGTCCGGCCTTGGGCCTAGGGCTTTGGCCATAAGGAGAGGGGACAGCTGAGTGCCACTGGATAAGCTTCCCAGTGTCAGCTGCTTTCCAGCTGTTTTGGGCAGGTGGGCGTCCCAGCGGAGGTTGAAGGGCAGGAGGAAGGGAGGTGCAGGGGATGTTTCTCCTCTCCTTTCTCTGCCTCTGCTACAAACACAGCAACGGTAGGCAGAGGACTCTGGATGCAGCCCCTCCCTACAGCCCCTCGCTCTCTGGTGCCTGCTTCCCCTAGAGCATGGGTCCCCAAACTATGGCCCCCCGAGGGCTGCATGTGGCCCCCTGAGGCCATTTATCCGGCCTGCCGCATTTCCGGAAGGGGCACCTCTTTCATTGGTGGTCAGTGAGAGGAGCACAGGATGCATCCACACCCATAGTTCCCATTGAAATACCGGTCAGTTTGTTGATTTAAACTTACTTGTTCTTTATTTTAAATATTGTATTTGTTCCCATTTTGGTTTTTTACCTTAAAATAAGATATGTGCAGTGTGCATAGGGATTTGTTCATAGTTTTTTTTATAGTCCGGCCCTCCAACAGTCTGAGGGACAATGAAAAGTTTGGGGACCCCTGCACTAGAGAGTCTCTGCCAGCGCTCCAGCCCACCGCCGACAACCGCACCTTCCTACTGAGAACACTCCCAGGGCGGGCTGACCGCGGTCCCCCAGGGGACTCTGTTGGGGAGGACTTCCATGCTTCCTCTGTCCTCTGGCGTCTATAACCCTGTTCTTTTCTCCGAGCTCCCCTCAAACTCTCACCTACTATTTCCCGAAGTTATTTCGCAGGACTGAGATCCACAGAACCGCTCACAATAAAAGAGATCTGTGGTCAGTAAGTTTGGAGAAGAGTTTCATACTTTACGACACACAGAGAGCGAGGTAAGGCTTTGAAAGGTGCGGCGGGAGAAAAACCCTCTCCACCTCATCGGGCCCAGTGCTTCCCCCGTGACCACGGACTCTTCGTCTGGGCAATACCTGTTTTTCTCTTGCAGAACACCTCCCTCTCTCTCTTCTATAAATTTTTTTTTTAATTTTTAAATAAATACTCCTTGCATTGTTGCGAGCCTTTGATTGATCTCCATAGTTCTGAAAAAGTCGATTTTGATCACGTGGCCTATGTTCCCCTGGCTTTTATGGAGGAGCCGATTTCTGGGTTCTCCCCAATCCGGAAGTCTTACCTCCCACAGATAAAAAGCTGAGGCTCACGCTGACTGGTGCCCACCACCTGTCCGCTTCTCCACGCTCCTCCCTCCTTCCTTCCCCGGGTCCCTCTGCACGCAGCGTCCCTCTCCAACCCTGGGCGGGGGGGGGGACTCTGAGCAGCTCCTGGTGTCCGCGTGTGACGGTAACCGTGGAAAGGACTTTTACACGTTTCTGTGTTTCTTCATTATGCCATAGAGTTCAACAGTCCTTTCAGAAAGTCAGAAGGCAGGTCATCCCCTGGTTGCATGTTATACATGTTTGTGACCCGGCGAGCTACTGGACTTCAGGGCACACTTCCCCGTACAAACGACCTTCTACAGCAGGGCGCTTCAGACGTCCCCGTGGTGACAGATCAGCTGGGCCTGCCTGAACTGCAGATTCCAATTCGGGAGGTCTGGGGTGGGGCCCGTCCCCCCCCCCCCTCATGGGGCTCTGTTCCTAAGCGGACTGCCCACAGAGTTGGCCCACAGGTCATGATTTGGACAGTGGGGTTCCACACGGCCATCTGCCATGTAGAAGGTTGCCTTTGTGAGAAAATGCACTAGGTTCTAATCTGGGCAAAACATGTCGCTGACGTAGCAGACGTAGGGACACGACACGGTGCAGGGACTTCAGGATTCCATCCGGACGACGCGTCATCCACGACCTAGATTACGGAAGCCTCTGGGAGCTGCTGTGGGAACCCACAGTGGGCGGGGCTTACGGCCCGATGACTGGAGTTGGTAGCGGACATTCACGTTCTGGTCAGCACTGCCTCCCCTGGGAACCCCTCCACCAGCAGGACCTGTCTCCTCGGGGGCACTGGCGGCGTCCTGTGTGTCCAGTACGTGCTCACCACTTCGGGATCTCAGAGAATCTAGCCCAGGGCAAGGAGGGGCTGAGTGTGGGCTGCTGGCTTCATTTCCCGATTGGCACACCTGACCCCGGTTGGCTTCACCGTCTACAGCAGGCCTTCCGCGGGCCTTAGAGCTGAACCCACAGCCTGTTCCATGGCCTGGCCTGCCCTGTCTATCTGACCTGTCTCTTCGACTCTATCCTCCTCCGCCCCATCCTTTGTGGATGGTACTCCAAACACCTGGGCTTTCTTTCTGTTTTCCTCAAATATTTTAAACTTGTCACCTTAAAAAAGAAAGCACCCATGCGTTCCTTGCCCTTGCTGGTCACGAACCTAGAAAGAGAGGGACCCAGGTCTTCACACTGCGAGCTTCTGCTTGTTATTCAGGTCACCGTGCAGAAGACCTCTCCTCAGAGAAGCATTTCAAACCTACCCACGGAGCACGGCCTGACTGCCCTCTTCTATTTCATGCACAGCCCTCCTGCCAACTCAAGAGTCTAGTGATGCTTGTGGTGGCAGCTGCGAGCCTGGACCAGACCGCCTTGCCAGCTGGGTGCCTCCTCCCCAGTCGCTGGGAGACTTGAGACTGGGCTTCTAACAGCACTGAGCAGTACCCTGCCTCCAAGAGTCACTCTTGGCCAACAGGAGCCCCTTACGTCAGGGAGTCTGAGGAGGCTACACTGGTGGGCACCCCCACACAAGGCAGCTGGCAGCTGTGACTGTCTCGGTAGCCCAACCCTGGTGCGGGGCCTCAAGATGGTTCCACCCTTGGGGCCATTCACCCTCCGGCCCTCCTCTGGGGTCAGGCTGACCCTGGACTCAGCTTTGCTTAGCTTCCTGCCCTGCCTTCCTCTGCTGTCCACACCTCCCCCTAAATCCCTTATGAGAACCGTTGATTCAGGCTGCCATGAACCACCTTCCTGGGAGTGCCCATCTCGGACCCTGTTCATAGAGAACTCAACGCAGACAGTGAGCCTGTTTCCTCGATCAGGACCCGACTTCTCCACGGGAGTCTAAGCCCTAACCCTGCCCCCCTCCGCGGGAGCGGAGGCTTGGTCTGTTTCATCCGGCCCTGCTTTCTCAGCATGACACCTCTTATGTAGCAGACGCTCAGTGAGGGCATGTTGAATGAATGAGGGATGGACACATCTGGGTTTATATCATCAGCTTCAGAGGCGGCCGCTGAGTGTGAACATTAGAGTCACAAGCCACCCATCCGCCCTACCCGACAATGGGCACACTGGGCCGCGTGAGGAACGAGTACGCAGCCCAGCACACGAAGCGCACTGTGAGCTTGCTTCCCGTCACGCTCATCCTGATGAATTGCAAACCCATAAAGGGCTGGGGGCGGGGTGGGCATGTCAAACCCCAACCCCACAATACGCCCCCTTCAGCATCTGATTACACAAAGTCCTCAAAGAATATGATTAATGTGACTAAGCCATGTTCACACCCTGACATTCTTCCCAGCCAAACACGTATTTTAGCCTCACCCGGTCCCTTTCAATAAATAAGCTGTTTTGAAAATGATTTCCAGGGCGATGTCTGTTGCCATAGGAATGACATTAAATGAAAAGGACAGAAAATATAGAGGGTGATAAACTGCAGACTTGGATGACACACTTGACTTGGAAGCCTGTGTTCAAATGAGGCAGACATGCCAAGATTTTTATGAAAGACAAAATTAAAATGTATCACTATCAAGCTGTAACTGACAAGGTATTGTGCAGAGGGATGTTAACACACTGCTCCATATATTTATTGTTTGTCATTTTACTGGCCCTGACAAAGGTCTCTCGGTGCTGTAAATCACACCATTAAATCTGCCACGAGCAACAGAGGCTGTTGGAAAGAGAGACAGAAAGCGTGGTGTTGAATCCCGGTTTCTGACACGTGCCGGGCGAGCTATCGTGTCCTCCAAGGAGCCTTCCCTTTTTGAGCCGACACCTCCCAAGTGTCAGATTGTTGGCTTTTGACCTCTTGAAAAGAGAGGGAGAAAAAAAACCCCAAAAAGCATTGGGCCCTTCCTCCTTCCTGGGCCCCATGGCTCTTCATTTTACTCTTGGAAAAGATGTTCAACAACTGCTCCCCAAACCAGGGCAAATTTAATTAAGTTCTTTTGGGTATAAGACGTCAGATGCCCCGGGGTGCCCTGTGGACCCTGCCCCGTGGCCGGTGCCCAGCCTGAGCTGGCTCTGGTTGTTTCCCTGGAAGTCTGCTTGGGCTTCCTGGGGCCTCTTCCCCTTACTGGCTAAGGCTGGCTTGCTCTTGAACTGGTAAATTTATAAAGCCTCTTTCACCTGCAGCTGCTGGCCAGCGTGAGAATGTGCGTAACTACTGGCAGGGGACATGGCACAGAGTGGCTAGGTCCTGTCTCTCTGTCCAGAGGGGTCTCAGAAGACCTGACCTCTCTCTCTGTCCCACCCCCTTCTTTCTGGATATCAGTGTGAGGCAGACACAGGAGAGGAACCAACCAGTCAGAGGGCAGCAGACACGAAGAAGCACAGATCTGAGTTGGAATCATGGCTTCCTGGCAACGAGCTGTGTGATTGGTGTAAGTTGTTAAACCTCTGTGGACTGAAGTTTCCTCATCTACTTAAAATGGGGGAAGAGATGTGGGATTTCAATTACATAGGTACCTTGAGATACAAACAGACCAATTTTTTTTTTTTTTTTTTTAAGATATGAGCTGTGACTCCGTCTGTATTTTTGTTCGAGATCCGAGAGAAATTCCGAGATACAAGTCGTGATTCGGGAAGCTGCCGCTAGTGGGCGCGTTGGCGCACGGGTCCAGTGTGGGCAGTTTGATACGCGAGTTGACTGCCTTACGAGCTCGGTTACAGAACGAATTAAGTTCTTATCTCAAGGTACCACTGTACTTCTAAGTTGCCTTTCAGCTCTAATTTAAAAGAAAACGAAGACACCACGAGAGCTTGTGCGGGCGTTTTACTGTCTCTGGGAAGGGCTTGCCTGTATTTTCTAGAATCCATCTCCATTAGAGGCTGGTCTAAATGAACCACGATCAGGCAATGTGTCGTTCTCTCAGAAAAAAAAATGAGGGGAGGGGGGAAAGAGGAGGAAAACACCACCTCTAGCATCTGATCTCGGGAGCAGGAAGACAAGAGTTCAATCACCGGCTGGGAGCCGAACAATATCTTCGGGATTCACTGAACATGGCAGAGTCCCTGCTGACGCCTCACTTTGATGTCTGCATTTATTTTTATAACAAGAATGAGCGTTTTAGGCACCAGAGTTTGCAAGGTCAGACCGGTTCACCGACCTGCTGACGTGCGGAGTGTCCTCCCGCTGACACCGCCCATGCTGAGGGCCACCTGCCTAAGTGTTTGCAGCTCTCCTTGCACACAAATGAAGAGGTTGGCTCTTGAGCACGGCTAAGGCGTGGGATTTTTGTGGCGGTCTGGGACTGTCGAAGGCCGTGCAGGCCGGTCTCAGAATCAGCAACTTGTCTCTTGAGTTTGCAATAATCCCATAATTACACATTGGAGGGAAAGTGAAAATTGCCTGTAATTGGGAAAAGTCGGACCAGTGAGCCATGCGCTTCTCTCATGGGCTCCCTGTGATAAGGTAGCCTCGCACCAGCCTTAGAATTGCTGGGAGATGTCTTTCTTTCTTTCTTTTTTTTTTTTTTTGAGATGCTCTTGTGATAAGAAGAGGGAAAAAGCAAAGCTCCCCGTTCATGTCTGGAGTTGACCCCTGGGCGTCGGTCCTGGCTCGGTAGCTCGTCCATTGTGCTCCTTTTCCAATGGAGACCATCGGTGCTGCGTGAGAGATCAGGTGCTAGGAGCCACCGAGCTTGCCATCACCGCCCCACCCTCTACTTGCTGTGTGACCTCGCGGGGCTTAAGTTTTCTCATCATCAAGTACAGCTGTTAAGGATCAATGAAGTAAAGCAGGCTAAACCTAATTTATTACATGATAGAGGGATAAAGAACCGTAAATATCGTTTCTTAATATTATTATTCACTGGGATTTGAACGTCTCAAACTTTGATCTGCCTCACCTACAAAAAAAATTTTATACACACACACACACACACACACACACACACCTTAAATTGACTGTGAGAACAGGGCTGTAAGCAACGTGAGACTTTTAAAGGATAAAAAGAGGCAACGGTCTTGATTTTTATCCCGTCATGTGCTCCACACCAGAATGTCTTCAAGTGAGCTGGGAGGGCAGCTTTACAAATCACCAGGTCACTTAAAATGTTTTGAACACCCTTTAAAACTATTAAGAATAAAAAAAAATAAACAGCATCCAGTATCCACAGCATCGGTCAGTTAACAAAAGCCCGAACCTGGGGTCGTTTTCCTTGCCAACTGTGGGCAAGTTTCTATCAACAAGGAAGCGGGATCTTGTATGTCAAGAACTGAAAGTGTCATGAGAGCCTTGGCCCTGCAGCGGGAAGATTACCGGAGTACGTGACAATTCTAGTCCTCGTGCAGATTAGACCTATTCATATGTTCTCAAGCTCAAAACACTCTGTTGAGGAAGATGATCTAAATCTATTTCAAAGTACTGAAATATTCACATATATTTAGAATATATATATATAGAGAGAGGATATTCACATTCAGTTTCTATTTAGAAAATTTTAATTCTTATTCGATTGAGTATGTGAAAGATGTTTCAGTAAAACAAAAGAATCACACATAACCAACACCCACAGATAGTCAAAGAAATAGAAACGAACACAGGGAAGTACATTTCTGTTTGATCACTTTGGCGGGCTGTGTTGATGAGGCTGTCTAGGGTCAGTCAGTGAGGGCTGATGGAAATTAGTATCCATATAGTCTAGTGCAAGTGGGGTTGCTTTCTGGGTGATAAGATGATAGAAATTTTGACTTTTTTTTTTAAACTTTGTATATTCTCTGAATATTTTGTAAAAAGTGCATTTGTTTCATGATGAAAAAGAATTAATAAAATTATTTTTATTTTCATAAATAGCACCTTAAAACATATTTTTATGATATTGTATAAGTAGAACAGTACCTTATAAGTTTGTGTGCTGGGTTTTTTTTTTAACTAGCCCTGTGTTGAGTTTGTAGATGGTTGGGCTACAGATGTTTAGATGAACATAGATTTATCATACTGTCCTGGTTCTCACTGAGGGGGGTCCTTTAATGTCCTAAACGTTATGTACCCCCATAGAGTTCCCTTGGGATTCGTTCACTTAGAATTTCCTTGAAGATGAAGTTACCTCCATAAACAGAATTAATTAAATGCCAAGAACAATTTGCCTTGTTTACGTTTTTAAGACAAACTAGAGCCAACATTGAAAACATTCCTTTGGGGTCAAGGCTGGGTCGCATACTGAATTTTAGGGGAAGAAAAAGCTAGTGAAAATGTCTGGGTGTACCTTGGAAGCCTATCCAATGATTATAAATCTCTCCATTGCAGTGGCTTAACTTAATCCACATTCATCTCTCACGGGAGGTCCAACTGGTAAGGGTGTGGGAGTCGGAACCGGAGGGGTCTGCTCCACACAGTCATTCAGGGATCCAGGCTGATGCAGTCTATGTGGTCTTCCCACCTGGAGGCACCCATGGGCCATGTTGTGGGCTGAGCTTGGAAATGGTGCACATCACTTCTGCTGCTGTGGGCTGCTTCTCTCTGGCCACACCTATCTACGAGAGACACGTGCCAGGAGTAAAGGAAACTGAGGGTGGCAACAGCAAGCCAGCCTCTGCCACATCTCGAATAGTTGGTATGTTTCATAAAGCTATCATTTTCAAGACATTTTGTGATGGTCAGCATATTCATATCAGTTTTCCTTCCCACCAGGGGTTCCATACGCTGTCTCTTGAAGTTTTCACTAATCCATCTGCCCTGATTAGCTGGTCCTGTGTCACTGTTCATGCACATTGGTGTTATGAACGCATGCCCCAACCCTTCCCTCCCTCTTGCCCCACCTTCCTGACACCCCCTACTTGAGCAGTGCAGCTCCCTCCATTACTACACTCTGTAGGGTACCTTCAGGTGCTACATGTAGACACATTCCATGCTATTTCAGAGAGACTTCAGGACAAACCTCCAGAGAACATTTTAATAACACTTCTCAATGAGGAACTGGGCACAATGAGGGTACACCCGAGGGCCATATATAATTAATAACGGGCAGAAATCGTAAGTGAGCCTCCAACTTTCTCATTCCCAAGAATATCTGCCCTGCTTTGCTTACACCTGGCCTCTTCTCTGCAAATCCCTTCTCCTCTCAACAGCGCCCCTCACATCTGGCCGGCTCCTTCCTCTCCGGCTTGGAGGGAAAGATCTACCTTGGGGTTGAAACACCTTCAGAAAGCAAAATGTCCTGCCACTTTGCCAGATGCATGGCGGTCAGTCCTTTCTGCTCGCTCCGGTGTCTGTCCCTGCAGCCCACAGTGCGACTCCACCCCCCACACCAATGTCTGTCGTGTTCCTGCCGTTGCACTGACTAGAGTTTCTCGAGTTCTTATCCCGTGCCAGGCACGCTGCCAAATGCTGTTTTTTCCTGAAGTATCTGAATTGAACCTGGAAACCACGCAGTGGGGGCCACCACGATCATCAGCCCCATTTAACAGGTGGACAAACTGAGGCTTAGCCAGGGATCTTGCCCAAGGCATCCCAGCTCGTCAGCCACAAGCTGATTTTGGAACCCAGGCCTTCCATGATCTTTAAGGGTGCTGTTATTTCCAGTTCCAGTATTCTGTAAGGGGGCGGTAATTTTAGGGCAGAAGGATTACCCATGTGGAGCGCGACGGGCCCTGCCCGGTGCCGGTGGTGCTAACCCGACATGCGGTCTCTCTCCCTCGTTTCTCCCGCAGAGTGCTGTGATCGGACCTGGCTGTTTACATAGGCAATCGAATGCTCGAACTTGCTCAGAATGCTTTTTATGGACAACCGCTTTCTGCCTCGTGTGATTTTTGGTAACTCTCCGCGGAGGGCTGAAACTGGATCGGCCATCACCTGCGAGCATTTTCCTCTCCCAGGAAGCTCTGAAAGGGGTGGGAAAGATCTTTTTTTTTTTTTTTTTTTTTGTATTCAACGTTAATCTTCAAAATTCTTCTGGGGCATATAATCCTGAAGTCAGCTTAACTGCAACCAATACCAAGTTTTCATTTTTTAAAAGCAAACAAAAACATCTGGCAAAGAAAAGAAGAAAAAAATGTTTACCAGGGGGAAGGAAGCCTTTTCTGCTGATCTCTTGTGGATAAGACATATATATGTATCTTTTGCTTTTAGTCACATGAAGTTTTGAGAGCTACATGTTGGAGGGATATAGGTTTTCTCTACAACGTGAGAAAATGAGGCAGAATGGGGCTGGGAGTACCATTCCATCCACAGTCGCGAATGTCATTTGAAGTCTCTTGTGTTTCTAGGACATGTGTTTGGAGAAGGCACCCCATGGGGCCATACCAGGGGGATGTCTAACTCTAAGTAATTAGGAAGAACCTAATTCCTTAATGGCTTAATGTCTTTTTTTTTTTTTTTTTAAGGAAACTGAAGCTGTCAAATGAGCACATTAATAAACCAGTTTTCAAATGATCACATGTGAAAGGTGTCTGGAAAGCTTGGTAACTTCTGGCATAAATATTACGTAGATATTTCTCATTAGGTTAAACCAACCAATGGACAGGACGCAGTGTTCTGTGCACTTTAATTTTCATCTTCCTTGTGCTGAAAAAGCGAAATCTAATGAGTGCTGTAACCATGCATCCGTGCTACCTGTGTTCTTCATAAAGTTTGATTTAAAAGCAAACAAAAGCCTTGGGAAATCCACTTAAAAAATCATCCATGGCCGATGTGTTTCAAAATTGACCCAGAAATCTTGACCAACATGTCAAGATTTTTATTCCTTTATTTATTTTTATTTTTTAATGTTCTTATTTAAGCGAAATTCAAGAAAGATGGAAGGACAGCTATTATGAAATATGCCAAAGAAAAAGGATACTGAGCAGGGTTCTTTTTTTTTTTTTGCCAGAAAAATATCTTCTATCAAAAAAGAGTAAGTCACAGCGGTATGACTGCACACGGACTCCTTCTTTTGCTTATTGGATCAAACGTCCCGAGCCCTTTCCCAGGGGCACCCCTCTCCCAGCTCCCACAGAGACCCCTCTCTAGGTCGACCCTATCGACACGAAAACTAGAGGGTCTTGATCTAATTGATCATCTGATGCGTCGTGTTCCCTCACCTACTAGAAATTCTTTGGGACTGGGATGTCCCGCAGGGACAACGTTTTCAGGAACAAACCAAACGCGGCGGCAAAGTCAGAAAGACCTCTGAGGATCCAGACGTGCATGAAAACCCAAACGCAAGCAAACCCACATCACCCCATGTTGCACGGGGAACCCTTGTGTACTCTGATTTGTAACAAGGCCGGGGTAACTACAGTGCTTCTTTCAAACTTTTCCCAAATCGACAATGTGTCAAAAAAGAAAAAAAAAAGTCCTTTAAAATAAGACAGCGCGGAAGGGTCTATTTTGAATGTGGAGCCGGCGGATGGAAATCTCTGTGGGAAGCGTCGGACGGAAGGGAGAACTGGGGTGCGATGGGTGGAATGGCCTGATGGCCCCGGCACACGCTTTGTCCTGAGCACGCACCCCGGAACGGGTCCTGTCCGAATGTGAAAGGAATTCAGCTGAGCTCTGACCTGGAAGACAGCCGTGCGTGTTCCCACGGAGCGTCTCAGCAGGGTCCACGCAGTGCCTGGTGGTGTCGCCTGGAAGGGCTTCTGAAATCTTGCCTCCTTTGTGTCTAATTGGCTGCATCAGTAAATTGCTGGTGACTGGCTTTAAAGGTGACAGAACAGGAACAGGCTGCTGCTTTACGGGGAAGGCAGGTGTGAGGCCATTAAACACGCGCTGTATGCAGGCCCTTTAAATCCCACCGACCAATTACTGGGAATTTCACTTGGAGCAAGTAACTGAAAACGCGGTCCCTAAGGCGTCCCTCTGTAGGTTTTGAATACGTTTGTGTAATGTATACTATAATTGATCACGAAGAACCCTTCATTTCTTTTCTTTCTTTCTTTTTTGGCTTGTTTAACAATCTTGAGGTGACTATATTTGTCTTAACACATTGGAAAATACTGCTTTCCAAAGCTTTGTAGGACAGGTTGGTGAGAATTCACAACTGGATGGAGGTTTGTAGGAGATGAGGCATTTTCTAGCCTAATTATTTGAGAACTCCTTAAATTAAGGATCCAAGGGATCACGTCACTGGAGTTAACTATAGAAGAAGTATCTGATTTTTTCCTTCCACCTCCCTGTAATCTATAATATATTAAAAACAGTCACAGGATAGAAATTCAACGTCAGTATTTCTCGGGCATGGACTACATTTAGGATTGTTTAGAGAGTAGGAGTTACCATTTGAAGAACAAAAGGTATTTACTGCTTGCTCTCTGTTTTTGAAGCATTTATATGTAGAAAATGAATCGGAAATAAGTACAGAGAACGGGAGGCTATGAATTTCCCAAAATGAATAAAATGTTCATTTGATGCTCAGTGCTCTGAGAAGTCGGATGTGCAGACTAGAGGGGGCTGCTCAGCTTTTCTCGGGGCCGAAGGACTTAACCGAAGCCTGGAAGGGTGGTTTTCAGACGAAAGCTTGAGAGGGGCCAATCACTTGAGAATTGGAATCACTGGAAAAAAAATTTGTTTTGTTGTTTTTTGGTCAGCAAAGGGAGCTGGTTTCTTTCTTTCTTTTTTTTTTAAAAAAATTATTGAATTTATTGGGGTGACATGGGTTAATAAAATTATATAGGGTTCAGGTGTGTAATTCTATAATGCATCATCTATATGTTGTACTGTGTGCTCACCACCCCAAGTCAAGCCTCCTTCCATCACCATTTATCCCCCTGTACCCTCTCCTACCTCCCCCACCCCCGCCCCCTGATAATCACCATACTGTTGTCTTCCTATGAGTGTTCCTTTTCTGTGTTTAATCCCTTCATCTTTTTCACCCAGCCCCCCAAAGTCAAGCGTGAGAACAAGTAAGGCACTGTGGCCTTTTCATCACGGGATAAAAAAATAACACTGGTAGTTGGTTTAGTTCTCTCATCGGCAGGACTGCCATATGTTGTAAATCGTGGTGAAATTTTAGGGTAGGGGAGTGTATGATTTGGAGACCAGTGAGTCCACTGTGAAACAACTCTGGAAAGGACAGAAAAGAGAGGCCCACAAAAAGCTGAACTTGGCCAGGGCTCCTCAGAGGATGTCTTCTTTGCCCCTTGTCCTCAAACGAAAGGCCAGAGGCAAAACTGGATGGCGTGCTCAGTAGAAATCAACGGGAACGAGCGACAGTCACACAGGGGACAGAGAACTGGATCCTGCAGAAGGAGCTGGGGTGCCTGCAATTATCCACCTTCCCCCTTTATCCCCTCAGCCGTTCATGTCCTTACTCTGAAAGGCCGACGAGAGAGAGAAAGGACAAGTAGAATATTGTGAGCTTTCTTGGCTCTTACAAGGAGACCACAGAGCTGGCTGGGCTGCAGGAGCAAAGCTGGAAATTGTGGGAAAGAGAACACGTTTTATGGGGACCTTTCCTCTAAAAAATAAATGTCCGTCTACAAATACAGGGCTGAGGGATGAGAGCTTCCGCTGTGCCTCGGAGTACTGGCTGGGGTGTGGGCTTCCCAGCAGACCCTCTGCCCCACAGCTCCTGTTTGGCTGGCTGTGGTACAGGGCACCTATGAGAGGGGCATCATCAGTCCCTGGGGCAGGAAACATGGATTTTGGATTTCTTAAGCATGGCTCTGCATTGAAGGGATATATCAAATTTGGGGCTTTCGCTCGCTTGGCGTGTTTATTGAATCTGATATCAACAGGATAAGAGTAGGAGGGATCAAATATTTCTGAAGAAGATGACAAACAGGAATAGGAGCCCTGTAGCCAACGCTCACTAAACTCTGGACCAAAATAACCCACAGCAAGTTCGATTAAGAGTTGAAACCGCCTACCCAGGAGTGGGGGAGCACCGGGTCGTAGGATCAAGTTGTTAAACCTCTGGGTGGTAACTCTAAGAAGCTATCTTCAGTCAAAAATAGAGATCACAATTTAGGCATTGCTCAGCTAGCTTCATGTGCCCTGCAAAATGTCGGCGACTTATAAGAAGCATCCTAGCGACGCCCTGGAATTGAAGATGAATTTAGAAGCTAGCATTTTAACCAGAGATTTGGAGCCTTGGTTCTACTTCAAACTCAAAGCACATAGATCAACAAATTTTAAAAAGTGCAATCCCAATACAACTTTGAAAGATATGTTTTTGTACTTAGTTCAATATATTTCTTAGAGCGTCTACTGTGTGCCGGGTACCTTTGTAAGAACGGGGCTGCATCCAGCACAATGTCATCTCCTATTCTTCACTTTCTCTTTCCTCAGGGAGAAACTATTATTATCCCCATTTTCAAGACAGGGATGCTGAGGGGAAGCAGGTGAGCAGGGTGGCCAGGTCTTAGCGAGGTACCACAGAGAAAGGGGACAACCCAGGTCCACTCGATTCCTGACTGGGTATTGTTAGCCACCACAGTGTCCTGCCCAATTTCTTGATTGTGGTTCAGGGTAGAAAAAAAATAATCATTCAAAGTAAAACAAAAACAAACAAACAAAAAAACCCCACAACAATAAAATAAAATAAAACACACAGACAAAGAAAATTAATAAAAATTCCAGAGAATATGATACTTGTGGTAGAATAAACACAAACAAAAACAACTTTCAAGGAATGTTCAATGTTTCCAAATGACAGTGGAATGCTGGTAACCCCTGTGTGTGCACCTCCTCCCCGCACGGACCCTCGGAAGGGTTCGTCTGTCGCCAGTTCCACTGCAGAATCTGATGAACGGAAAGGTGGCCGTGATGGACCATAATGACTCCCATTGGTCCTTGGGAAGAAGCGGGTCTAGAAACACCAATTTTTGAGATGGTTGCTCTTGAACGATCTAAATACCAAATCTAATCATTTATGACAGAAATGTTTCTAAAATGTACTTACTCTGCCCTGTTCATGTTTTCTGAAAAGGATCATGCAGAGTATTGTTCAGTTTCCCCCAAGGGCGGTTCCACCACTAACTGCCTTTATCACTATGGCTTTTGTTCTGTATGTCTGTTTCTTGGTATTTTTCTTATTTTTCTTTCCCCTGTTGTTCACCACCCTACCCTACTCCTTTTTTTTCCTACTGCTCTTACTTTTTTTGCTCCCTCCCATTCTTTATTTATTTTTTAAAAAAGAAACAAACAAACAAACATGTATTGGGAATGTAAATTGATGTAGCCCTATGGAAACCAAATGGTTCCTCAGAAAAATAAAACTAGAACCACCTATGACCCAGGGATCCAATTTCTGAACCTAAAGCCCCAGGAGAGGAAAACAGGATATCCGAGAGCTACCCACACTCCATGTTCTTTGCAGCATAATTCACAGTAACCACGACATAGAAACAACCCGTGTGCCCATCAGTAGATTAATGGCTAAAGATACCCTCACACGCACAACGGAATACTGGATGCACCTTGAGGTCATGATTCTACGTGAAGCAAGCCAGACAGAGGGAGAAAAAACAAGGAAGGAAAATCAAACCCATAAAAACAGAGTAGAAAGGCAGTCGCCAGGGGTTGGCCTGGCCTAGTGGTCAAAGACACCGGGAGAGGTTGGTAAAGGGCACGAACGGTCAGCTGTTGACAAACCAGGAGCCAGGATCCAATGTCAACCATGGGGACCCCCATGGCTAACACTAAATAAAAATTTTAAACGTTTCAAAAAATTAAAAAAGAAAAACTGTATTGACAGGTGACCGTGGGCCACAAGGAGCTGAGCAGCGGGGACGTAACGGTGAACAAGGCGTGGTCCCGTCTGGGAGTCTCTGCAGTCTGACGCTGTCCAGTGTCACTCGCTCTGGTTCCCTGCGTGCCATTGCCCTCCGATGTCCATGTCACTCCCAGGTCCCAATGACTAGAGCAGGCCATACGGCCAAGCCTGGTGTCCACGCAAGAGGGGGAGACACAAGGCTGTGCGTACCGGGCTCTATGACCCCTTCATGCATTACATTTCAGGGGGCGTGAGCATAGCCCCATCTTCTGATATCATCTGGCCATGTGGCCGGCTTCCACGGGAAAGGGAATAATCATCCAATGAGGTGATTATAAATGTTTCGTTTTTGGTAAATCAACACTTATTATATTATAGTATATATTATAGTATAATTCTTATTACAGGTTTTGATTTTATGTCCATGTTATTCATACACCAGTTTCAAAAGGACGAGCGACCATTTGCAATGGAAAGCAGATATATAATTAAGCATTAGAAATGCTCAGAAGCCTTAAAAGCTAATTTTATTGTTTTAATTGAATATTACATTTAGCATGGACCTTCCTAGGACTCGAGGCCAAAGGGGAGAAACATGATACAGGTCACGTGTCCGTACTTCCTATGAGAAAGCACACTGTTCTGAGACCAGGCGTCCTGTCCCTCTCACATAGAGCGTCGTAGAGAACTGCCCCATCCACAGAGCTTTGAGAGGGGAGAAGCGTTCTCCTCATACCCCGGGACAAAGACCACGGGCAAAGCATTGCAGTGGGACTCGTGATGAGGTTTCCGGCTGGGGATAAACGATGTGATGAAGGAGTGCACATTTCTGGTGTGTATATGAAGTAGAAATAAAGAATTTTGAGTTCTTCATGTTATCAGAGCCAGCTTAGACCACAGGGACACCCTCAGAGCTACTGGGACCACTTTGCATCAAACACTCCTCAGGCCCCACCACAGAGCTCTGGCCCTTCCTGTCCCCTCAATGTACAACGTCCCCCCACAGGGGTGCCGCTTCCTTCTGCCCCCTTCCTTCAGGTCTCTACTCGAATGAGCCCTCCCCAGAACCGTCTGGAAATTATATCAGTGCCTCTCACCCTCCCTGCCCCCACCCCTCCCCGTGGAGAGCACGCTCTGCTTACTCGCTGGCTTTATTTTTTCCTATGGTGTTGTCACCACTCAACAACCACACATCATATACTGACGACTGCTCTATGGCAAACAGTGTGGCGCACTGTCCCACGGTGAATCCGCCCTGGATGGAGATGCCCCATCCATCCTGCCAGCGCTCTGGTCGCTGAAAGCTAGAACAAGGTAAAGGTGAGCCCAGGCCAGCCGGGCACGGAGGAGCCGCCCTGCAGACCAGGCCCCGCGGGAACATGGGCTCCATGGTGACTCAGTCCGGCCCAGCGCTGCTTCTCACTGGCTGGGTGGCTTCTCCCACTTCGGGCCTCAGTTTCCTCAGGAGGGACACGGGGAAGACAGCCGTGCTCATGTCACGGTGCGGTTGCGAGGATTCGGTAACATAATGTACACGGAGCTCAATGCCAAGGACCCGCACCCACTGGGGACTTTCTCTTTCGGTCACATGTGCGTGGAAGAGCCAGGAGCTGACAAAGGAGAGAGCGAGCTGTCTTGTTTTTCTCAAAGCAATTTCTTAGACTACCCAAGGGACATTTGTTTTCCTAACTTGAGGTCACGAGACATGGAGAGCACTAATGAATGAGACTGGTGGCTGGGGGAACAGAGGGGTTTCCCTGCTTCTTCCAAGTCTCTTCTCAGACCGAAGTGGGGGGGGGGAGGTCCTCTGTAAATTTTATGACGGCCGTGTCAAAAGTCTTCTATCCAAATTGCAGTAAATATTCTAATGAAGTCTGGAAAGAAAGCCATTTGTAATGGCTCGGGGCAGAGTATTAAGATGGCCTGTTTCTAGTTAGTCAGTCATTAGAGAGATCTAACATGCACGGGAATGGTTTCCTGTTCTAAGTGCTTTAAAACCAAGTTTTAGGAAACCCCGTTTCCTGCCGGCTCATTTGTAGACAACAACGTGCCAACTGGTCAGACTTTTCAGATGGCTGAGGGGTGGTCACGTTGGCCACCATGGGGGTCAACTGCGGCAGCCTCTTCCCGGGAGAGCGGGCTTGGCGTCTCCGGGGGCCTGGCAGGATGGAGACACAGCAGTGAAGGACATCTGGGCGGAGTACCACCGGGCGGGCAGTCCTTTGCCTCAGTTTTAAGTGCATGCATCGGGACGGAGTGATTCACGACGTGAATCATAAACAGAAGGAGAGCCTTCCAGCCAGGAGCCCGGATGCCCCCTTCTCGGTTCAGGCTGCCAGGATGATGGGAAAGTGGTGGGTACACCCCCGGGGTGGGGGGCGGGGCACCTGATGAAAGAGGGAATTCTCCCCGCTGCCTGATGTGTCCCACCTTAAAAAGGGATTTTCCAAAACAAGGAAGTCCCATTAGGACTTCAATTAGGATGCAGATGAAAGTATTTGCTAATCAAATCCATTTGCTTCTGTTTGTGTGTGAGATGAGCGTCAATACTGTACTTGGAGAGAGGAAAAAGGGGTGGGCCCAGGGAGACCTCGCATCCCCTTCCCCCCACAATCCTGGAGGTGCCCACTGAACAGCTGCCAGAATGGAAAAGGGAAATCCTTTGCCCCTAACCCATCATCACCGCTGCTCCTCCGGGCAGGGGCCCCGAGCGCACCAACCTCTAGGTACCCGGCCATTGTCTGGGAGGACGAGCTGTTAGAACAAGTCAGTGAAAAGCACTTTTATCATTCCTTATTTTAAATTCGGGGCCCTGGCTTCCTCACACGCTGGCCATAGCCTCATTTGGGGCAGGATTTATCCCTTGACTTGGGCTTGGTGACATATGACGGTTGGAAGACCAGGGCCAGCACTGAGCCTGGGTCTGAAGAGGCCACGTGTGTTTCCTCTGCCTGCTTGCATTTCCACTGACAGAGTGGGCGTTGTTAGACAGACGTGCGCAGGGTGGGAGCCACGGGCCAGGAAGGTCGTCAGGGTGAGAAGTCTCCTATGCTTGCAAGAGACAAGTGTAGGGTGGGACCTCACCCCAGGGGGACCTTTCCTCCCCTGACATGTCACTAGTCACGCAGTTTAGACCCACCCCCTTTGAGGAGGAACAAGGGGCCCAGAGAAGAGCCTCACACAACTCCCACACAAGCCTTTGCCTGACCACTCCCTTAATCACTAAGTACTCAGCACCGTGACGTTTTCATCAACATCAAATAATCTTAGGAACAAAGACTCAGGTTTGTTGGCCACAGAAAGAGAGTTTTGGTCAAAACTAGGGATAACAGCTAGGTCGCAGCTGTGTTTCAGCTCCAGGCCCCGAAAAGCAGCAAAACCAGGCCAACGTGACATCGTGGCCAACCTCAGGACCAGCTGGGATACCTAATGACCCCTGTCCTGGTGCGGACCAATCAGTAGAGACCACGACCCTGAGGAGACACACCGGGAAAGCTGATGAATATTCCGTGGAGACCCTCTCCGGAGACATCCCAATAAAAACCCTTGAGAGAAAGGCTTCCGTGTGCTCTTTCTCTCCTGGGTACGCCCATGCCTTTCCCCAAGTGTGTTACCCTTGCTTTCAATCTCCGAGGCTCCAAGGGCCTTCCTTTTGCCTCTGCCCCTTGTTTCCTGAGCCCACCCAGCCTAGCTGGCTCGCTTCTTCCTACCGCTGTGACTTTCTAAATAAACTTTCTCTTTTGACTCGAGTTCCTTGGCTCTGAGTTCTTTCTTTGCTGAAATCGAGTTCTGCGGTTGCTGAACCATGGTCTGGTGACATTCTGGTGCCATTTCTCCATGAACACTGCCACCACCTTAGCAAGAACCAGCTGCTCTGTTGGTCCTGGGAGGGTGGTAAGAGACCTGGGAGGATGTAGCAGAGCCACCCTGACCTACTAACTCCAGACTGCAGTGAGAACAGAAGCCCTACAGCTAACCCTCAGACACATGAGAACGGGTACTTGCTGTTGAAGACCCTGACTTCAGGGGCAGTTTGTTACAGCACAGCAGCTGACTGATACATCTCAGGCTTACAAATACAGCTGGTACGATGCAGAGATCTTAGTAGTGATTTTCCCAAGGCATCAGATTTATAGATGGTTGAGCCAACATTCAGACATAGAGACGTTTAATTCTTAACCATTATGCTAACCTTCCCTTCCCAGAGTCCCCACCTATTGATGGGCTAGAAATTTCCAGGCAGATTTTCAAGGTTTATTTTATTTATTTATTTATTTTGCTTTTAAGACAGTCTCCGATGTCATCTTTTTGACTGGAAAAACTAAGGGGTAGAATGGATTTGTCAGCTCTAGGCAAAAGCAGGCAGGGAGAAGAGACCTAGTGTACCCAGCTCGTCCACTAGGTTTAGACCAAACTGAAGAATCTGTATTTGTTACCCTTATAATCTTGTTTTTTGCTAGGCTTGGTATCATTTCCTCCTTTCCGCTTAAGTTGATTTCTAGTCATGAGTGCTTTCAGTATAACAAGGGAAACTCAATTTTTTAAAACGCCTTCGTAACCCAAAGCTAATCCATCTTTGATGGTAGAATTTCAGAGAAGCCGTTAGGCAGCTGGGGTGAGAGGTGTGGTCTGCCTAGAACACCATAGGCTGTGTCTTGTGAGGCGGCCCCTGGTGGGAAGGTAACTTGAAGACAGCGTTGCAGGCTGGGAGAGCTTTGCCGAGGGTCCTCCGCTGGAGGACCGTCTGTGCCCCAACTCGCTGTATGAACTTGGAAGGTTTGCTAACTCTCTCCAAACTTGTATTTTCCTCTTGTCAGGGGAGATGTTGTCAGGGAGGCATATGCTTTTCGATCCCTCTCAGCTTCCTGGTGCTCTGATTCTCTGTCACTAACCACTGTGCCCCAAAGAGCCAGGCAGAACCATAAACACCGAGCTTGAATCAAGTTTCCTCTTTCAGAACACCAGATCTGAACCTGTTATTTTCATGATGTGCTCTGAACAACCTGAGATTTCATGTCACCGGGTACAGCATAGATATAATTTGGAAAAGAGGAGGTTTACAGGAAGTACAATAACGGTCCCCGGTATTTATTTTTTAAGTCTTATTTAAATAAAGATTGTGCATTTAAAGTTGCATTTGATTGAACAACTGTCCTTTTCTTCCCCCCTCAAATTTCCCCTGACAAAAGCTATGAATTATTAATTTCTGTCATTGTATTCACAGAACAAATGTAATTGCAAGTAAATGTCTGAAGTTAATGAAAAAATTAAGAAAAAAAGATTTCTTTGTAAGATTTGATAAAACATTGCCACAAACCTCTTTGAAATCATGATTATGAAGCCTTGCAGCAGTTTTGAAGCCGAGATTCAGAGCACAGGGGTTTGAGCTCCCTCCTGTCTTTCTGGTGAAGGATGGAAGCATGTCACCACACTGTACCAGCTGTTGAAATTACCTCACATGGGGAGTCTAACCCTAACTCTCTCCCACGCTTCAGATCTCTTTAACCTGCTTTTCATTCATGTTGAGCTCTCGATGGGAGGTCACATCTCTCCATCTTGTTATCCAGGCTATTGTACTAACCATTAATAGTGTTATACTGCCATCAACCAAGAACAAGCCATGCTTTACTTTCTTAAAGAGAAAGGGCGTACAGAGGTTGGACCTCTGACTTAGGGCGGCGTTTAGCCCTCAGCTCAAACATTCTATGGGTAACTCTGAACCAACATTTCGGTGGAACCAAAAATTGTCTCAAACTCACCCGGACCCCAGATCTTCTGAGGAGGAGACCCCCACCCTCCCAAGAACCATTTGTCACAACAGTTTCAGCATAGTCATAAAAACTGCAAATTCGATGCCGAGACACCTGGGTTCTGACTCAAGCTCTGTCACCCTCTAGTTGTGTGACCCAGGGCACTGGCAAGGTCCCCGCCATACTCAGAGCCCCATTTAGAAGCAGGGATAATACTTGACCTGCTTCCTTCTTCCCTCCTGGGACGGCAGTGAGGGCTGGGTGAACATAAGCCCATTGTCAATACTAAAATACAAAAAGAGCTGCTTTTGTTTTTGTTTCTTTATCTCCATTCCTTTTGTCTCTGAGGAAATCCCAGCAGCCTGTGGCTTCTGCCTCAAAAAGGAGTTTGGGGACCAGTTGTCTCTACTTCCCAGCATCCTTTGCAGTGAAGGGTGCTGTAGGGCGGCGCATGCCCAGCGATCCTTTAGACTCCCAGGGACTCAATTTGGAAAATTCAGTCCCTGGAGGGTGTGTGTGTGTGTGGGGGGGGGGGGTAGTAACTGCTGACATGGAGCAGCTCCAATAGGAATTTCTTGGTAGGAAAACATCAGGGGCCCCGTCGTCCGCTGCCCCAGAGCCGACACAGTCCTCTGTCCCCACGAGAAGCTCGGGAGTGGAGAGGCTCTGTGTGTGGGTGATGATTCTGAGGTCTGCAATGCAGGACCTTTTCTTTTCTATCTAGTCATGCCAGAGAGACATCGATGACCAAATAGGGAGAACAGAGAGCCATCCTCTGTGTTCCTTCCCTCTCTCTCTTCCTTTCGTGCTCACTCCCTCCGCCCTCATGTGCTCATCTTCCAGATCTGAAGGCTTTTTAAACATTAGAAAAGGGGGATTGAGTTGTAAAGGCATATTCCAATTGACCCAAAGGCACACATTTCAATCCATGGGTAACAGCGGCTCCAAATTACCCCCGACCAACACGCTCTCCTTACTTAAGGGGTCCTCTTAACTCTTACCCTGGAGTCTCCATAAATCTGCCTGATATATAGATGTCAGGCCTTCTCTGGCAGTTGAAACACGAAACATGACATCAGCTGGAGATTCAGTTACAACTCATAAAGACCATGTTTATTTGCTGGTTCTGTTTAAAAATTTTTTCCAACTATCATTTTACTCAAATGGCCTCCTATTTTATGGGAAATAAAGTTAGAGCTAATGAACGAAACCCTTTCTGAGCTCGGATAGGCGGGCAGCCTGTGGCTTGTCCTCACTGGAACCAAATATTTAAATTATTTAGAGCCCGTCGTGAACTATCCCCGTTCAATGTGTGGCCAGAGTGGCACCGGGGGCCGATAGAGAGACTTCTAAATGCAGAGATGGGAGGAAAAGAAGCCAGAATGCAGGAGAACAGTCCAGGGTGGGGGCCTGTAATTCCCTCCTCGCAGCAGCCCTGACCTTCCAGGGAACAGCAGGCGCCAGAAGTCAGAGAGCAAGGGGCAGGCTGACAAAGAGAAGGCTGCTATCCGCACCCATAGGTCCACTCGCTGCCCGCAGTGTGATGGGGGAGCAATGGACAAGAGGGTCCATTTCTAAACAACCGCCGCCAGAATGAGAAAAAACCCTTCGCGCTCTGGGGTCCCAGGGTACAGGAACGGCCACGACAAGGTCTTAGTCCTCCCTATTAGTATTTCTACACGGCTACTTCTCTTCCAACCCTTCCTCAAAACAAACAGAAGCAAAAACAAAAACCAGGAGCATGGACACTGTTTATTAAAGCCCACGAGTCACTCTGGGAGGCCCCGAAATATGTCCCCACGACATCGAGAAACGGAAGTCTAGTGTCGTGGTTCCCAAACGATGTGCCGGGGCACCCTGGGTGCCCCGGTGAGTTCACAGGGGCGCTGGCTGTTATTTTTAATTCACGAGGAAAACACAGAAACACCTGTCAGACGCTGCGCAGGCTACTAGCTCGAGCTGGTTCCCACTTACAGTAGCAGATCGTGCTCTGTCGCTTTCACTGACACCCTGTGTTCGTCAAGCTGGGTTTTTGATGGTTGTCACTGTCTGACAGAAGCAAGAACCATGTGGAACAGGAAACGGGGTTGGCGGGGTCCGATCTGATTCCAAGGCTGTAGAATTTGTGTGAATAAGAATAGGTACAGACACTTCATTAGCAGGTCAGGATGGCAGAAACATACTATCTTTCCTTGCAGTTTACGTGTATTCTTTTATAGGCCTACTCAGTTGTCAGGACACACACACTTACTAAGTTGTTGGGACCTGACTACTTCAGCAACAGGACGGTTAGGTTTTTCTTTCGAACCTGGAGCACCCTGAAGAAACCACTGAGATGTGACGGGCGCTCGGATTCTGTGAAACAGGTGCGCCCCTCGTTACGAATACGAGCACTTTTTAAATCAGACTAAACCAAAAGACAAAGGTCAATGGTATGCAAACAATTCAGCAACAAGCAATGCTGCCGTTGTTATAATTCAAGGGTAATCAATGTGACGCCATCGGCATTAATAACACCGAGTCAATATGTGCAAACTTTTCATACAGGCCTAATTATGAGTGTCCCTCTGCATGCAACTAAAAACATTGAAAAACGCTGACGTCGGGGAGGTGCCCTCAGATCAAAACTCCTGTAGAAGTCAATAATCTAGCATGATTTTCATCTTGCGGAAGAGGTCCTATTATTTCAAAAGGTCTCAAAAATCAATTGGGCATTCAGTATATCTGTGTAATAATGACATCCTAATTAAAAATCCCAATCTGAGTAGTACAAAGGATGATGCTAAATCTCTAATCAATGAACGCCAAGCCCAGAAGTTAGAGATGCAATAGCCCGTTTTAATGAAATGTACTACTTTTCTCTGACGTGGCCCACTTTGCCCCCTACAATTTCGGGAGCCTGCTCTGTCTGGAAACCTACCCGAGGAAGCAGAAAAACGATTTGGTGCAACAAGCACATAAATTAAGGCAGGAAACATCAAAGAAAAATATCTTCAGAATTGTGTGGGTTTCTTTTTAATTGAAATTTATAATTGCTCCTAATTATAGGACATATTTTTAAAGGCTACTTTGAGGGGCTGAGAGAGGGGGTGGAGCCCTGTCCACTCCAGCCACATGAGCTATATAACCTTGACATTTTAATTAGATATTATTTTGAAATATACAAAAGGGATTTACACACTCAGCGAAACATGTCATTGAGTGTGTGATGCTCCCAAGAGGATAAAATGACAAACGATGCAAAAAGAAAAAAGAAAGAAAGAAAAAGAACTTCTCAGAGGAACTGTAGAAATTTTTAGGAGGCCTGCAAGCAACAAAGCATGTCACCATTGTGAATACATTAAGGTTTTCTAGTATTTTCTCTAGTCAGGCTCTTCTAGCAACCTGGTGACAGCATCAGACTAGACAGAGGGAGGTGGGTTCACTTGATTCATGGGCCCCACACTCCCATCTTGCAGATAAAAGGGAAGGTCAGAGGAAGGTCAAGAATGTTCTCTCTGGACAGGATTTCTGGTGCCAAGTTACCTGGCACGGAAGCATGAGGAAAACAACCCCTTAGGTCGCCTTCTTGCGAGAAGCCTTGCTCTTTGATGCTTCAATAAATTAACAATTTAGGACAGAAATTATAGGACAGAAGGAACAAACCCATCTGCCAAACTTTGCTATCATCGATGAGCTGGAGCCACATGGGGTGAAACTTCCTGCTGAAATCCAGCAGTTGGGAAACTTTTAGATCCCTTCCGGGAGGGAAGAGAGGAGAGCAGAGAGCCCTGTCGATTTTCCCAGGTTTAATCACTGCTGTAATCTTTCAGAATCTTGGGTCCTACCTGAGATTAAGAATGGAAGAATCAGGAGGCTCCTAAAATAAAATCTCAGCGAGGCCCAAATGAGAAGGTTGTGTGGTGACAGGGGGCTTTGTCATCTGCGAGGTCCTGGCTGTCAGACCCAACCCCAGCCATGGAGGGCACTGTGCCCTGGAGACCCTGTGTAGGCCAAGGTGCCCACTGAGAGTGTGGATGCTCTGGACAAACTTGGAGGGAGTGCCCTAGCTGTCGGGCTCCACTGTCCACTGAAGGTCAGGATCTGAACTGGAGGGGGTGGCAGCGATCGGAGGACGAGGTCTTCCCCAGGCGCCCCGAGTTCAGTGCTGGCAGGTCCCATGTGCCTGAGCCTCGGCTGCGCCACACCAGGTCTAGGCCCCGGCTGTACCCTGGTGCTTGTCTGCCAGGCCATCCTCTGCCAAGCGACTTGTGTCCCTGGCATTCCCCAGCCCCAGTTATGCCAAAGCGTGGGAGTGGCCAGGACTGGGGAATTCTTGGGGCAGTCACAGGGGGCTGATGCCAGAGGAGAGGAGGAAGAGGAAAAGACTCAGAGGAGCTGTGACCATGTCCCCTGGGCTCCACATCAGGAAAGCAGATCAATCAGTGGGTGTGGAATCTGAAACCTGAAACTGAGTAGTGGGGGTCCTGGGGGTGGGGGGAGAGCGAAGGCTGCCCGCTAGGTGCCATCTTATTTTCTACAATCAGCTTGTTACAGCCCTTCGAAAGGGAGGTGTTGCCTGAGTTAGAGGCAGAGGAGACACGACTAGTACCTGCCTCTCCAGGACTGGGCAAGGCTGACCCCTTTCAATGACAGCCACCAGAACCCTGTTTCACACTTCCTGCCCTCAACAGCTCACCACGTGCAACCCCCCACCCCACTGCAGGCCACCCCCTAATAACCACCAGGAGCTAGCTGCCTGCTTGGCTTCCTCCAAGCCCTCCAGCCCTGGGGAAAGTGCGTCACCAATGCCCCCCGCCCCCAAGCTTGCCCTGCATAGCGTGGGGATGCTCCCTGGAGAAGAGGAAGAGCCCAAAGTGGGAGCTGTCTCCTCCGTTCTTGTCTCTATGGCCCCCTCCCTGTGACACGTGGCAAGTTCATTCCGCTGAGAACTGAGGCGAGGCAGCGGAAGAAGCTCCCAATGAGACTGCAGGGAGGGGCGCGTCCCTGGAGGGCGGGCTCAGAAAAGCTCACCCTGTGTCAAGGCTGCCACTGCGTCTCCTCCATGCACCTCAACCTAATTTCCTGCGGATTTCAGATCATCTTTTATTTCCAATTACGCTGCTGTTCACAATATCGATTCGGAGGAAACAAATGTCGAATGACAAGAGCGAGAGGGAGAGAAGGAGGGGAGGGAGCCCAATTCCATTCTGCCTGAAGGATGAGATCCTCGGAACGCCACCCCGCGCTTGCAGCCTCTCCGCAGCGCTCAGCAACGCGGCAGAGGCGGGCTCAATTATCTTTGTGTCAGATGATTATCTGAGAGCTTAATTTAATCTCCATTACCCTCCCCCGTCATATTTCAATTAAATCTGCTATCAGAGTGTTAACACATCTTTGAACCTGCTATTTCTTCAGTTAATTTTCCACTAAGAGGTGCTGGAGAGTAACAGATGTCATAATTATGCAATTATTAAGTGTATTTGACACTCGTCCTCACAGGAGTTTGTGGCTGGGGCAGAAGCGTTGGAAAATTAATCTGATGAGAATATGCTTCCGCTGTGATCCATAACACCGCCGCAGGCTGGGGGTGGCCCTCCCGCTCTCTCAGGGGCCGCTGCCACGGAAGATACAGGGGTGACCGATCGACCTCAGATTTGCTTCACTTTTGTGCATCTGGTCAATGGGATAAGTTCAGACAGACCTGTCTGTCCTTCCTTCCCTTCCTGCCTCCCATCCTTCCTCTTCAAGACCTCAGAAAACACAGCAAGCACGTGTCTAGTGTGAAGTTACAACGGTAGTGTTTAGAGTGCTTAATTTTGACTTAACAACCTTGGGGTTTAGTTGGGAATTAAATGTCAACTAACTGTATGTGTGACTTTGGTTATATCATACTCTGTCTCTGAGCTTCATTTCCATGAGGAATGAACAGACCTGACTCTGTATTATACCAGCTTCACCAGCTTTAACATCTTATAAAAGTAGCTAAAGTCCTGTCTATTCTATAGATAGACAGATGATAGATAGATAGATAGATAGATATACAGAGAATTAGAGATCTCTATATATTTTATGGAAATGTATCTTTACGAAGCATATAAATACATATTTAAAAATTTAAATATTTATACATGGTATTTATGCTTTATATATGTAAAAATACACACACACATTACTCCATGTCACCTCTATCTATAGCTATTATTTAAATCCTCAAACCTGTTAAAGTTGCATCTGAAAAGATGTCTCTGCTGATTGTTGGGTCTGTAATATCCAGTTGCTAAAATCAAAAGCTCATCAGGACTTTTTTATAAAACATTTACTTATACTTTTAGGGAAAAGGTATTTTACTTATCAATGCAGAAACAGAATTTTATGACATGTTTCCCAGCTGGGGTTAACTAAGAATTATTGGAGGAGAAAATATTGGTTCAGACATGGAGTGTCTGTGTGACCCTAGGCAGACCGCCTGCCCTCTCTGGGCTTCAACTCCTTTCTCTCTAAGATGAGTATGAAACGAGGAAACGTAGTTGGTAGGATTGCTGAGACGCCTCCATGCGGTATTGTACCTGTCACAGTATACTTAGAGCTATACGGTCTGGCTCGTGTGTAGGAAAGGAGCTGGAAAACCATAAGGGAAGTTGAAGGCGGGGGTGGATAAACAGACTGGATGGGTGTGAGCATTTTTGGAAGTTTCTTTTGGACATCCCGTACTGTTTCCCGCAACATCAGAGAATATTGGGGAGTCCCTGAGGACTGAAGAGATCATCTAGGGGGAGCCCTTCCCCTAAGGACAAGGGAGCCTTCCAGTGGCTGCCAGCCACCTTGGCTTGAGGACGCACCCCATCCGATCTCTGTCTCTGTCATCACATGGCCACCTTCTCCCCGTGTCGGTCTGTCTCTGAGTCTTCTCTCTTCTAACAAGGACACCAGTCAGATTGGGTTAAGGGCTTACCCTGCTTTGGTATGTCTTTATCTCAAATAATTCATCTGCAATTGTTTTATTTCCACATAAGGTCACAATTCGAGGTACAGGGGGTTAGCATTTTGACACATCTTTTTTGGGGTGGAGGCACAGTTCAACCCATCATGGAGGCACTGACTGCAGAGAGAGGGGGAAGGAGCGAGGGAGAGGTTGGGGCATTTATTTCTCTAGAGATGGGGGTGTATGTGCTCACTGGGGTCTCTACGGGAGGCTACAGCCTTCCCACACAGTGCCCCAACTCCTGTCAGAGGCTCTGGGCTACAGGGCTGGGGTGCTGGTGACTTCCCCTCCTGGCCGGCGGGTGGTGGATGCTGGCTGAATTGCCGGCCCTCAGCTAGCATGCCTGTGTGTGTATCAGCCTCATGTCAGCCCTCGAACTCCGCAGCAGCTGGTCGGTGTGCATGACGTGAACACAATGAGTGCTGACGGTGACAATGAAGACCAAGGGAGAGCCATGTCCCCCAAAAGGTCGCCGACCAAGTCCAGTTCACTGTCCTCCTAAGGGGGACTGCAAGGGCCACCACTGCCCCCACTGCCCAGCCCTTCCCTCTTTCCCAGGCTTCGGCCCTTCCTCCCCTTTCCGGTTTCCCTCCTTTCTGCCCCCTCAGCCTTTCCGTAAAGCCATCGACCGAGAGGTCGCCCCGTGGAAGCCTTCACGTACAAGAAATGCCTATTTTTATGCACTCCACCTTAGGGTATGGTCCAGCCCAACCCATACTTGCGTGGGCATCCCCCCCCCTATAATATGTTTGTAGCCAGACCATGGAACCCACTTCGAGAAAATTAAACAGAACAAGAAAAGCCATGTGCCCCACAATGAAAGGAAACACTTCAAGTAGCAACAGGAGCCCCACAGGACAGCCCACCGTGCCAGGAGAAAAATGTGCAGCCGGAAAATCTGCCAAGTGTCCCTGATTTGTAAAGTGTTGTTTTTTTTTTCTTTCCATATTTAGGTAAATTAATGTAATTATTTAATGCCTTCTGCAATGGTAATAGGACTGTGCTTGGGCCCTTTCAACATATGTGCTGGCACGAAATCCCCTTGGAGGGAGGGGAGAGGGTGGGGGTCGATCCGGCTCCGCTCTCCCGTCGGCCTTCGCTCTGGAGGTCTGCCTGGCCCTCGGCCAGTCGGAGGTGGTGTGCGGAGTCCTGGGCCATTGACTCGGGTCCCCTCACCAGTCAGGGGGTACAGTAGGCGCGTGTACCACCCATGGCCATGATCAACGCTCTCTCCCCAACGAGTCCACGCATCCATTGGTGGGGTCCGGTCTTTGGACGCGGGACCCTCCTGTATGTCGTCACTTCTTTGTAACTCCCAAAAGTTCCTGAGAGTGGAGGGGCTTCCCTAAGGTCCCCTCCTTTTTAAGGATGTTCAGACCTACGCACAGGGCCTCCTGGGAAGGTTGTTCAGCTCTCCCCGCCTCCCCCAAAGCTCCTCCACACAGCAGCCCGCTCTGCTTAGACCCGGCCAGAGCCGATGACGGCAGACCCACTCAGATCCAACGTGTGGTTTATTTCTTTGAAATAGAGCATCTACAGCGGACGCCAAAGGCCCCGCCCGTTACCTGAAAAACAGGAACAGCAACAACATTTAATTTTTTGAAACGTTGTCTGCTTATCTGATAGACGAAAGAGTATAGGATATGTCGCCTCTCCCACCAGCACGTGTGAGCCCAGGGGCACAATGAGAGACAGAGAGAGGCAGGCTGAGTGGTGTGGTGGGGAACCCACTCTCCGGGCCCTCGAAGGCTGATGGGGGGAGACGTGGTTACAGGCCCAACTTGGATTTGATTTAGCGGAGGGGCGGGACTCGCTTAAACAGAAGGGAAAGGTTCATTTCTGGCGTCCGTGCAACACTGGGGAGGCAGGAATAAAATCCGTGCACTTGGGAGCCGGTGAGGGTGGAGTGCTGTGTGCCTGGTGTACCCGGTGGGGAGCAGGGGACAGTGGGCTTGGGTGTGCCGTCTTGGAGAACCGTAAGAGTGAGTATTCCAAGGATATTTTTTCTTCTTTTAACTACTTTATTTGCTCTGGGTTCTCTAAACTCCCATTCCCCTACAACAATGAATTTTCACCTCACAATGTCACTGAGTGCCAACTTTAATCATTGGGTAATAACTGCAAGGTTAAGAAGGACTCTGAAACCATACAAAGACTGATTAAAAGTGCCATATTCAAGTAACAATATTTCTAATGGGCATGTTGCTGCATGTTCATTAGCGTCAAATGAAGGCACTATTCCCTAGTCTTAGGGCTAGATGTCACTCTATCAGAATAATACTAAATGCTCCTTAAAAATTCCCCCAAATACAAAGGCTTAAACACAACAGAAGTTTATTTCTCACTCATACAGTGTCCAAAATGTATCTTCCTAACTGTCAGCTCTCCTCCAGGTGGTGACTCAAGGACCCAGGCTCCTTCCACATCATGGCTCCGTCCTCCCTGTCATGTGATTCCCAGGTAACTGTGCTCTTCCGCAGGAAGCCAGCAGAAGGGAAAAGGGGGGCGTGGCAAGCACACTTGCTTTTCAGGTGTCTCAGTTTGATGCAGTCACTTATACCGTCTGCTTCTATTCTACTGATGGTATCCATGACTTCAAATAGATGCAAGGGAAGCAGCTGAATGTCCTCGTGGCTGGAAAGGGGCTTCCTGGCCACGACTCTCCACCGCATTCATTGGACAGGCAGCCACAGCTTCAGACGCCGTCCCGATTTCTTCCAATCAAGCCTGTTTGAGCTCGTTTTCTTCTTCCCTGTGATGAGATTGTCTCCTTTCATTCAGAGGCTGGAGAGAGTTCAATCTGTGTTTCTTTTTATAGGCAGTATCCTCACCCGGTTCTTAAGCAAAGACAGTCATTTCCAGTTCCTTTCCAACCTGCTGTGGAGCCGAAACCCAGGGGCCAACCACACCCCTAACGTCCAGGGCTCCGCCAGGGGCTGCCAGCAGAGGCTGTTAAAGGGGAAAGACCCAACAAGGTATACGGCCACAAAGATTTCCGAGACTTCACGCGGGGGGCGATGCAGGGACTGGAGTTCTCTTCACTAAGCCACTCACTCAGACACAGTCTTGACAACTCAGAGTTTGAAGCTGTGGGCCCACTTCTGTAAACACGCTATTCTAACAGCATCTGGCAGCCCGATGTAACATCCCATTTACTGCATCTCGCGAGCCACAGAGAGCCTCGATTGTAGGGGCAGCATCAGGTCTGTTCATAAAGACAAGCGGATAATTTAATCTAATTTCACTGACTGTGGTTAAATGGGGTTTTTCTTTTTAAAAAATAATTTTTTTTTTTAATTGAAACCCACTGCTCTGTCCATGAAGCACACAAGAGGCTCTGGTTGACTGCTTGCCCGCTGTTATCTGCTGGCCTTGGCCTGCGCCTCCATCCTGCGTGGGGTCCCCTCCACTCGGACACTCAGCTCTGTCTGTTCCTCAGTTCCTCCTCAGGCGGTGCACCAGACGTCCCCTCCAGGGGCACAGCTTACCTCTCCGTGTGGCGGACCTGGCCAGGGCCCACAGGGGCACGCTTGTTAACACCCCGACCTTGACCTCCTTAGCAGTCCCCCCAGTCTGCAGTTACGTATTTGTGGGAACGCATCAACAAGATCTGTTTTCTTCACTGGACTTGAAGCCCCAGGATGCGTAAAGGGGCATTTTTCTATTCTGCTCTCCGCTCTGTCACGAGCACCCAATATAGTTCTTAGCACAAGGTAGGAGCTCAAGGAGTATGTGTCGAATATCCACGGCTTCCTCTCTCCGGGCCTCCTGCCCTCCTCTGGCCTGCGCGGGGCAGCCCAGGGGAGAGCGCGGGCCTGCCAGCGTGGTCTGCCCTCATGTGATCGATGTCCGTTCATTTATAGAGGATGTGAACTCACTTTCATATGCTCCTCTCCTGGGGGTATCTGACCTGAAGCCCAACCTTGGGGTGTCTGGGGGCTAGACCTGAAAGGCTCCCATAGAGGCAACACGCATGCCTCTTCTTTCTATGCCTCAGATCAGGGGTGCCCACACTCTTTCAGCTTGCGAGCTACTTATAAGATGACCAAGTCAAAATGATCTACCTACAATAAAAATGCAAAACATAAATTTATTTCTTCTATAGTATCATTATTTAAGTTACTATTATTACTATTTAATATTGTGTGTTCTTCTTTCACCTTTCTCCTTCTCAGCTCTCTTTTCGGAGGACAGTCAATGTCATAGTTTTTATGAACAGTCCGAAAAAGCCGCTCCACATTTCCCTTCTTTGGAATAGCAATGGCACACAGACAGATGAGGCAAACGCACTTAGAATATGACATAGTGAAAAAATCCCCTCCCATTCTGTATGAAAGTGGTAGGTTTTAGGCTTCTTCCTCGGACCAGCTATGGCACTCATTTTTATTCCCTTTGTTGTATTTAGTTTAAATAAATTGAAGGCTAACTACGCAGCAATGTAACTGAACGAGTTAGCGCGGTTTAACGCACACGCGTAGGGTGTCAAAAGTTCAGACGTCAGATTGGCTACCCTGTATGCCAATCAAAAGACAAATGTCTTTTTAATGTCATGCGATCTACCCACACTTCCTTCGCGGTCGACCAGTAGATCGCGATCGACGTATTGAGCACCCCTGTCTTAGATGGAAGATGGTTGTGATGCTCATTCGTGTGTGTGTATGTGTGTCTGAGTGTGTGTGTGTGTGAGTATGAACCAGAACTTACTATTTCTCATACTTTCAGAATAGGAATCCTCATGTTGGGGAATTAGGCAGTCCTGGAGTCCCTGGGGTCTCTAAAAGAACAGGACAATGGCAGAGGACACTTTGCATTCGGATCCCGAAGGCATTCACAGGGGAGGTGCTCGATCCCTCCTTTTCCCAGGACAGCGCTGCAGGTGGGTTCGCAATCACCATCATTGTGTTAGAGGTAAACGAGGGCAAGACAGGAGAGCAAACCTGCCAACGTCCCGCCGCCAGAAGACGTTGGGACTGGATGAGGAGTGAGCCACGCTCACCCCAGACCTCTGTTCCTCCTGCGGCATTGAGACCCGAAAGAGTTCCCCTGAGGAAACAGGAACCTGGGAGCCAGGATGTGGGTGGTGGCTCCCTGACTTCCAACAGAGTCAGCCGCTCTGTTGCCCAGAGCGCCCGCCCTGGCTGCTTCCTCAGCCCCCGTTCAGGACACCTGCCCCGTGAGACATCCCAGGGGAGCCCACCCTCTGATTGGCAGCTAGGTGCCTAGCAGCCCACCCACTACCTGGAATGCAGTAGGTGACTTAAATTACTTATGGAATATATATAAATGTGACTCTTCTCTCCCTGTCAACTCCTCTCACCTCTTTACCGGGGAGACCTTCTGTAAGTGGACTGTCTCCCCACGCATGTGATCAAAAACTTAGGGGTAGCAGCAACAGGAATAGTAGTAATAATAATTACATTTGCCAAGCATCTGCCATCTGCCCGAGCCTCCACTAGTTACATATTGACTTGCACACCCCTCCCAGCTGCCGTGTAAGGTAGGTAAGTGACAGTGATTTGCTCAAGATCACAGCTAATACGAAGCCAACCTGGGATTTGAACCCAGCTTAGTCTGATTCCCAAGTCTGTTCAGCTATTTTTCTCCACTGTGCGGCCTCCGTTGGAGCCCCTGAATGAAGCAGGTGCACCCCAAACCCTCATGCACCATGAGTCAAGCGCAATGGTCAACGAGCTGCTGCTGGCCTGCCTGTGTTTTCAGGTGGTATCTGTCCACTGGTGCCCAGCCTCCTTGCAAGGCTGTGCTAACTCTCCTTCCCTGTGTGGACTGGGGTATAGGAGCGACTCCCCCTCCCCCAAATCAGCCTGCTCCTCCTGGCGCCCTTCAGCTGACAGCTGCAGGAAGGACAGAGTCCCTGCTGAAAAAGAGACCCTAATTTCTCTCTGGCAGGAGACTGCAGTCCAACTTTGGAGAGGACAATTAGCATGCTCTCAGCTGGAACAATGGGGCAGCAACAGATGCTTCTGTCCCAGGGATGCTCTGAGCCCAGCCCCTGCTAATGGGAGGCCTTCTTCTTCTGCCAGAGGAAAGCTGGTAGCCATGCCAGCAGCCAGGGCTGGGGCTGGCCACCATGCCGGTATGAGAGAGACACTGTCAGATCCCCCAGGTGAATGGGACCTCAGGAGTCCAGTCTCCCCCCTGCTAGATAGCTGAGCCACTGCCTCCTCTTCCTCCCGGATGAGGGAACGGTCGGAACAGTCCTGCTCTGAACCAGGGTTTGGGCAAACTTTAAACATGCTGCCAAATGATTAAAAGCAAGAAATCCGGAGTGGACTCATGTGGGTGTGAGTTCCAGCGTGGCCACTGACACAGGCTGTTGTCCTGGGAACAATCCCTACCGGCTCTAAGTCTCGGTTTTCCCAATCCCAGAACAAGTGATTGTCTGTGAGAATCTCTGTATTTAGCCACAAAAACTTTACACCCGATTTTAACATCTGGTTTTTTTTTTCCCAAAGCATATATTGCTGATCTTGTTTATGTAAGTAACTGCTACATATTTGAATATATAACATGCGTGTGCTAATTCCACTCTGTGCTTTCTAGACTGGTTCCTTGTAAGGTCTCTTGCTTAAAAGTAAACCCTGAACGCCGATTTTCTTCATCCCCTTGATTTTAAAGATGTGAATTTAGGCATGAAGAGGAAGAGGTATTTGTTTGTTTGTTTGTTTGTTTGTTTGTTTGTTTCAATCATTGGTGAAGAACTGGGACCAGTGACCAGGACACTCTGTTCATCCCATTCACAGTCAGCGTCACCAGTTCATCTGTGACCTTTATGACAAAAAACAAAAGGCCACCGCATCCAGATGCCCTGTACACTCTCTGGTCTGGGTTAGTGTTTGGTGACTCGGGTTATGTTATCGCCGCATGGCGACGTTCTGACCCAACAACAGAAGGGAGAGCCCTGGGTGCCTGTTCTGGGGTGGGCTGCCTACTGGCCCTTCTGGATGCCACAGGGCCCAGGTTCCAGGGTCCCTGAGCCTCCACGCTGCTTCAGCAAAGAGTGATGAACTTCTTGCTGCCTCACATTCCTCCCTCCCTCCGTCGCCTCTTTAAATGTTAATTGAGTACCTATGACAGAATGTTCAACAAAACAGTCCAGATTCCTCTTCTCAAGGTGTTTCTATTCTATTGGAAAAGACGTATAATATCTAAATAAATAACACTAACAGTATAACGTATTACAAACGATGAAGATGCCCGCACCCGTCTAGCTGGGCACAGGCTTCTCCTGCCAGCCCTGACGCGAGGGAGAGGGACCCCACGCAGCTGAGCGGAGCCCTGCCTCCGTGCTGGGCAGAGAGGGCTCCGCCCACAGGGCCTCCTAGCACCCGTGCAGCGTGGGCCCGCAGGCGCCTCGGGCCAAAGAGCAGCGGCTCTCTGCTCCATCCGTGGAGCAGCCCCACGTGCTCCCACTGACCACGTGAACTGGGGTTCCGCAGCCTGGTGTCTTGCGACCCAGCTTTCGGGACCCCAGTCTGGCAGGCTTCCTGAGGATTTCCGATTCTGCCTGGGGACCACCGGGAGGGTGGAGGCACACCCTCCTCACTGAGGATAGAGAAGTGCCACGTGGCAGCCGGCAGGCCTGTGAGAGCTCTCTGGAGACCTCTGGCACCAAGTCTCAGCTTCTTGTGAGTGAGGGATCAGTGGGCTGCTCAGGAACCCTCCTGAAGATGCCACCTTGTGGCCACCCTGAATGTCACCTGGGCTTATTTGGGTTATCTGGAGGAAAATGGCTGCCTGCCACTCACTCACTTGCACCAAGTGCACACGAGAGACATGACCTCTCTCCTCATGGAGCCTACCTTCGCGTGGGGGCAGGACAATGAGTGAACCCCCAGTTGTGACGGTCAGTTCTAGGTGTCAACCTGGCGAGGCTCCAGGACCCAGCTATTCCATGAAACACTAGTCTAGGTGCTGCCGTGAAGGTATTTGGGAGATGTGGTTCATTTCTACGATCAGCTGACTTTAATTCAAGAAAGCTATTCTTTACGACCTGGGTGAGCCTCCCCAACGTTTAGAAGGCAGTAAGAGGAAAACTGAGGTTTCCCTAAGAAAGTGTGGGCTGAATGAGAGATGTCGGCTCCTGCTGAGAGTGCCCCGCCTGCCAGCCGCCCTCCTGGGTTTGGACTCGCCAGCCCCACCATCACATAAGCCAATTCCCTGAAATAAATCCATCCATATCTATATAAATCTCAGGACACTTGTCCTCTGGTTCTGTTCCCCTGGGCGGACCCTGATAATGCACCAGCCGATAGTAGCAATGATAGCAAGAACAAGCTGTGCCCAGACGGTGGGAGAAATAACCAGGGACATGTGACAGTGTCCCGGGAAGGACCTGTGGGTGAGGAGGAGCCAGCAAGGTGAAGATCAGGTGAGCAAAGAGCCAAGACAGGAGGGGTGGAGGGCAGCGGGGTGGTGAGGAGGGACAATCAGATCAGAAGCAGCCACGGTGGCCATGGACTAGCCTGCTGATACAATCTAAATGCAGATGGTTGCCATGGGAGGGTTTTAATCAGAGACCTTGGAAAACCATCGGGTCTCAGTTTCCTTATTTGTAAAAGGGAGGTAATCCCCATTCCCCACCAGGCTCCTTTATGGGACCGGCTGTTTCACACACAGTAGACTGCACGAAAATGTCTTCAGAAATGGAGTTTGTTCTGCTAAGGGAAGGAGACTTGTGTTACGTGAACCGGAGTTGTGAAGGTGGGCTCAGTTCCCCTCAGAGGAAATGTAAACCAACCACAAGTAACTGTGTATGTCAGCCCCCCGAGATCTGCCTGGGTTGGGTCCGCGGGCACCTTAGGTTTGCCAGATATACTGAGAATGGCACATCTCAGTTCTGTTCAGACAGCCCCACTTAGAAGAGCCCTTCTGACTCTGACAGCTGCCCCTTCCCCAAAGAAGTCCCTTCCGCTTCCAGCTTCTAGAGACCAAACCTGGGCTCCATGCCCGCCGCCACATCTAGACAACGCGGTGCGAGTGCGCTCACCGCTCCCTCTCCGTCGTGTCAGCCCGCAGGGACCTGTGAGCTGGCCTCCACATGCAAAAGCATCAGACTGGACATACCTGTTCAAATTAATCACACTCTGACACGCCGCCGCCCACGGCCACCCCGGCCAGAGCATCGGTTCTCTCAAGCATCATTGTCTCTCCGTCTTGGCGTGAGTGGGTTTCCAGACCCGAGTCTCCTCGTCTGTTCTCCCACCCGGCTGCCCCCAGCCTTGGCATCTGCGCTGTAGACGCATGGGCAACTGCAGGTACGTGTTGGGTTTCCGAGCACACAGAGGGGATTGATCGGAGAAGGGGCTGATGGCGAGGCCGCCGTTGCATAGACCCGCGAGGGGATGCTGCATCTAGTGTCTATTTTCTGATGGGCTGAAGGCTGTGTGCGGGCTCAGAGATCTTCGTTATAAAGAGATCTGACCTTAAACTACGTCTCTGCCTACAGTAGGTGGACATGCATCCCTCATCTCGTTTCCTATATATTTATTTTTCTATCCTACCCTAGGTCTAAAAGAATAAAATAATTATTTTTGGAAGAATGTAAAAGAATCAAGCTACTCCGTAGTGAACATGGACCCAGTGGGGACTGAAGGCTTCCAACCATGGAACGAGGCGGCCCCCCAGGTGTGTCTTCCCCACACGGACGCCTGGTTGCTGGTCCATGTTCATCCCTGGAGAAGCTGCTCATCGTCCGGGCCGGTTAGCAGGAGCACTAGACAACCCGTCCGAGAGAATCTTGCGTGTGACTGCTGGTGCAGTTTCCTGTCGACTTCCCACATGTGCAGCCTGCAGGCAAGCTTCGCACACGTCTCCAGCAGTCTAAGAAACCCATGATCAGTCAGGGAGAAGTGTAAAGCTTTGAGAACACATGCCTTTTGCACTTCAGACTTTGTCAGTGCGCAAACGGTTCCAAAGGTACTTTTCTCACCACGTGGCTGTAAAAATAAAAAGAACCATAAGGCAGGGGCGGTCTGACGATGTTGCACATTTAATGAACACACCGCCCTAAGGGATAGTTCTACAAATTTGATAACTGCTGTGCTTGCATTCAGAGACACGCTAACTTGAGAAGTCGAGTTTAGTTGGAAATGATTTTGCGATTGACCTAATTACACTGAGAAAATCTTCAACAATCTCTTGTGCCTTCGTTTAGCGTTCATAGAATTTTTGAGTATGGCCAAGGGTGGGGTTTAACCTTGATAGAGAGAGAAAGATTTTGGTAACCAATCAGTGTACAAACAAGCACTCATCGCGAATGTTGATGTAACTCTGCAGGGTTTTTTTCCCTGGTCTTCCACATAACTTGTTGTGTGTCTTCCTCAAGAGGACACATCATTCTACTGTGTATTGGGTATCTGAAGGGGAAAGGCCCAGTTTTTACCTTCTTTAATGAGCCCAGTGGGTCCTATTGTGGACTTTGGTATTTAACAGGCACCCAATAAATGTTGGTAAGAATGGAGGAGACTTCAGAAATTCCCATGTACCGTTAAAATACATAGACCAGTAGAAAATGTTCTCATCAACTCACTAAGTAATTTCCCAAAGTAGCTATAGGTATTTTAAAATGACTTTTAGTTATTTCTTATGCTTGAAAGCATCACCTAAAAGTTCATAAGGAATAACAGTGGGTTGAAGTTAAGACGATGGTATAGGCTCACACTGAACACTGCCACCCTGCCCCAAGCACAGAGCAATAACAGGTGTTTGGGTTAGGTTGTAACAGGAAAATCCCAACTCAAATCAGCTCAAAGAATCAGCAAATTCTTTACGCAGGATCATCAAAGTAATGAAGAAGCCTGACTCCTAGGTTGGCTAATTCAGTGCCTGAACAACATCATCAGGACCCTCCTTTTATTTTTCAGCTCTGCTTGCATCAAGTTGATGGCTTTGTCTTCAGGTGGACTCCCTCGTGGATATAAGATCGATGCTCTTATAGCTCACACCCACTTATTTCAGCGTTCTTATATGGAAAATAAGACTGATGATCCTTACGCATCTTTTTAAGAGAGAGGACATCTTTCCCATTTCATTGGCTGGAATGTGTCACATGACCTATTTAAATCCATCACTGTTCCTGACCCATATCTGGGACCAGAGCAAGACTTCCCTGAAGAATGTGGCCCTGAATAGGAAGGCAGATGCTTCATTGGGGTTGATCAATCTTATCACCGGAGAGTGGATACATCACAGAGATTCTGTTATAAAGCAGGAAGAAAATGGGCATTCGAAGGCAACCGCTTATTATCTGCTACCGTGTGCATAATTAAAATCAGAAGATTGACATGATATTACCATTCCCCAAAGAGCCCCCTCACGTCTGTAGACTAGAACTGGAACAGACCGCAGAGACACAAGCAGGGCTAGCCACAGTGGGCTGCTCAGTATTGATTTCTGCTTCTGTGAAGTTTCGCACGTGATGTTGGGAACCAAATCCGGTTCGCGCTTTGAAATCAGGGACTCAGATAGGATGTCTCTTCCTGGAAAAGAAGGCTGACAAAGACGTGTAGTGTCTGCTTCTGAGTCTCTGGTTTCTAAAAGCTGGTCACCTAGAAATATACACGGAAACACATACAGTCTCCCCGGCCAAGACAGCAGCTGGGGCCGTGACAGGATCTGTTAACATCTCCAATGCTCTCTAACCAAGAGCCACAGCTAAGCGTGGTCTGGTGTCCCAGCCGGCACCAGGCTCTGGACTCTTTGGTGCTGGTACATGACTAAATCAACACAAAACTTGGGAGTAAGCATTTACAACTTCACAGCAGTGTGTCGTGGCCAAGGATATACTATCATCAGGTGATGGTATTTCCAGCGACTCACTTATTGCATTTTTATTTGGAATCTAAAAAACAAAGGAACAAACCAAACTCATAGATACAGAGAACGAGCTGATGGGCACCAGATGGGCAGGGGGTTGGGGGGAGCGGGAAAAAGGTGAAGGGATTAAGAAATACAAATTGGTAGTTACAGAATAGTCACAGAGATGTAAAGTATATCCCAGAGAATCTAGTCAATACTATTGCAATAACTATGTACGGTGCCTAGTGGGTTTATCAGGGTGACCACTTCCTAAGTTATAGAAATATCTAATCACTATGCTACAAACCTGGAACTAATATAATATTGGTTGTCATAGTTCATAATACTGTGCTGCATACTGGAAATTTGCTAAGAGAGTAAATCTTAAGTGTTTTCACCACAAAGCAAAAAGGTAGCTAACTATGCGAAGCGGTGGATGTGTTAATTAACGGGATGCTAATACTCATCTCACAATGTACAGCTATATTAAATCGTGATGTTGTACGCCTTACAAAAACATCACATTGTAAAACCTGCCGTGTACAAATTTTTATTTGTCAATCGTACGTCAATAAAGCTGGGGAAACATACACAAGTCGGGCTTCCCTCATCTCCTCATCACTGCCTTTCAGTGATATGCTTTTACTGTCTGGAGGCTTAATTGACCAAGAAATCTCATCTCTGCTCTTGTTTATATGGCACCGGCTGTGTATGATGAGGGATTGGGAAACATGCCCCCAACGGATGGGCATTAAGCCAAGACCTTGAGCATCATTTTGGTAAAGGCGGGAAGAGACGATTGTAGTCTCTTCCACCTGAACAGGAAGCGGGGAGGGAAGTGGGAAGCCCTCGGCCTCTGTTCTGTGAGGCATCTCTGCCATCCTGCCTGACCCTCACCAGGAGACCTGTTCCCCAGCCATCCCAGAACCAATACAATGAACATTAATGAGCTTGTATCAATAAATGTTTATGAGACTAGTTTCAGGTTAACACAAACTAGGCCCTTGGGGCAAAGTCCATCCACCTGCCTGGCTGGAGGAAGGGGCCTTTCTTCCAGGAGCTGCAGCCGGGTTCCTCTGGTGAGACCCTGCACTCTGTGGTTAAGGGCACAGTCCTCAAAGTCGGCTGGTCCTGAGTTCAAATGTTGGCTCTAGCAAGACGTCATCTAGTGACAGAGGTTACGTAACTTACTGCAGCCTCCGTTTCTCAGCTGCCACTGAGAATGAGATTAAGTCGGAGAAACATCCAAGGCAGCACCAGGTGCCTGTTGGGGACTCTCACGCCCAGTGGACTGCAGCTGCTGGGAGTGTCACTTGGAGTAAGAGGGGCCGTTCTGTACAACGATCCCCAGCTCAGGAGTTTGTTGCTTCTTTCCCCCCAACCAGACCCACACAGGACGGCGGCCAGAGAAACTGGAAGGTCAGCGTGGTCTCTGGAATCACGTCACGTCTCCACACCTCCTTCCGCTAGCCTCTGAGCAGGGCTCTGTGAGCGCCCTACTCCCAGCTGCCCGACGGCCAGTCTTTCCTGAAGTGTTAGTCTCAACCGGTCTGGCTACCACGGCCCTACCCGGCGAGGATTCTCTCCATGGACCACAGAACTGGAACAGAGGGCCACAGAGTGTAGTATCTCTGAAGCACAACAGGACCCTTGACACGAATGCGTCTTTTCACCTCGTGACGGGCAATGTAGGCTATCGTAGAAAGAGCGTGAGGTTTGGGACCTCCAGAACAGGGTCGCTTACTGTGTCTGAGCCTCAGTGTCATCCCTCCTCTCAGAGGGTGACAGTAGGATCAAATGGGAAAGAGTCAGCCACACACACTTGGGCCCTTCCATCTCCCTGCCCTGGAATAATTCTTGGCCACTTCGGTTCCGGTTCACAGCATTGAGCCCGGAATCCTGTGTCTCCCTTCCTTCTCTCCTCTTCCCCTGACCCCCATTCTTTGTCCAGAGTTTCCAGCTTGGATGGAGACTCCTGAGGCTCTGGGGCCCACACACTATCAACACCCCCATACCTAGTTGTACCACTTGACCCAGCTGTGCTGCTGGCTGACCGTTTCTCCCCGAGATGACGGCTCTTGTTGGTGATGGCCATCTACCAGGGACCTTCTCGAAAATGCTACTGGCCCGTATGTCTCCTTGTGCCGGGCGCTCCCCTGGCCTTGACCAGGAGCAAAGCTGCTGCCCTCATATCCACCGGCCCCTCCAGCACAGAGCTCAAATGCTACAGGCTCTTTTCATTCCTGCAAGATGTTGTCCTTTTCTTGGGGAAAGGCAGGCGTTGGTGGCCTCTGTCTGGTTCCCCTGGCTTTCTTGTTGACACGCCAAACGCCATCTTCAAAAGCAGTGTGGCAGGGCACCAGGAGGGGGTCAATTTTGCCATCAGTCACATTTAATAGCATATGCTATTAATGTAACTTTGTTATTGAAGATTCTTCAATCTATTCAGTGGCTTGCGCAAGACAATTATGGTTTGGTGGTGTTGTTTTTTTAAAGCGCATGCATGCCATCGGATATCACCTTTAATTAGAACTCCAGCAATTGAACGTGGCCGTTATACATGTACTATAAAAGATCGATTCAATAATAGTTGATGTGGCATTTCTTTTCATTGAAAGGAAAATGGCATTGGATTCAAACAATGAGGATTCTCATGAATGATTTGGCACCTTATGAAAGATGAGGAGGTGGACGCGGCGGCGTGCGCGGAGGAGGAGGAGGACACGGTGGCCTGCGCGGAGGAGGAGGACGTGGCGGCGTGCGCAGAGGAGGAGGACGCGGCGGCCTGCGCAGAGGAGGAGGAGGACACGGTGGCCTGCACGGAGGAGGTGGACGCGGCGGCGTGCGCAGAGGAGGAGGACGCGGCGGCCTGCGCAGAGGAGGAGGAGGACACGGTGGCCTGCACGGAGGAGGAGGACGCAGCGGCGTGCGCAGAGGGCCCCGGCCGACACCCTGAGCAGCCTGCCTTTGCCTCCGAGCCCAGTTCAGCTGCGCACTCCGACGGCGCGTCGTTTTCAGACCTGCTTGCTGCCCAAAGCCGGGCGGTCTGAGTTCAGGTTCTGAACTGGATTGACAGCAATACTCCTACGCCCCCCTATGCCCCCCACCCGCCACGACAGGGGGCAGGAGTCTGAGACCCACTCGCAGAAGTTCTCATCATGGAATCCATATCTCTTTCATGGAGCGTTTTGCTTTGGAACCGTGACAAAATTCATGTCTGCTCAATGCTGAAAGCGCTCCTTGGAGGAAGTCTGTGGGAGGTGGGAACGGGCAGGGAGAAACACCCCAAGTTCAGCAGCAGCCTAATCACATTCTAGAGGTCAGGAGGCAAACTGACGGAGCGTTAATCAAGAACCAGTGTGGCTCGCTTCAACTTTCTTTTATATTTTAGTAATAAAATATTAAGACAGAGATACATAAAATAGACTAATAGTACTTCTTCCCCCAAATCTGCCTTCGTGCTGTTTTGTGTTTTGATGTAATTAGAAAGTGGAGAGATTTTTTTTTTTTTTTTTCCTTCCTTGGAAAAACTAATGGTCTCAGTTTATGTTGCTTTATTGTATGTTCTCTGGTCATTTTGCGACTTGTCATTTAGGAGCCGGGGAAAGAGGCTGCTTTCTATCAGGGAAGGCTTCAAGCGGTCCCCCAGCCACGTTGCGACAAACAGACTGGCCGGAGAAGGGGACGGAAAGGAACGACAGAAGGTGAATAACGACTCCTCCAACAATTTAGAATGTTTGAAGTTAATTATCCTACTCTGATGACTGGTTGTCTAGACATTTTAAGTATTTATTTTGTGGTGTCCCCTACAGTTCATAATTAAAGACCTAAAGGAAGGCTCCTGGAGGTTTTTACTGGCCAGACCAGAAATTACCCACACAACACACTGTGCTCGGGCAAAACACAGGAAGGGGTTGCATTCCTTTTTCTCATGCAGTCTGATCCGAGGCAGCGGCCAGGGGATTGGCTGTCTTTGAACCACGGTGGCATTAATGAACCTGACTGGGACCCATACGGCTCAGCTGGGGCTCTCTGCCTGGGACCCAGTGTGCCAATTGCTCCTAAGAGGGCAGGAATGGGCAATTAGGGTCATGTGGTCCCTAATTTTTCAGCCCCCCAACATCTACCTGTGCATCAGAGTCAGAAAAAGAACAGAAGACAGTGAACTGATGTAGGTATGGTGAAATTATTCATTAATTTGTTCATTAATTCATTCATGCATACACCCATGCATCCATCCACCCATCCATCCATCTACTCATCCATCCACCCATCCATCCTCCCATCCATCTATCCTTCCATCCTCCCATCCATCTACCCTTCCATCCTCCCATCCACCCACCCATCCTCCCATCTACTCATCCATCCACCCATCCATCCCAGCATTGGCTCAGTAACCCTATGTCAAAGACACTTTGTTAATATTTTTGCAAAGAGCCCAGTGACAGGGTCTGAATCTTGGCTTTGCTACTAATGAGATGTGTAACTTTGGGCATGTTGTTTAACCTCTCTGATCCTTTGTCAAGTGAAAATCAGAATAATTACTCATGCATGATTGTCAGATGGACTAAACAAGAAAAGATATACGACATTCACCCAATAGAGTACCTACCACGTAGGCGTACGCTTAACCATTGGGGATTTTCAATGTGTGTAAATGTTTTCTAACGACACAGCTGATGCAGAGGTGGGGTAGAAGAGGCAGTGTTCTGCACACTCGTGTGTGTGTGCGTCTTCAGTGCTGTGAACCTTTCCTAAGCTCAAAGTCTCAGGGACATGCTAAGAAAAGGTTCAGTTCGTGCCCTGTGTTAGACTGTCCCTTTCATCTGGAAACCAAACAAGTCTCCCAAATGAAGTAAAACAGCACTGAAGAGTGGCCATACCAGATTGGGGCAGCTCTCAAGGGGCTGGAAGGCCCAGGTAGGCTTCCAGGAAGAGGCAGCACGTGTGGAATATACATCCTGTTATCAATCAGAGCCTGCCCTCCGCTTTGTTGTCCCTCTGTCTGGGCTTCGTGGCTCCTTCTCCTGCTGTCTCCCAACTTTCAGAAAAATATGCACAGTACACCTAGACACATGAACCCCCAGATGCAGGTAGAGCTCACGTGAAACCTGGGGGGAGCCTGCCGTGTAATTCCAAAGTGCGCGAGTGTTTGAGTGTGAGTGTCTGTGTGTGTGAGAGAGAGGGAGAGAAGAAGAAATATATATAAAGAAGTTATAGTCCTTTTATTTGGTCTCTGGGTATTTTCTCCCCACCGTCCCTTGGGAGTTCTCTACCTCACGTCACACAGTCCCTTGTGCCTCCTGCGGCATCCTGGGTGCATTCTCCTCACCGCTTCTCTGCACACCTGGGGGACCCAGCTGCCATTGTGTCCACGAGTGGTCACACTGACTGTAAACTTAACTCTTCAAACGTTCACTCTTTATGAGCAACTATCTTCCAGGCCTCTCTGCCATGGCTGGAAAGAACTAAGCTATTTTGAGGCATTTATGGAGATGTAAAAAGTGGCTGAGTCACCCTGTCCACATCCCTTGCGTCACAAGGATGTGTGCGTGCAACAGCTGTGCTTGTGGGCTGCGTTCTCCGCGGCGGAGACAACGCGCTAGCTGCCAAAGGAGGCTGTGTGCACCCCCAAAGGGAGCGCGTGCGCTGTGGGTAGAGAGGTGGGCAGACGGACAAGAAGACAACAGAATGGATGACTGAGTGAGTAAATGAGAGATTTAAAGTTTCCCTCCAAGGCAAAGAGACGCTGGGTTTTCATTGAAACTCTTAGACTAGAGAAGCCATTTACCAGAGAGTAAAGAAGATGTCAAGTCAGAATTCACTGGGGACCCAACCAAGGGAGAGCCTGCCTGAGGCAGAAAACGAAGGGAGGTTAGGAGGGAGGGGGAGAGGGGGCGATGGTGTCCTGATGACACTGTTTGACCACCTGCTTCTAGCCCTGCCTGAAACCCATTCCACTCCTGGACTTCTCTGCCCCACACACCAAAATGACCCCTTTCTCCTTAAGCCTCTTCGACCATTTGCAAACAATAGCCATGATTAATAGAATGATGGGGGAGAGAGGCTATAATTCTTATTCTTCTTTTAAAAACACAGCCGAAGATGACTAAGAGATAAGGTAGAAAAGCCCGTGTTTTACGGCATGTTCCAGAGCAATTTATATTCCACGGGGATTTTTAAGGGGTGAGAGGGGACATCACAGACAGTAGCCCTGTCTCACGTTGGGATAGGCTTCCTGACGGGGTCGGTCCCCACCCTCGCTCTGGCTGGAAGTCATCACAGTGGGGAGGGGAGGTACTAGGATACAGGTGAGTTGGATTCTGGTTCTGTTTGTTAGAGGGGGAGCAGGGGGGGCTGTGTTTTCAGCCCTATTTTTGAGGAAATAAGTCATATGGTAACTTTCTTTGTTTCTGAATAATCTCTCTGAAATTAATATCCCTCTGTTCCTTTGATTTAGGTATATTGGAAAAATCCTTTGGTGGCGAAAAGTTGACGGGTTTGATTGTTAGAATATCTGCACCCCCACACACACACACAAAATTATGTTCAAAATACTCCTCCAGGTTGGAAAAAGTAGGTTTTTAACCGCTCTGATATTTTCCCCTTTGTTTTATCAATATTGCCTCATTTCGGCGTGGGCTGGCCAAACGGCCCTGGCTCCATCCCATGAATTAATGATTCTTCAAATCAATTTAATCTGGAGCCTAATAAATTTTCCTAATGACAAATCAATGTCAAAAATAATGAAAGGAGGAGTGTTTCAATGTGCTTGCCCCACAATCTCTGCCTCCCCGAGCAGAGATGTATTATCTGAAGGGCAGATTTAGCATTTTCTCTTTCTCGGACGTGTGTCACTTTTTCCTATGGGGGGAGATTGTCAGAGGCAGGAATGTGGACTTCCTCCCTTCCTACACTCAGACACTAGTATCTATACCTTATCCCTTCTTGTGCTTTTTTTTTTTTTAAGATTTTATTTATTCATTTTAGAGAGAGGAGACAGAGAGAGAGAGAGACAGAGAGAGAAGGGAGGGAGGAGCAGAAAGCATCAAATCCCATATATGCCTTGACCAGGGAAGCTCAGGGTTTCAAACCAGCAACCTCAGTGCTCCAGGTTGATGCTTTCACCCACTGCGCCACCACAGGTCGGGCTCTTCTCGTGCTTTGAAGAGCCTGGATAGAGAGTTAGCATCAGAGGAATAAGTTTGTTCGTGTTCTTTGCACAGAAAAACAAACAAAAAGGATGATGAGTTGGTGAGTGTAAGTGTGTGTGTGTGTGTGTGTGTGTGTTTCGGCAAAATTTTTAAACAACATTGATGGGTGGAGATTCGTCACGGGTTACTGCGATGAAGTACGCAGCGGAGAAGATGGTCAGGAAACGAACAGAGTGGCTCCTTGCTTCAGTCCTCCTGACTTGAGTTCTGGTGCTTGAAATAAGGATGAATGACACTGTGAAACCCGAGTTCCCTTCCACCGTCAGACACGTGGTTGACAGGCCCAAAGAATTAATCCAGACTTGGTAAGAGTCTACCATGTGTTCATCCTTGTCAGGTACTGTCGGCAGACAACAAGATGCAGTCTCGATCTTTATGGAACTCGGAACCAAGTCTAACAGGAATAAGACAGTCAGAAGAGAAGACAGGGCTGCTCAGAGCTGGGTGAGGGGCTGGTCGTGAAGGAAAGTGAGAAGGAGGAATGTCATGTTTAGGAGGCTTAGGTGCAGGGCTCAGGTGACAGGGGAGGGATTGAGTGGCAGCTGATAGTGAAGCAAAGACCCTGATAGACCAGGGGTGACATCCTTGTTGGTTCTTCCTCATTGTGGGGGTGAAGAGATTCCCACCCGCACACTGATTCGCCTCTCTTGGAGCCGTCCGTCTTCAGGGCTGGCTCCTGAGGGGTGGTGAGGGAACATTTGGCTGGGTAAGGTCTTGCTTTGTAACAAGCTGTGGAAATGTATTCTCTATGCATTTATCTTCATTCTCTAGACTACCTCCAGTTGGACTGAAAGAGATGGGAGTAGAGGGAACACATCAAATGACCCTAGAAAGATTCTCAAAGGTAGGTCCCCTAGAAATCTCCGGCATTCTCTTTCAGGGTCATGGACCTCACACCTTGTATGTCCCCCATAATGGATGTGTTTAATAATGCCCACTGCCCTTCTGAGAACAAAGTTCAAAACGGCTCAACCTTTTCTCTCTCAGAGCTGAGCGTCATCAAATATTTAAGACTGGAGCTCTTCCACACCCTCAGCCCCTGTGTGAGATAGAGACGGAGGAGAAACCCGCCTCAACTTGACCATCTTGAGATGCTGCTGATTTTTCTCTTAGACAGTTAAGTAGACACCGGGAGGGTTCATGGAAAGTTAGGTCGAGCTCTCAGGACCTGAGAACTAACCCTGGAGCAAAACCCCCTTTTATGCAGTGTCATCGCTGGAAGGGAGGACTGGCCTGGGGGGTACCGTGGCTAGGGGCTAGCCCTTGCTCGAGGGCTGTGAGGAGGATGACAACCCCGGGGTTGCTCCTGTTAGGGTGAAGGGCTTGCACAGGTCAGAGAAAGGACTAGAATGACTTGGGAAACCAACACCCAGAAAGAAGCTCTCAGAAGCTTTCCAATACACCATCAAGTTCAAGTCTGAGGGTGCCATTTTTATTGCCCATCCAATAAAAACTCAATTCATGATTTGAAAACAAAAGTGTCATACAGCTTTCTATTTTCTCAGTTGAATTGAATTAAAATTCACTTTTATGTGAGATATTTGGGCGTCCCTTCAGATAAACGTTCTGGGGTGAGGTGGGCTGGGAGCTTCCCTTGCTGTCGCTCTGGGAGACGTCAGTGGCTCTAACTCAGAGTCAGCCCACCGCCCGGACAGCAAGTGGGCACCCCCCTTTTCATTTAAAGATGCCTCTACTTGTGAGCTCCATGAGGGAAATGAGAACTCTTTACTCCTTTCAGTACCCCCAATATACGTGAGTGAATGCTACCTCTTCTGAGAGGTCTTGTAGTAAAGAATTCTGGTTATCCAGCACCTCACACATTATGTGACAACAGGACCAGAGTGTTCAGGGGACACCCCTTCACTTAGTTCTATGCAGAGTGTGCTTCGAAGACGTGCCGTAGCTGTGTCTTATCCTGTGACCCAGCACCGCACACCCCTGACATTGCCCAGCTCTCGGCGTAGAGCTGCTGAGCACAATATATTCAGGAAGCCCTGTCCAGGCAGGGCTTTAACACTCACGGCTTCAATTCACCCTTGAAACAAGAGCTCTTCTTCTTCTAGACGAGAAAAATGAGAAGCAGACAAGCCTGGTGAGCTGCCCAGGAATAGAATGAGGATCTTCACTGATATCTTCTCCCTTCAGAGTCCATGTGCCTTCTTGTCCACCATTCCAGAATGTAACGGGGCAGGAAGTGTCAAGTTATCCCACAGACTACAGAGTGAGAGCACCAGACGCGAAGAGAATTCAGACTCTGGTCCACGTCCCCACTTACTTTGAATGCCCGGCATGAGCTCACATCTTTAAATGAGCACATTGTCAAGAGTGGTGTCTTCAGTGACTGCTTTATTTTAGATGGGTTATTACTGTCTGTAAGCTGATGCTTACTGAGCATCAGCTGTTTCTACTGGGTGATTCACATGAATTATCATCTCATTTAAGGCTCCCAAGAATCCCATGACATCAGGGAACTGAGGCTCAGCGAGGTTAAACAGCGCCCAAGGTCACCGCGGAAATGGTGGCTAGGACTTGAATCTAGTGAAGAGCATCCCCCATGTCCCCTGGGGGCAGCTTTTGCGCCCCAGGGAGGAGGCACTCTTCTTCTATTTGGCCTCCCAATACTGCTGCTGGAACCTATGTCTTCCCTACTTCTCTCAAAGCGAGCGGACAGACTGGCCTGCGCCATTCTGGCCACACTGGGTGAGGCGGGCAGCCTTGGACAAAGGGCCCCCAAGAGAGCTGCTTCCTTCCCGGTGCACCCCACCCCTTCCTGTGGTCTGGACCCTCCTGCATCTTCCATTGCCCCAGCCCCCAGCCCCGCCATTAATGAGAATCAGAAGGAGGGAGAGTGGGGACTTGAAAGAGTAATTCCTTTCTTATTTATAGGTCTCCGCTGGAGGACCAGGGCCAAGGAGTGTGGTCCCTACCCTGAAGCAAGGAGCCAAGCTCTCGTAGGGGCCGGGTCCCGGTGGGGCTCGGCCTGTGACCCCTTGTGCCTTAATCTCCCAGCTGTACAATTAGGTAAAAGTTGGGCTCCAATGAAAACCAGATGTTGCCATCAGGAGCGCAGTCTCCTGGGCAAACAAATTAAATAATAAAGAAATGCTTTCAGTTTTACTAGCGACTGGCCTTTTTGCGCCTCACCCAGGCTCCAATTAGAGTACTCCTGTTGTCTTGTAGAGGCTTAGACCCGAGCGTAAATAAGAAAGTCTCCTGGCACGCCAGAAAGGCTTGCTAGCTTGGAGTTTTATTTCTTTCCATTGTTTGGGTTGGGTTTGTTTCTCTGCAATGTTGCGAGCTTGATTTTGCAAATCATCCTAAGTTTAATTTTATATTCTGGTTTGCAGGGAGATGCCTATTCACCAGGTTGTAACCTTTTTTTTTTTTTTTTTTTTTTGGTTTTTTATAAAGGGGAACATTGATCCTGGACATCCTCTCCATGAAGTACTTGGAGGGTTACAGAGATGTGGTGTGTACTTCTCTCAGTCTGCAGAAAACCCAAAGCAAACCCAACCCCCGGGACTCCCGCTCTAGGAGGAACAGCAGTGAGCTTGGACATTTAACTGCAGCCATACACTTGAGCGTCTATAATATTCATATCTGCTTCCCTGCCTTTGCTCAGTGCTGAGAGAGAGTCACACTTGGCTGACTAAAGAACGCAGAAGGCCTCAGGCACGTTAGTCTCATTCATTCTTTTATGCGTGAACTCATTCATTCATTCAACAAATGTTCACTGAGCACCCGTTACGTGCTCAACACCTTTCCTGGCACAGCGAGCACAAGGTAGGCAGCAGACAGGAGTTCTTCCCAACAGAAGACTGAAACAACAACATTCTGCCTTTACAACCTGTGTTGGCATCAGGGGTCCGGTTATTCCTGTGTGACCCGGGAAAAATTTCTGTGAAATGTGTGTTGACTGACAAAGGGCTGAAGTGTGTAAGTAAGAGCCCTCCCACCTGGCCTGTCCTTGACCCCATGTGGCCGACACGGTGACAGCACGGCCCCGTACAGTGGGCACCTGCTCTGTGCCCAGCACGAGGACGAGCCTTGCACGGGCGTCACCTCATTTTGTCCCCGCTGCTGTAGCGTCACGGGAACCAAGGTTCCTGGAGCCCCGTTCCACCCAGTGCACATTCTCCCGTGCCCACTGGCTTCCAGGAAGCACGGGGAAATGTCTAGAAGGAGTTATAATAACATCTAAATATTTACTCAGAACTGGTGGGGTGCCAGACGCCGAGCCCTCTGTTACCTCCTCCCACCCTCACGCGTGTCTGTGAGGTCACTGCCGTGCTCCAGAGGAAATGGAGGCTCACCGGGAGGAAGTTCCTCGTCCCGTGTCACACGGCTCTCGCATGTGGCAGTGCCAGAACTACCCAGGCCTCTGAGACTTAGTCAGCGATCCATCAACTACCTCCGAGCTTCCTGTGTTATCAGCCAGTGAGTGAAGGTCAGAGTCAGGAAAACCAACCTCAGGGGCTTTGTTCAGATCTCCTTGACCTCAGAAGGATCCGAACTCTCCAGACACGCTCCAGGGGGGTCCCACGTTCACCCACGGAGACCCCAGAAAGGCGTGCCCACTTTGATTTTTATCTTTGCTGGTTGTTTGGGCTTGGTGTTATGCAATGGTGCAAGCCTATTTTGCAAATCATCCTAAATGTAATTCTACGTTCTGGTTTGAAGTAGGGGGAGGTTAGTGATTTATCGGGTTGTAACCTGCTCTCGGTCCTTTGGGGAACACTGGTCCTGGGACATCCCCCTTGTAGGGTCACAGAGACGCAGCACGTGCGCCTCTCAATCTGCGGGAACAGAAACCAGACCCAGACCAGGGGCTTCCCGCTCTAGGAAAAGCAGTATTGTGCTTCTGGTCAGAGGGGGACACTGGTCACAGGAGAACACAGAAGCCGAGGGTGCTTGTGCCCCTCTCCCACAGTTGATTCCCGTGTCCTCCTGGCCGGGAGGTGGGTGGGCACCCTTCCTATCACATCCCACAGCCCAGCTCCTAACTCTGAGACGGGTCTGGGTCCAAGAAGGCTATGCCTCGCCAGGACCTGGGGGTGTTATCCTTTATCTTTTGCCTGGTTTGGGGTTACCTATCAGAAGGACACCCCCTAACGAGCAGCCATGACTATTGACAACTGTATATACCCCGATAAGCACCACCTCCGTTGAGACAAAAGAGGAAATTTTCACCGCCCCAGAGAGCCCTCTGGTGCCTCTCTGCAGTCAGCTGTCCCCGCACGCACCGCAGGCAACCGCCGATAGAATTCATTTCCTTCCCTCTCTCTTCCTCCTCTCTCTTTCATTTCCTTCTCTTTCGCTAGTCACGACTTTTCCCTCGTGTGAACACCGGTGCTTGCAAATCACACCTCTTCTCGAGTCCCTGTCTTTTCAGCTTGCTGTTTTCTCCAGTGTCCTTACTGGGCAGAATAAAAAGTTTGCAACCTTAGGTCTGTAAATTTTACTGGTCTATGAAATCTAAAAGATCTATTTTTATAAGAGCAGGAATAATTTGCTTGATTAGGGGGCATAGGAGAAAGGATATGAAAAGGAGAAGGTGTTAGGGGTAAGGACTCAACATTCTTTTTTACAAGATGACCAACTCCGAACGAAGGAAGTTCACCCGGGGCGGGATCCCACGGTCAGCCACCTGAGGGGACTTGGGCAGCTGGTTCTGAGATTCTCGTCCCCGTCCCACCTCTGAGGGCCCAGGTGACCTGAGCCAGTGACCGCTCTTTCTTGAGCCCATTCGGCTCATCTGCAAAGGAGAACAGGTTGGTTAAATCATGTCTACAGTCCAATTTCTCCTCCAGCCAGGTTTGCATTAATTGGTACTGATTTCCCCAGAGCCGTCGGCGGGGGTGGGTGGGGGTGGGGGTTGTCTGACCTGCTGGCTACCATTTCTGAAACATCAGGCTTCTAGCGAGTTCTGTCTAAAGTCTCTTCCACCTCTTTCTGGGAAGCAATCAAGGGTCCCTGTTCGAGGAGACTGCAATTTGCTGAAAAGCATTTGATTGTTGTATTGAAAGGTTGCACTGTATGTGTAAAAAGGTGTTTATGAGGCTTCGTACAGTATAGTTAATAACCAACCAGGACCAGGGCCTTTATAACAGGAACCCTGGCTGCGAGCATCTCTATTGTGCCGTTCGGGGGCCTGCTAATGCATAATTACAGTGGCTGGTGGGCTGCAGTATAACCCTTGGGTGCTGGATGCAGGCCTGCCGGTCAGCCCGCCCCTCCACGGATGGTACTGCTTCTGCACCTTTCTCAGGCTTGGCAGCAATAGGCCGCCCGCCTCTCAGCTCAGTTCACTGGACACCTGAGAAGCGAAGGTAGGGGGCACAAGGTGTGCTTTTAGATGCGCCGGAAGCCAGGTGCCGGGGAGCAACTAGTAATAACACGAGCCTGGCTGTCGTTGACTCATGACGCGGAGACTCGCGGCTGGACAGAACAACTCCAGCGATGGTCATTGCTGGCGGGGGGCAGGATATCGGCTTCTTACGAGAGTGCTCTATTTCCCCCTGCATGCTCTGCTCCCTCAGAGGCGTGTCCCACGCCATAGGCACGGCACTCGCCTGTATTCCGTCTGGCCGGATATTTCTCTCCTGAAGCCTTCTGATGACCCCCACTGCTCTCCGGGACCACCCTCAACCTCTTGACAGGACGTCAGGGTCCTGCACCCCCCGGCCTTCCCGATGCCCCGGCCTCTCCACGCCATCACCCTCTTTGCACACGGCCCCCTTGCTCACTGACCTTCTGTGTCCCTTCTGCCTCTGACTGTGTGAACTTGAACATATGCTGTTCCTCTACCTCGAATACATACATTCTCTGCTTCCCCTCCGCCAAATATATGTGTATACTGCTCACAAAAATGAGGGGATGTTGCTAAATTAATATGAAGTGATAAAGAAAAAAGAAGCATTCGATGTTTTAAAATTAAACAAGGACATCAGAAAAGCCAACGACAAGTCAAAGAAAGTTGTTTGTTTATGCAAATGAGACGCAAACCCAACTTTTATTTCACTGATGAAAATGCGCTATCCAAAAGGCTGTACGTACTGGAGTATCTGCATGCGCCCTGATCCCCTAATTTTTGTGAGCGGTGTAATATCTCCTCCAAAAAAATATATTTTTAAAATAACAAGTCTCCATCTGTTGTCATTTGCTGGTGGCCCTGGGGGTAAATTTCTCTTTTCTTCGTTTTTCTTATTTCTTGATTTTCTACAGTGAGTAAGTATTTCTTTTTTAACGCAAAGATATTAGGTCAGAGATGGGATTAGAGCACTTATAAAACAGGTCTGAGAAAGCCCTGGCCATCCGAGCAGGCTGGAAGGTGGCCCCTCAGAACCGGCTTCCCCCAGCACCGCCCCCAGGCACCCTGAGTGAGCTCAGATTTCCTGGCCTCTGGAGCTCTGAGTCATAAATGCTTGCTGTTTACAAACCCCACATGGAAATGGTATTTTGTTATAGCAGCCCGAATGGACTGAGATAACATGTTTCTGTAAAATTTACAAAAGTATTATTTTACCTTCAACAGGGTAGGACTGCTCATGTCTTTTCATTCCAATTCCCCTTCCTTCACCCTGACTTGTGTGCTGGGTGGTGACGGGCATTTTCCGGAGCTAGTCCAGAGCCTGTACCAGCGTGCAGGACTCACAGCGTCCGTGGACGGTAAGCTATCGCCACTGCCCCCGTGGAGTGTGGGTGCCGAAGCGCTGCCCCTGTTCCCCAGGCCGACCCACCGCTTCGGGGCATGAGAGAGCAGAGACAGGCACTGTGCAGACAGGGGTGTGCCCTGTGGTGCCCGGCCCAGGATTCAGGAGACCAGGAGACCAGAGAAGAATCACCCAGAAAGGTGCGCACCGCAGCCAGGAGCGAGGCTATGAAAGCTCCCACATTCATCAGAAGTGCACAGTGATGAGCACAGATTTCTGTTCACATTAATTCCTAGTCAAAATAGAAGCTCTTTCCTGTCAGAACGCACTAAATAAAGCAGCATTTTATTGACAGTGTAATTATGAGCCCACCATAATTTATATGAGAATCTGTGAAATATAATTTATCAGAAATATTGCCTTTGAAGAGTTTAAACTTGTTTAGTGAGCACAACTACCTAGGAAGTTGCATGTTTAATGCATCTCAAGTACTACGTTTTGTTATTTTGATCAACGACACTGAATTATCTTTCTAATCTCTTTACAGGAGATATCACAAAGCCACCATCATTGGAAGAGGCAAAGAGAGTACAGCCAAAATTGTCAGAAAAAAGTATTGTAGAGGTGTCTCCGAAACGTAATTAAAATATTACTATTTTTCTGGATGTTGTGAGCATAAAAGACATTGTTAGTTTTTGAAAATGAGCATTTTGACATGATTTTTCTTATTCTAAATAAACATTGCTTTCATTCCTGAGTCCATGTACATGTTTCTGTAATATTTAATTTGGAAGTTAAATATGCTTCCAGCCCCATCACTGGTAGGATACTGGAGGATTTGGGATCTGTCTCGATGACCTCTTTGGACAAGATTAAAAGGGGGGTTCATGCCGGCATTTGTTCAAACTCTATAGTACGAGTCCAGCTGCAGTGACCAGGGTCAAGGAGGCCCTCAGTAATCCCTCCTGCAGGAAGGAGCAACCCTCTAGCTCTAAGAGTCTCCTACAAGGGGCTTTTGGTACCTATGGTAGGTCAAACGACTGCTGAGAAATATTCATTCTTTTCCCCACCCTCATTGCCTTCTGAGGGGTAGTCTTCCCCATGCACTGCTACTGACCTTGGTCATGTGACATGCTTTGGCCTCAGGATGGGAGGAACAGACTTGCCATCCCTTGGTTTTTGGATGCTGGAAGGCAGAGAGCAGGCTGAAGCTAGAAAACCTCGCCCTCTCTGACTTCTGCTATCACGGTGAGAAGACCACGCGGTGGCTCATCTGCTGATCCAAAGACGATGAGAAACACGTGATCTGAACCAACCGGACGGGCAGCCTTCGGGGGCCTCTGGGTGCGACTGGAGCCTGACTCTGGCGCAGTCCTGGGTTTTGCTTTCGGTCTAAGAGCTGGGCAGGAAACCCTGTCCTGCGCTGGCAGAGACGTGGGCAGGGAGGAGAGCAACTAGCCAGAGCGAGAGGCGAGGGAAACAGCCTTGTGATACATACAACCCGTGAGACAAAGTCAAATATAGATTTAACAAGTAATTATAGGAGAAGGCTGCAAAGAGCGTTATAAAATCAAGTGTTTGCACAGAAACATTTTTGCTAGAAAGCAAAGTGGTAGCTCATTTGCATGTTTGGTATTGTTAGCATACAAAGGAGCTGAACTGCTAAAATTAAGATAGTGAGTTGTTTGAAAACCTCATTTTAAAATAGAATAAATCACGCCACAGACAGATGTTTAAGAGTGTGCCTGATGTGGGGAGAGCCAGCCTCCCGCGCGTGAGGCTTGGCAGGAGAGGGGACTTCGTTCCAGAAAGGCCAAGCCAACTGCTCTCTGGACATCCGGGATCAGGGATGTGACTCTCTCTGGCTTCCTGAGCCAGAGTTACGGTGAGGACTTCACAGTCTGGGCTGTGCTGAGTGGGCGAATGTCAGTGCCAGCTGTCTCCTGTGGCCGCGCCATCTCCGTGAGTGAGCGCGGTCCAAGCCCCACGCGCCATGTGCAGCAGCGTGAGGTGGGGGGTGTCCGGCGTGAAATGGCAGGGGCCGGTCCGGACTCACACAGCCCGCCCCTCACCCTGCGCCGTGGGACGGGCAAGGGGAGGATGGGAGTGGATCCAACACATCCCCCCAATCTGGGAGGCAGGACATGTGGCTGAACTGAGGTGACCGGGGTCACACTGCAGAGATGAGCGACCATCACACGTTTTAACGACACATTCCATTATAAAGAGGTAAGGGAACGGGTACTCCACGGACATCTATTCATTTACCCGTCAATTATCTGCATGCGGGACCTGTTATTCCCTCGATACAACCTGACCCCAAAGGGAATTGTGAACATCATGAGATAACGATAAGAATGAAAATACTATTATTTTCTTCACACGCTGAAACGGATTATCTCTGTGTTTTCCGGGTTTAAGTTTTTCACACTCCAGAGATAAGTACTTAACCACTAATGCCTTTCCTTCTGACCTGCTCTAGGCTAGGGAGGTGTATTAGTCGTGATTTATATTTATATATTGTAAATGAAATTTATTGGGGTGGCATTGGATAATAAATTATATAGGTTTCAGGTGTGCGAGTCTATAGCACATCATCTGTACATTGTATATTGGTGTGCTCAGCACCCCAAGTCAGTCTCCTTCCATCACCATCATCCCCCTTTGCCCACTTCTACCTCCCCCACCCCCTTCCCTCTGGTCATCACCTCACTGTTGTCTGTGTCCATGAGTATTTTTTTTCTTTGCTTAACACCTCCATATTTTTCACCCAGCACCCACCCTCTTCTCCTAATAGCTGTCCACTCTCCATATTTTTTTCATTTATTTATATGTATATGTATGTGTAGACATACACACACACATATTTATAAGCACATGCATACATGTATAGAAAAGATGACTCACGCTGTTTTTTCAGAAGGACAGAGAGGAAGAGAAGGGCGGAGGAGGGCGGCCCCCGCTGCACACCGAGGTCACCGCCCCTCGCGGTCCCACGGCCCAGCCTCCCCAGTGCCGACTTCATCCCTACTGAAGCCAGCACACGGGACACCACTTCAAAATTCTACTGCCTTTCAACCATCGAGGTCTCTCTGATGAGAAAGAAACTGGAACATTCTCTAGGTTAAAATAATAATAATAATAATAATAATAATAATAATAATAATAAAGATCATTTTAGGAACTAACTAAAAAAAGGAAACAGAAACACCGTCAACTTCAAAATGTGTCCCCATGATCCGGGAACTATTGTGGCGGTGACTTAAGGAAAAAGGAGATGTGCTCAATAAGGACCTTTAGTCTAAGAAACAGGAGACAGGGAGGGGAAGGAAGTGTCCTTGAAAAGCAGGACCAAGAGGCCCGAGCTGAGGAGACGAGAGCAAGAAGGGTGTGCTCCGTCCGTTTCCTCTGAGGACACAGCTCACGGAAACCACAACCGCTGCAGGAAGACAGGACACAGGGCACGAGCGGACGGTCCCCCAGAGGCACTGCCTTTGGAGCGACACTTTAGGTGCCACCTCATTCAAAACAGAATAGAATGAACTCAAAAACCCTGGGATCCATGGCGACGTTATGAGTCCGTTGGCCAGAAGAGAGGGCGCAGAACCACATGAGAGAGAAAAGACCCTCTGTCCTTTAGCGTAATAGCCGATGTCCCCAGCCAAGAGTGCAGGGGACATGGGGTGGGGAGCATGTGACCTTGGCCAGAACGTTCTCAGCCCCTGAGGCCAGGGGTTCCAACTGGTGTCAAGATGCTTCCCTCTCCTGTCAAAGAACAGCTTGATGATGTTTATTTTTTTTTCATTTTAGAGAGGAGACATAGAGAGAGAGAGAGAGAGAGAGAGAGAGAGAGAGAGAGAGAGAGAGAAAGGGGGGAGGAGCTGGAAGCATCAACTCCCATATGTGCCTTGACCAGACCAGTGCAGGGTTTTGAACTGGCGACCTCAGTGTTCCCAGGTCGACGCTTTATCCACTGCACCACCACAGGTCAGGCAGATCATGATGTTTATTTTTAACCCTTCGCAATGCTTCTTGAAATTCGGTTGCGACACATGAATGCATTGGTGAGCTTAAAGGGGCAATTTCTAAAAAAGGTAAATCATGCTTATCATATGGTCTAGTTATTCCACTCCCAGGTATGTACCCAAGGAATATGAAAGCATGTCTCTGTACAACTTTGTGTCTGGAAAGTTCGTAGCAGCAGAAAACTGGACCCCACCCCAAGGTCCTTCGACAGATGAGTGGATAGATAACTTGAGCTATAGCCGCATGATTGAATATTACTCAGCAACAGAAAAGACTAATCCATGAACATATGCTACAACACTTATGAATGTCATAATAACTTTACTGAGTAGAAGAAATAAATCAGACCAAAAAGCACATGCTATGCATGACTCCTTCTGTATCAAACTACAGGAAATGCAAACTAATGTATCCTAACAGAAGTCATCATTTCTGGGGCTGGTGCATGAGAAGGGAAGGATTATAAACAACACAAGAAGCCGTTTGGGGGTGACGGCTGTCTATTATATTGACTGTGGTGATGGATTCAGGAGTGCATACATACATAAAAATTTGTCCAATTGTCACTTTAAATACACGCAGCTTATTTTGTCCACGTGCCCTACTACATCTGGTAAAAACAACAACAACAAACTACAGGTTAGAAATTGTTAAGATGTCAATTCTTCCCAACTTGATCTATAGATTCAACCACAATCCCAGTCACAATCCCAGCATGCTATTTTGTAGACACGGGCAGACAAATTTGAAAGTTGACAGAAAAACATCAGGAGATGCAGACTATCTAACAGAAGATTGAAAATGACAAACAAAGCCGCAGGACTGATGCTACCCAACTTGCAGATGACTCTGAGCCTACAGTAATCGGGACAGTGTGGTAGTGGTGAGCGAGCAGACAAAGAGATCGGCGGAACGGACAGAGCCCAGGAACAGTCAACTGACCCTGGACAGAAGGGTGGAGACAATTAACAAAGAAAAGAGAGAGGGAAGCTTTGTCAATAAATGGAACCATTTTGATTTTAGATGTAAAAAAAAAAAAAAAAAAAAAAAGTTAATGTAAATACTTTCACAAAAAATTAACTCAAAAAGATCAGAGACCTAAATGAAAAACACGAGAGTATAAAACTGCTAGAAGATAAACCTATAAGAAAATCTAGGTGACTTCAAATTGGGTGATAAGTTTTTAGATACAGCACCCAAAACACAATCCATAAAAGAAAACCAAATGATAAGTTGGCCTTTGTTAAAGCCCAAACACTTCTGACTTGCAAAAAAAGACTACTCAGAAAAAAAAAAAAAAAAAAAAAGGCAAACCACAGATTGGGGTGAAATCTTTGCAAAACATCTCTCTGATAAAGCACTGGTATCCAATGTATACAAAGGACTTAAAACTCAACAGTAAACGAAACAAAGAGCCCAGTTAAAAGGGGGGGAAAGATCTGAACAGGCACCTCACTAAAGGAGATACACAGGTGACCAGTAAGCATGTGAAAAGATGCTGAATGTTATTTGTCACTATGGAGCTGCAAATCAAAGCACCGAGGTACTGTCACACACCACCGAAGTGGCCAAACTCCAAAGCAGAGGGACACTGGCGAGAATAAATGCTCGTTCCGGGCTGCGGGGACGCCGAAAGGCACAGCTATCCCGGTGAACGGCTCCGCGGTTTCTTTACCAAGTTAAGCCTCGTCTTACCCTGTGATACAGCGATTGCACGCCTGGGTATTTATTACATTGAGTTGAAAACATTTTTTCTACATGTAAATAAGCATGTGCGAAAAAAAACCAAGACGTCCTTGCGCGTGCGGACAAATGAATGGCGGGGCACCCGGGCCGCGGAATATTCCTCAGTGATGAAAAGCAGTGAGCTGCCACGCTGCAGAAAGACATAAAGGAAACTTAAATGCATATTGCTTAGCGGGAGAAGCCACTCTACAAAGGCTACATGGTGTTCGGCACCAGTTACGTGGCGTCCTGTAAAAGGTGAAGCTGAAGAGGCAGTAGCCAGGCGTTGGGAAGCGGGAGCGGAGAGGTGTCAGCAGGAGGAGAGCAGTGGCGTGTGAGGACGGTACGTGGGAATACTCTGCATAACGCTGTGGTGGTGGACCTCAGTAAGAACCCACAGAACGCAACAGCACAAAGGGCCGCCCTTGTCCTGGCTGGCTGGCTCAGCGGTAGAGCATCCGCCCGGCATGTGGAGATCCCAGGTTCGATTCCTGGCCAGGGCACACAGGAGAGGTGCCCATCTGCTCCTCCACCCTTCCCCCTTCCCTTTCTCTCTATCTCTCTCTTCCCCTCCCGCAGCCAAGGCTCCATTGGAGCAAAGTTGGCCCGGGTACTGAGGATGGCTCCATGGCCTCCATCTCAGACACTAGAATGGCTCAGGTTGCAACAGAGCATCGCCCCCTGGTGGACATGCCAGGTGGATCCCGGTCAGGCGCATGCGGGAGTCTGTCTGACTGCCTCCCTGCTTCTCACTTCAGAAAAACTACAACAAAAAAAAAAAAAAAAAAGAGGGAGGGATGACCTTAGTTTGTGAACGTTTGGAAAAAACAATTGAGGAGATCCCAGGAAATGATGGAGTCCACTCCACAGTTAGAGAACCTACTGCAACTGTGTGACAACGTCACGGGAGGGCCTGGGGTGCTGACTTAGCACCTTTGGAACTGGCGTCGTAAGACAAACGGCAAAGGGACGTCACACGGAAGCACTGCGCTCTTCCTGAGTGCACCCCCATTTCCCACAGGGGTGTAGGTGAACAATTCTGATAGCTCTCTATGTGCACAGCGGGTGGGGAGGTTGATTGAATGCACAGCGGACGTCGGGAGGCGGGTTTCTAGATGCTGCAGCGGGGATTTACATAAGCACGGGGAGGACACCAGAATGACCCATGTGGTACGGAACCAGAGTTGAGGGTGGCAGCGACAACTCCTGTCTCTCTTAAGGTAGACAGAGATGGTCCCAGACAGAAGTGTTTACAGAAATGTATGTCCACACGCAGCTTGGGACATACACACGTATTCCTTTGCTCCGTCAGCTGAAAGGGTTTCAGTGCAGTGACACATTTAATGTTCAGATCTTGACTTCTAACACCATCCTCCAATGAAAGTAATGAGGGCTTCTTAAAGCAATGGTTGATTCTAGGTCCTGGATGAGGAATAAGTAAGATGAGCCTGGAGCATCTTGTAGGGAGAGAAGGTGCTAAAACCACCACCACCAACAGAACGCTCCCAAACATTGATGGGCATCTGCCCAGGGGGCCCAGGAGCCAACTGAGAGTGCCCGGCATGCATGCATACCGGCATGAATAAATAATGAAACAATTAATAAACAGAGAAGAGCCAAGGCTCTCATGCAGAAGAATTCCAAGGAAGTTCTGCAGATACTCCTTCATCAAGGAGGGGAAGTGTATCTTCTCACTCCTTGACAGGCTGGCAGTTACACTAAATGACTTCCTGCCAAAAAAAGTAAAAATAAAAATGACAGCAGAGGACAAGGGGAAAGACTGCCCGGGGGGGGGGGGGGGAGTAGTAACAGCGACCTCGCCCTGACAGCAGGTACCCGGGATACAATGTGATTACAAGGACACTTTCCCTCTGTGATCTTCTCCCTGCAAACCCACTGCCCTGAGACAGTGAGGAAAACAATCAGACAAATTCCAGAAGGGGGACATCTGACCATCTATCTATACTTGATCACTAGTCCTTAGAACTATCAAAGTCAGCAAACACTAGGGAAGCCTGAAAGACTGGCCCAGCCAAGGGGAGTCCAAGGAGACACTACAACCAAATGTAACAGTGTCCTGGGTGGGATTCTGAGACAGGAAAGGAACATCAGGCAAATAAATAAACTGTGAGCTTTACTTAATAAGAATGTATCAACATTGTTTCATTAATTTTAACAAATGTGCCACGCTCATATAAGATGTGAAAATAGAGTGGACTCGTGTGTGTGCGTGTGCGTGTGTGTGTGCGTGTGTGTGTGCGTGTGTGTGCGTGTGTGTGTTATTATGGAGATATCCTATAGTGCAGATTTTTTTTGTAAATCTAAAACTGTTCTAAAATATAGTTCATTGATTTAAAGAAAATAGTTACATGACTTGTGAGATGCAGGTTATGGCCCCGCCCCCAGGGAGGGGTCCAGACTGGAAGACCAGGCTCCTTCTACTACGCCGGAAAGCTGCCTTGCGTTTGACACTAGTGACTGATGAGAAATACCCCAGACAAGACCAGTGCGACCTGGGATGAGCTGGAAAGCCCATCCTGTAAGTCACTCTGTAGCTCTCCTGCTAAGCAGGGTCTTCTCTGCATGTCCTGCTTACGTCTCTGAATAGTTCACACCGCTCGCTCGTGTGCAGAAGGGGGGGAGGGGTGGCGGCGGCGGTGAGGATATAGTCTTACCCCTACAGAGTGTATGGACGCTCAGGGACATGTACCGTATACAACTTAAGCCTCGTGTTTATGTCTGGGAACATATTCAATGCCATCTGCCTAACCATTTGCCATGTTATAAATTAAGGCGACATCAACAATGCTACAGTGCCAAGGAGCACTCCGCTGTCTTCCAGTTTGATATTAAATTGGTTTTTGTTACCAAACTCTCCTTGCAAACATGAAAAGAACAGTTGGGAGCCTTCTGGACGAGCAGATGGTCTCAGAGGCATCCCGGGGCAGGCTCTCTGGGAGACTGTCTCCTCAGGGAAGGGGTTGATGGCGTTAGGGGCCAGGGCATGGTGCACGCACTTTGTGAGCGAGTGGAAACCTTGCTCTGTTCCTTTTGTGCCGGGTGAACTGGTGTGGGCTTCTGGAACTTCTTGGGACTTTGGTTTTCTCGCATGTGAAATGGGGGTGGCCGCATCAACCTCACCAAATTGTTGTGGGATTTCAGTGAGAAAATCCAGCCTATCGCTACCTGTCCTTGACTCAGAGAGATACATTTCACACAGCGGCCTAATACGTGCACACACACTTGAAACAAAATTTTCTTCAAATAAAACGAATCCTCGCAGTGGCTTATCCCCTTTGATATTTGCCACTCTCATCTGTTCTAGTCTATTCTCTTCTGTCCTCTTCCATTTTATAGGCAACTCAGTAAATTATGTCAGATCCACTGAAGGTTTCCAACCTGCAGATTAAAAAGCACTAAGGTTGTATATTTAAACACATAAAAAAGTGCTTGGCACATACAAAGTATGCAATCAATGTTAGCAGATGCTATTAACATCATTAATGGCATTATTATTCATCGTGGCAAGGTGGTATGAACAAGTAGAACATACAACATCAATCTGTCCCCACGAACTCTGAACAGTATCTCTTGGCAAAAGCAACAGAGCTTCAATAATTCGATGTAGCTATCAAGCCCAAATGCTTGCTCAAGGAGGAGCTTCGCCCCTCCCTCAGCTGCTTTCTGCCTCCCCCCCCCCCCACGAGGTCATTGCCACTGCCTCACCTTTCTGCTGGCTCGAGTCCCTGGCAGGCCTGAGCCCCGGATGACCATGACCGCAGCAGTGACCTGCCCACTAGTGCACCCTGTATTGGATGCCTTCCCTTCCCCATCTCACTTCCCTACTCCCCTTCCGCCTCCAGAATAAACTTTTCATACTCCGTTCTAGTCTCAGGGTCAGCTTCCGGGAGAACCCAACCTGGGACAGTCCCCCGAGCCTGCCATGTCAGCCTCACGGCACGCAGAGGGACATTCACGATCGGGTTGCCTTCCTCCTTTGTCCCTTCTTCTTCTGGTGGATGCAGCCTCTTATTCTATCTACACAGGTCTGGTGGCCAAGGGCTTCATCAAACAACACAGGACATCTATCTGCCCATCTATTTGTTTGCTTTCCAGCTAAATAAACAAAGTGCTGTGCTCTCAAACATGGAATAAATTTATTTGCTTATCTTTCTTAAAACACATCTAATATCATTGGGTGGAGAAGCCCCCCGAACCCCATGACTCACCTGAGCGCGCAAAAAAGTACATTTTCTTTAGCCCGAAAGTATCTTTTGTTGGGCTTGTGTCTATGGTAATGATGCAGGTGAATGTTATCATTCCTTTCACCCCACTAGTAATGAACAAATTCACTGCGTATTACTTTGGACTTGATCTCTGGCAAAACACTACTGGAACAAACAATTTGATTTGTCAACACCTTTCCAAGGGCTCCTCAATCAATGTCACCAATCCAAATTTAAACAGCAAAGTACATTTGACTGCAAGACCCCGGACTGATTAGAGCTCTGGGTTCAGAGAATTGCTCCAGACAGGGCAGCAATCAGATTATTAACTCCACTTGGAAATCCTCTCTGCTGCCCAGGATTAGCATGCATATTTTGATATAGATCGATAAGCAATCTCCTTCCTATAAGAAATGCCTGCAACATTCATTTGGCTGATCAAAGGTAGATATCAGCTGGCTGTGACAGCTAGCTATTGTTTCCCTGCTTCCTTTACAGAAGAGCCTCTCCTAAAAAAAAAAAAAAAAAAAAAAAAAATTCCTGGGCTCTTTTTTCAGCTAATAGTGGAAGCCGATGGAGAGACATGAAATCCCGCCTCCCTCCCCACGCTGACACCCAATTAGTGCCAAAGGGACTCTATTCTTTTTTGAACTAACTTAACCCATTGCCACTGTGAGTTCTCTCTGACCACAAATGGCATGTCTCTGCTCCCTCCTTCCCCCTTTCCTCTTCCCTTCTGATTTATTTTCTACCAGAGTGGCAGTCACGTCTGGAGCTGTTAGAAAGACGGCAGCGACACTTTGCCACCTAGTTACTTGCTTGGTGAAATAACAGCTCATATCTGAAGCCCCCAATGCCTTCATATTTCACAATAGTTAGCCCAGGTTGGCACTCCGGGTGGGGCACGGCCTTGACCTACTGCTTTGAAGGCTGCTTGCCCATCCCTTCTCTCTTGGCTTTCTCCCTGATTCCGTGATAAAGCGGCATTCCCTTGTTGACCACCGTCGCTTATTCCAGCTCTCCGCCTGTTTGGTCCATCTCAAAGCCTTTCCTCCTCACCTCCGCCATTCCTAATCAGTCCTCGGCGATGAAAAGTGAGCCGGCTGTTGCTCTCTGTGCAAAGACGCCAATCAACCAAAGGCAAGATGAGGCTCCTCCAAAGACAGATTCTAATAGACAATGCCAACTACAAAAGAGTCTTCACGTTACTATTAACAAAATAAAACAAAAATAGACGCCGTGTTTATATGTATGCATGTATGTTCACTGTGTACATACAATGTCTGTGTATGCACACATATACACACGCATACACACATCCATGTAGTCACTGGTGCTAGGCGTGCACATCAGTGGGAGACTTGTAGATTCTGCGTACCTATTTCTGTTCTGTTTGAAAACCTTTACAGCATCTTTTAATACAGGAAAACAATTAACTTCGAAAATGGGAATTGGAAATGTCTTCCTCACATTCTCACTGGGTGAGTGTTGTGATTTGTTCATAAACTTCCCGCCATGAGATGTCAGCGTGTTTGTCTGGAGCATAAGGTCCAGGAAAGCCACGATGGCAGGTTTTGATGGCTCAGTCTCAGTGAGCCCATCACCGCGCTGCGTCAACAACATGGCGGCCGCTCGGTGCGTGCCAGGAGGGTGGCAAAGTACTCTTATGGATTATTTGATTTGTTTTAAAAATCCTACTGGTCTGGGCCTGACCTGTGGTGGCGCAGTGGATAAAGCGTCGACCTGGGAACACTGAGGTCGCCAGTTCAAAACCCTGTTCTGGTCTGGTCAAGGCACATATGGGAGTTGATGCTTCCAGCTCCTCCCCCTTTCTCTCTCTCTCTCTCTCTCTCTCTCTCTCTCTGTGTGTCTCCTCTCTAAAAAAAAAAAAAATGAATAAAATTAAAAATCCTACTGGTCTGAAAGGACGGCGGGGGAGTACAGCCTCAGCGAGTAGAGATCCGCGTTTCCCGACGGCCCAAAACAAATGTGCTTGGAGTAGCGTCACCTGCGGGCTGCCTGCAACCACACAATAGAGCATATTCAGGCGGTTGCATTGGGGCACTGTCTTCAATAAAAAGGTAAAAATATGCCGTACTGTTTAACATCTATCCAAATAAGTCTGTCTACAGAGAAGAAACCAAGGAGGAAACCACTAGCTAGACCTTTGTCATCCGTGACCTTGATTTGTACACTCAGGCTTGCGGGCTCTGTGCCCCTACCAACACAGGCTTTCAGTTTAAAAGTTTGGTGTACCCTGTGCCTGACATGTTCCTGGAGCTATGATCTAGCCACCTCAGGGGCCATCAATTTACAAAAGAGAGGTGTTTTGTTTTGTTTTGTTTTGTTTTCTTTTTACCAGGTCTTGTCACACAAGAACCTCACCGGAGTAGAAACCCAGCATCGTCCAGCGGACATCAGTGTTCCCCTAACTTCCACGGTGATGATTTACATGTCATGTTGCTGACTGTCTAAGTGGCAAGCCCTGCTGGTGTCATCATCAAGGGAAGGCTTGGTAGTCTGTTGTCATGACGATCAAGCTTTGCCTTCTTGGCGCAGTGTGGTAACTGCCTGCCTTGGGCACTTTCTTAAGCACCCTCCCTCTATAATCTGTTATATATAATGTCCCCGAAAAACGTTGTTCTTTTTCCCTGACCGGGGAAGAAAAATGGTTTTCATTTCTAGTCCCATAATCTAGGACATTGGCGGCAAGAAAAGTGAATCAAACTTTTTGATCCAGCTAGTCAAATGAAAAAGGGCGTTGGGACCATGGGACTAAGCAGCCCTGCCTGCGTTCTGTATCAAATCACTGATTTTTTTTTTTTCCTTGCGAGAATAAAAGGCTGTTGACAAGAATTCGGACAACTTAAGGGCATGCTTGATGACACGTCTGGTTTTCCGCCTTGGCTTGCCACTGATACATCACACGCAAAGTTTGTGAGGTGCACAATGGGTGTCCCTTTGCGAGGACAGTTTCTCCTTCCAAAGTGAAAGAGGAAGAGGCAATCCAGATTATTGAACAGCGGCAAGAATCCATGAATGAAAAATGTTCCTCCCCGTGGAATAGGGCTATTCTCATTGATGGCACAAGAGGTCAGAGGATGGTTCTTGCGTCACTGGCTCTCTCACCAGCGGACAGTTATGACTGGGGCCACCAGACAGTGTCCCCACCAGCAAGTAGTCACCCGCCCTGCCTTGATGTGGTGTTGGAAGGAAAGGCTGAGGAAAGATGGTGCATAGCCACATGTTGGCTAATACTCAGCTTGGTTTCCTTTTTGTGGGAGGACAGACGTCATGCTTAGGCTGCCTGGTTCGATTTGAAAAATTACAGTGACTTGTGCGTCTGCTAGAGAAAGGTCATTTGACAGAGTCACATCGTCTTGTCCTTAGGGCCTCCTACTAGATGTATTTTCGGGAGTATTTTCTATGGAGTATGCCAGTGTCTGCACATAATATTTATTAAATAAATGTTTCTTAAAATTGTATCTATATTTAAAAAAACACAACTGTATGCTGGTGTGTGGCACATAATCGGTATTTAGTAAACAACAGCCATTGTTAGTAAACTATAGCACGCCATTAATTATACTAACGTAATTTTTATCTTGAGTCTGATCTTAGTATCTAGTGGAAGAAGCAAAGAGCTATCCATATAAGTCAACATACTGTGATACAAGCAAGGAGGAATGTGGGTGCAAAGTATCACAGCTGTGCAGAGGAGAGCAGATCCAGCTTTCTTTTTATCAGTATTAGCATAGCATATGTTTTCCATCCTTTTGTTTTTCATCTATTTATGTCTTTATATTGAAAGTGTATTTATTGTAGGTAGCATATAGTTGGGTTCCTGATTGTTCATCCAACCTAGCCATCTCTGCCTTTCACTGGAATGTTTAGATCATTTACATTTAATGTTATTATTGGCATAGTTAAATATAAATAAACCATACTGCTATTGGCTTTCTGTAGGTTTGATTTATTTGTTGTTCCCTCTTTCTTCCTTCTTGAGCCCTTTTGTTTTAAGTCTTTTTTATGGTTCCTTCTTATGGTTTACTAACTATACCTGTTTTGTAGTTTTAGTGCTTGCTTTCGATTTTATGGTATATTTTTAACTTTTACCACCCTCTACCTTCGAGTAATATTATACCAACTCATGTAGCATTAAAAAAACTTTTGAATAATATACTTTCATTTCCCCTTCCTTACCCATCATGCTATTGTTGCCATACACTTTATTCTGTATATGTTATAAACCTTACACCACATTGTTAGCAGTTTTTACTTAAAGAGTTAGCTTTGTTTAGGGATGCTGAAATAACAAGAACAGATTATTTATTTATCCGAAGTTACCATTATAAAACTCTTCCTTCTTTTACGTATACTGTATCCATATTTCCATTTAGTGTCATCTTCCTTCTGCCTCAGGACTTCCTTTAACATTCCTTATACTATGAGTTTCCACATAGCTTTCATATAGCTCAAAAGAATCTTTATTTCCTTTTATATTCTGATAGTTTCAGATTTACAGAAAAGTTGCAAAGATAGGTGGGAGGAGAGAGACAAAGAAAATGAGGAGAGAGAGAGAAACTAGCACTTAGAGGATGCTATTTGAGTTACACTAGCAGAGTCCAGAAGATACATCTGCAGACCAAGAGCATAGGAGAGTGGGGATGGAGGAGAGGTGGGCTCTCATGGCAGTTAAGAAGTACATGTAAGAGGAACATGTGAGTTGATGGCCAAATGACTGGAGGTGGAGACCTGAGAGGGGTTTAATTCGAGGTACTGGTCACACCTTTTTGGAAGAGCTGGACCAGCAAGCCAGGAAATGAATATTACCCAGAGACCAAGGACCCGCTATTGCCTCTGGGATGAGGTCCACAAGCCCCAACCCACTGTGCGATGCAGGGGACACTCGTGCTGGTGGAGCTGCTGCCCAGATGCTGCTGGGAACCCAGAGGTGGCTGCGGTGCGAGAGTTGCCTCCACCACTGTCCACACGGGCGGCCAGAGAAGCAGGCAAGCTTCTCTCTGCCTTCTGAGCAGCTGAGAGCAACACACTCGGTGGGACCGGCCTGGACCGGGGCAGGCGAGGGCATGCGCGTGGCTGAGTTTGCAGCTCTCAGCCCCAGAGGCACAGAGGAAATAGAAGAATGAGTAGGAGCCAGATCGTAACACTTACTCGGCACGGGAGTGAGAGCGGAGGAGGCCCCGCGAGTCCACTGCTTCTAACTGTGCGGACTCCAGCTAGCTGTCCTTGGAGTCTGTCGGTTACATCATGGGTTCTTGTCCTAGAGGAAGGCCAAACTCACCCCTTCACTCAAAGAGATAAAACTGGGTGACTGGCCGTGAGAAACACGCGCTTCCAGATGGGCCAGGCTGCCTTCCCGTGCTTTCCTGACATAACGGTCCCCAGATTGTAATTCAGTAATTACTCAGGTGACAGTGGACTCCGCGCGGGTTGAGTGGGCTTGCTGGGCTGTCCCTCTAGTTTCAGCACCTTGATGGAGTCTAACGCGTACTAAGTACTAAACCTATTTTTGTTGAATAACTGTATGAACGCGTGCGGAATGAATCTTGTTCGGGTAAAACAAGTAAGACGCAACCCAGTAAACGGCCCAGGATGGAAGGAACTGCAAAACCCTCGGGTAGCAGGGTGGGTCTGGAGACTCGGGAATATGGTGAGTGCCGGGAGGCAGGGAAGCGGTGGGGCGCCCCTGGCTGGCTGTCTGACTGTCTGCTGGGAAGTGGAACAGAGGCGAGACCCTCTCTGTGCTCAGGAACTCTCACAGAGGAGAGGCGGTGCGAGCAGAGGGCCAGCCCTCCCGCATGGGTTGCCAGGCGACCTGTATTTCCGCCCCGCCTCTCGCCAAGGGTGATTTCCTGTGCCCGTGGGAGAAGGCGAGGACTTTTCCTGTGACAAGAGGGCGGGCACTGTGGGGTAACCAGCCAGCTGTATCCATGGAGCCGATTATGGATTTATAATAACAGATGAATAAAAAACTGACAATAAATGTTTATTTTGAAAGCACTAAAATGCAAAAGGCCCAAGCTCAACTGGAGGGGAAAAAAGAAAGGTAATTAAAAATAAAACCTTTCTAAAGGGCAATCGGACCGGGTACCCACATAAAACCCCCACACCAGGCAGAGGAGACACCAACAACCCAAAGGCCAACAGCAAATGAATCCCATAAAACCAGAAATAAAATGAGCTCCTTCTGAAGCGTGGGGTAGGGAGGGCCCGCTGGGGCCCAGTCAGTGTCCAGCCCCCACCTCAGGGAGGCCAGTGACCTCGGGACGGACTAAAAACTGAGCTGACTGACCACAGTGCTCTAATGTGAAGACCGGGAGTGGAAAGGGCCTGCCCAGGAGGTGAGAACTGGAGGTAAGACCCGAGGGCAGGGGCACCTAGGAGCATGCCGGCTCTTTCTGTCCCTCCCCTGCCCCCAGGAGAGGCATGCTGGCTTTTGTGACTCACCCAGCAGTGAGGTCAGCCATCCCTGTCCCCACTGGCAGAACCTGCTTGGCCAGAGTCAAGAGCTGGACTTAAAGGAAATGTTGGGGATGGAGGTGGTGGCCAGAGCTCTGTGCCACCAGGCCTGCTGAGGGGGACTGAGGGATGCCACCACTCCTCAAGGGCTGACCCCCCCCCCCCCCCCAGCAGCTGCCTCGGCAACACTGGGGAAAAGGACTGAAAACATCTGGGCCCCTCCCCAGGGCTGCAGAAGCAGAGTCTGCCCTTGAACAAAAGGCCCGGGTGGACCGGGCCGGCCCTTGCTTCAGAGTCTGCGAGGTGGGGGCAGGTACCCACCCACCCCGCCCTGGAGAAGAAACGTTGCGGGAGAAAAAATGAGACGCACTGAGCAGAAGGTGCCTTCAGTGAAGACAAAACATTTCTGTCCCCAAGGACACTATAGCTGGGGGCGGGGGGGGGGGGGGAGAAAGAGAGAAATGTCCTTAACAATGACAAGAGCCCAAAGTTTTCTCCCCAGGGGAAGGAAATGTTCATTGCCTACTGCGGTGCAGCTAGGCGGGGAATTTCTGAAGGACTGCTGACATTTGAGTTGGGCCTTGAAGTTCAATTCAGATTTTGGCAGGTGGGTAAATGTAGAATTTTAAAAAGAGCGCCCGAGTCAGAAAGGGCAGCGCAGGCAGACTGGGGGTGGTAGGAAGGGGGGTGTTAAAAAGTGACCATGATGGGTGAATGCCCTTATGGGTGACGGTTCCTCACTGACCTGTGCCAGCTTGTGGGGGGCCGCCCAGCTTTGGTTACTCTTTGGGGTTAGGAATGGGGAGGTCCGCTTACACTGCTGGCACAGTACTGGAAAGGATGCCATGTTCAGACCTATCATTTGGGGAAAGGAGCTTTAAGGGACTGGGATACTGGGAGTATGCATTTTTAAGGTGGACGGTAGAAACAGGACAGAGCCCACAGGCATATGTCACAAGAGATGCCGCCCCCTCCTCTTGAGCCCATAGCAGACTTCACTAACTAGTATCAGCGTTGCCTGGGATACCTTCCACCCAGCTCTCCTCTCCCATTAACAATAGCCTGGAGTTTGCATGCAAACCCACTGGTCTCCCTGTGACAGGTGTACGGGGAGTGAAGTCTCCAGGAGTCAGAGGACTTAAGTTCGAGTCCCCGTTTCACTGCGTCTTGGCTGTGACACCTTGGATTATGGAGCTGGCCCTCTGAGCTATTGCTTAGCCATTTGCAGATGGGAAGAGAGAAGCTAACACTTTTTGAACGTGGTCACAGAGACAAAGCTACATGTTCACTTAATCTCACTTTCTTACCTTCCTGGAGACAAAGCAAAACGGCATTTTCTAGCCCCCTCTGCAGCTAGGTGGGGCCGGGAGGCTGGTTTGGCCAATAGGATACAAGTAGGTACAATATCTGCAACTTCAGGCCTGACCTGAACCACCAGGCTCCTCCACATCCTCTGTCCCCTCATCTACATGGGTGAAGTGACCAATTGCCCTCCTTTAGGGAGGACAGTCCTTCTTTTGTAAGTTCTGTCCTCTCTCAAAAAGTGTCCTACATGTCCTCCTTTATGATATTGGAAGACTAATCTGTAAATGTCCATATTTGATCAATGCAGAGTCGATCCATTGTGTATGATGTGATGTATTTGTATCTAAATGAGCACTTTTTTCTTACAATTATTAAAAATTAATAGGCATGTAAGCATAATTACAATATAAAATGTTACAAATGTTTTTATTATGCATTTATCATATTATAGTGTATTATTGTTGCAATGAATAAAATGTTTCCTTTATTTTTTACGATATTGTATTTCTCAATTTATTTTTGTCCTCCTTTTCATTGTAAAAACGTTGGTCACCTTAACATGGGGGAACTCCAAGGCACTAGGATAAGGGGGAATAACTAGGTGGAAGTAGCCTGGATCCCTGAGTCACCACATGGAAAGCTGCCCACCAAACTCGATTGGGATTTATGTGAATAAGGAATCAGTTTTCATTTGGTTAAGCCACTGAGACTTTGAAGTTTGTATGGCCTTACCATTACCTATCCCAACTAATAAAAGTGCAAACACGTGATTTTATTTAAATGCCTCAACAGCCCTCTTGTGATAGCAGAATTGTTTCTATTTTGGTATTTCACTGATGACAAAACTGTGGCTCAAGGGTCAGATAACGCCCCTAGGGCGCTGCTTTTGGAAGGTGATGGACTTTGAAAGACACTCCCTAGTGCCCTTAGTATTTATACAGCAGCTAGAATTTATACACACACACACACACACACACATACGCACACACCTATCTATAGTACAAGACTTTGAGGAAATGTTGTAGGTTTGATGATCTCACAGAGGTGGACAGATTTATAAACTGAACAAGGAAGCATACTGAGGCTGATTTTGACAACGATGGTGAAAGGACCAGGCAGGCCAACCACATCCAGTGCAGAAGCAACCCAGGTTTGGGTATCTCCAAAGTGCGTAGGGGAGGCAGGGAGAAGAGGAGGCATTGGAACCAGGGGCCCTGCACCCCTGAGAAACCAGTAGGGCAGGTGAGGTGGGGAGAGGTTGAGTCTAATAATTATAATGGCACAGCAGTAAATGAGCATACGTTTAAGTATCAGCCTGATGTACAGGTCCCGCCCACTTAATCGCTTCTTTCATAAACTCCGCACATTCCATCCATCTTGGGAAAACATTAAAGAAAGAGCCCTCATCTGCAAGTTCCCTGTGTGGCCAGGCACTGGGTCGGGACTGGGCACCGCTCTCGCATGGGAGAGCTGCCCTTCCCCCACCTCTTCAAAGCTGGCCAGTCCCCATGGTGCCTGCATCCGAAGGGACAGGGAGGGGAGCCCCGGCCCTCGGCCCTCGGTTGCAGCCTGGCTTCTGACCTCATTCCTAGTTGCCAAGATTCGTAAACTCTCCCGAGCCAGGGAGGCTTTGCATGAGGCCTTCGCGTCCAGCCCAGCCTGCGATGAAAAGAAGGGGTCCACTCCACAGGTGACTGTGCCAGGCACAGCAGAAGCCTCGTCGGGATGTTCAAAGATTTGAAGATGTTGCTCACAGAGGATTTTGGTTTATTTTAGAGAACTGTTAAACTGTCCCTCACCTCTTCGGTTTGAGTGTCTGGCTACTGTCAACCATAAAGAAAAAAAAAAGTAGATTTTTCTGCTTAAAGCTGCACAATATTAAACTCCTTTCTGTGACCAATTGGGAGAGAATCAGTCCTTTTTGACCACCTACTTTGTGCCCCTTGCTATGAGGTACCATGGAGAATGGAACTCATGATTGTTGCTTTAATGTTGCTTGTTTATCTATTTATTCTATTTTTATTTATTAACATTTTTAATTTCATTGAATGTATTGGGGTGAAATTGATAATAAAATCATACAGGCTCTCAGTGTCCATTCAGTAATGCATCGTCTGCATACTGTCCTCTGTGTTGCGCACCCCACGGCAGCTTTCTTCCTCACAGCTCGGGAGGCTGGGTGTCTGAGAGAGGCATGCCAGCATGCTGGGTTCCGGTGAGGGCCCTCTTGTGGGGTTGCACACCACTAACTTCCCATTGTGTCCTCACTTGGCAGAAAAGGGACTCGGGGGCTCTCTGGGGGCTCTTTTTTTTCCGATGACCTAATCACCTGCCAAAGACTCCTCCTCCTAGCATTAGCCTATCGGGGGTTAGATTGTCAACAGATGAGTTTGGGGACACACACATTCAGTTCATTGTAGACAGCCATGGGTAGACATAATCAGTGTCATGCTGGTAAATGTTTAACTGCTTACCCACAGGGAAGGAAAGGCCTCTGTATTATTTGCTGTGCTGTAAATACTTCCAACCCAAACATGGCCAATTTTAAGCTACCAAACACCACTGCGGAACAGAGAGTTGGGAAGAGAGTGGCAATAGGCTCTCATTAGCCGATGTGGGCTGGTTCTGCCCCGTGGCTGATCATAACGAGAAGCTCAAGTGGATGGTACATGCAGCAAATGTCTTCCAGTTCAGAAGAGGAGGCCAGGGCATCTTCTCATCCGGGAAAGAGTTCCTTGGGCACAAAGATGGGAGCTAGGTAGCCAGGTGACCAAGGTTTAGAGAGAAGGAAGAAAAAAACATTCTAGGCCAAAAATGTCAACCTCAGCAAGGCACCAAGGCAGGAATGGGTAAGGGATGTGTGTGTTACCAGAAGCAGATTAAGTTGGGGGAGCCAGAGCCCCATGAAGTCCATGGTGTCAGGGAGCAGAAGGTCTTGGAAATACGCCCTCAACCCTGCGTGCCAGCTTGGGCTGCAGAAGGAGGTCTGGACACTTAGGAGGCCTATGGGGATCTCCCTTCAACCAAAGCCGGGCAAAAATCTTTGTCTTCACTTTCTCAATAGAAATAAAATTTCGAGTTAATTCACATAAAGTACTTAGCTATGTTCCTGGCATTTCCTACATGCTCACTAACAGCTAGCTACCATTATTGAAGTTTCATCAGCTAATTAATTCATCCGACGGGTGTGCATTGCATGCCTCCTGTGGTCAGTCTTGCTGTGGGGTTTCAGGGGGGCTGAGTGATGGAGGGGACACCTGGCTGCCACCACGAGACCAAGAGGGGGAAGAGAATTCTAGAATGGAGCCTCAGGTCCATCTCATACACCTATCAGGTGTAAATTCCATTAGCCTCTGCCTCATTCATCAAATTACAGAAGACACGGAAGGCATGGAACTAGAGCCCACGCTGGGGCTGGGGGGAGGCAAAGATGAATAAGTTATTTCTAATGATTATGACAAAAAAGTTTTTTATTCAGGAAGAGTAAGGCATGCCTGAGAAAGAGAATGCCAGGCTCTTCTAAGGAAGCCAGGATCAAACTGAGATGCAGATACACACTGCTTAATCTCCTGCCAGTTCCAAAACAAGCATTCTGATACCCTGTTTCTAGAACCAGGTGTTTCAGGGTGCCAAATTCAGTGTCCCCAAGGCGGCAGAGCAGATACTTCGGCTGTAGTCCACCAGCCTACACGGTGAGCATGCATTTGATCCTCTCCAGCGGGCAGGGTGGGCGCCGCCCCCTGGGCGCAAAGTGGGCCCAGCTTGCCGGTTCTTCTGATTGTTTATATGAAAACTCCTAATTTTTTAAACATTAACAAATTCTTTCAATACTGTATCATTTTTAACTGCACGTCCACCAAAACCCAACTGTTGGCCACACCTGGCTCCGGGGCCTTCCTTCAGAGTCAGCCCTCGGGTTTGTCCACACGAGGGGAGGGAAGGGGGCTCTGGCAGACCCAGAGTGACCATCACTAGTGGCACGTCTTTCGCTGAAAGGAAGACTAACGTAAACAACAACAGGAAGGAGTCCCGGGCTGGGCTCTGGGCAGGAAGCGGCCGGGAGACCAGGCGCCCAGCGACACGGGGGCACTCCTGATCACTGCTTGCCGCGGAGGTCAGCAATCTTCTCGGGGTCCAGAGCCCTTCAGAGCTGTGGCACCAGTACGAATATTGTCCCAGTGGTCCTTGCAAAGAATACACAAACAGACGGCAGTAAAATCAAAAATAACATTGGAAGGAAATAGTATATTGGGAGGATTCGTTACAGAAGTTCAAACAAGGGCCCATATGTTTCCCCCTCTCCACGGAGGAATACACACAGTCCCTGCAATAAAACGAGGGCAGCGACGTGGGGGGCGGGGCGAGCGGACCTGCTGGCCGAGGCGAAGGACAAGATCCAAGAGGCAGATAAACAACCCAGATATCTTTGTGGTTCCGCGGGCACTGGCAGAAGTTTGCCTGCTGGGATCCATTCGCAATGATGTTTTAATTAACATGGGCTGGTTAGGAGAACACATGGAGAGTTTGCCTGGCTTCCTTTTCTCTCCATCCCTCCCCCCGCACCCCCTCCTTTTGTTTCTTTAAGTAAACCTATGAATTTAGTCCCTCTGGATGTAAGTGTCTCTCGAACTTTATTGTTTAGAATCAAAAGTCCCTTGTGATTTCCAGGTTGACTGAAGGTTACATGGCAATGGTACAAGAACTTACCCCGAATTTATGGTTGTATAATTTCGAAGAATTACATTTATTCTTAGAGTCTGTCCTAGGCTGTATACAATGTAAAATTTTTATTTTATTTGTAAGATAATAAATTTTCCTATAAATCCCAGCACACATTAGCTGTTTTAGAAAAGTTTTGGGGGGTCTGAAGGGATGAAGAGGGAAGCAAACATTTTCCTACACACACACACACACACACACACACACACACACACACACACACACATACACACACCCATGCCCTGGCTTAAGTTCCATCACAGCATACACATTAGTGTCCTTTCAATTTAGGCTTTGTCTAGAGACTTTGGTCCATTGGCGATGATTTCAAAAACTCAGAATGTAGTTCAGCCTTTGTATCGGATAAGAAAAGGCTGAGGCGAGTTGTACCCTGAAATATTAGAGGATTAGTTAACACTAATTAATTTACTTTTACTAAGAAAGCCATCTTTCTTTAAGTTTATCTTCCAAAACTCCCTCGATCAATTTTCATACGAGACTCTGTTGAGCATGAAAGGTTTAAGAACATACATATAATGTAGAGTATACAAAGACACAGAGCGGGAGAGAGGAGGGAGAGAGAGGGAAAGAGACGGAGAGGGAGAGGGAGGGAGAGGGAAGGAGGAAGGAGAAAAAAGAAAAGGGGAAATAAAAGAAAGAAAGAAGAAAGAGAAAAGCTGGAAGGAATGAATTCACCGTCATCTCAGCTAGGGAAACATGTGATACTGCTATGATCTTTACGGGACCACCTTTAAGATTTTAGTCTCTCTCCTTCTCTTTCTGGTTAACCTTAAGTTTAAGTCCTAATAAAATACAAATTTATGGGGATCAAGGTTGTCACCAGCTTTTCATTACTGTCAGTTTCTCTTCAATTCCATCTAACTCAGTTTGGGGCATTTAAAAATGTTTTATCACACTTGCTAGAAACGTTTCATGTAGTTACTCTCAAGCCCAATAATGACCATTTTGAAACAAACCAAGACCTAAGACTAAGATCGGGGAGAAGCATACACACAGTGCTTTAGAGGAGGGGGGTGTCTTTGCTGGGCCCCCACCCTCGTGTTTTAATCAAGGAAAGCGGCTGGCAGGTCACGAAGATTAGGCTTAACCTTCCTGATATACATCAGATCTCTTGCCCTTTCAACCTTCCAACAGTGCGAGGAGGCATTCTTTCTGAAACCCATAAATCAGAGGCAGAGGTGGGTTTCTTTGCAAAGTGTAAGTACAAGAGGACAGAATCCCCAGGAAGCCTAGCTCTTTTCCCCTAGACACAAGATTTTTATTTATTTTCTTTGGACCGGTAAGCTATGATCGGAGGGTCAGTGGGAGTCAGTCCTACACGTATTTTTTTTTTTTTTCTTAATGAAAAAAAAATGGTCTGGTCATGAGTACATTCTGCTAAGATTTAAGATCCCCAAACCCCAAATGACTCTTCCTCATTTACATGCTTGTTTCAAAGTCCACTAAGTAACTTCCTTAGGTTCTCAAAGTTATATACAATATAAATCCATCCAGGCTGAAGGAAAAGAAAAAGAAAAAAAAAAACAAAAGCAAAAAAAACTCAGGAGCCGTAAAGCTGGTTTCTATATTGTTTGGACATGATACTGTTCTCAAGTGAAATCGTAAGGGAATAGAGAGCACTTAAAATAGGGTGTCACATTTCAAGGTAATAAATAGCAGATTGATTCTAGCTCCCAATTGATCCTGCAGTTTACTTATACACAAGATGGAAAATAAAGTACCACAGCCACTGTGATTTACTTTGCAGAGATGAGACACTCAGTATTAGCTAAAGTGAACGCAAGGGCTGGTGCTGACAATTTATTACAGGCTCAGTCCAAATGTGGCTCGGGGTAGAGTTGCACAATCAGTACATACACGCCGCTCTGCTTTTAGCATCTCGACAGTTAAATACATTTCAGACCCTTTCTTTCTTACCGTACATTTTGTTCTTCTCTTCCATCTACCCTGGTCAACCAACAATGGATAATAAGGAAATTTACTCCCTTTCTTTGCCTGACATCGACTCCAATAAATAACAGGACGCCATCTTGTCCCTCTCTATGCAGGAGTGGCTTCTACTCTGTAGAAACCGGGGTGTGCTCTAGCTGTTTTCACGTCTCTTCAGTGGTTTTCTTCCTTTCAAGCACAACCAATATCTCATAGTTCGGTTGTTTTGTTTTGTAGAACACACTTGTTCGAAGGATGTTTGGGGAATTTCCCAACCTGTCTTGGGGCCCCTTTGATCACTCCCACGGGGTTAGAAGAATTAACCCCAACTCCTGGCCATCTGCTGCATAATTGAAGGTGTTGACTGTGTCACTTCATCCTGGACAAACAGAACTGAATCACAACAACAATAAAACTTATTATTTTCAGCTCTCACAATATGTCATAAACTGTGCTAAGTACTTGTCAATTCTTGTTAAGCACGACGCTATCAATTCTCACAACAGCCCTATGACGTAGGTTCTTCTAATATTATCCCCATTTTCAGAACAGGAAGCCAAGGCTTAGAGAGGTCAAACAGCAGAGCCAAGGATCCAAACCCAGGCTTGCTGGACTTCGGAGTCCATGATCTTGACCAGCATGGTATAATCTCTCCATGAAGGACATATCAGTATTGTCCCAAGCTCTGAACTACTCAAGACCACCAGTTAATCGTAGAGCTACTTTCCTTTCTTCTCTACTAATATTTTTCAATGAATCATATTCTCCCCTTCAAACATGAACAGATTATGAGGGCTCAAGGTATTGGTATAAAATTCTTATTATTAAATCACCCCCCCCTTTGGTTATTTGATGCCATGTTAGGCTATTTCTATTTTGTTTCTAATCAATACTTAACAGAAAAGCTTTGGTAGCTCTCTCTGGCTGCTCGTGGCCAGCATAATCTGCCTCAGAACCTAAACGTTTTCCTGTACCACACCACGGACGTGTTTTCCACTCAGCATTAGAGAGATGACACAAGAACAGGTTAAATTAAGCCCTCAAGTGACACTTGGACATAGTATCCAGGATGGCTGAGAGTTTAATTTTTCTCCAAGTTCATTGGACAAATGAGCACCCACCAGTGAGATATAAGGAAATCATTTAATCTCACATATTAAAAATTATTTTACGCTGTGTAGTGCAAGGAGGACTTTCAAAAGAGATAGAAAACTATGAGTAGAGTCATAGTTTTAAAAGGGTTCCCTCTCCCGGAATTATGATGGAATAGATTATCCTTTGTGTGTGCGCCCATGTGTGTGCGCACCTCCCCCCCACCACACACACACAGAAGGATACTCACCCTTAAAAAAGAGAAAAATGCATTGTAAAAATAGGGGAAGCATCTTATTTATTTAAAAATGAAATAGTGACCTGAATCCTTTTACAATGTAAGGAATCCCAAGGGAAACAAAAAGAAAAGAGGGATCTCTGGAGATAAGGTACTACTCAATCTGGCTTTTGTCTCTCAGATAGCTAGAGAAGGCACAAAGCATGAAAGGCAAAGGGACACCCTAGCCCCTCATCCTCACTGGGGGGATGAAACAGGAGCGCTCTGTGTACACAGGTGCTACAGCAGGCAACATCAGGGAAGCTGGGTTGAATTGCTCCATTTTCATACTGGATAAAGGGCATTTTTAATCATGAGACTTGTCTCATTGTTGTCCAGAAGTCCTTCAAGTTGAGGACTTGTTTTAAATTGGTCCTGAGTTTATGCAGCCCGCCACCCCCAGACAACAGACGGAAGCAAATCAAATATCCCCCGAAGACACAGAATTCCAAGAAATGTATGCTCCCCGTTGAATATCAGAAGGAATTTAAGCTAATTAAAATAAAAGCCACAGAATAACAACAGCAAAGCCTTCAGTAATGAAAATCATAAAATGCAAAATATAAACAAAGTATGTTTACTATAGTTGGGAAATATGAGGAGATTAAAATATGAGGAACAAGAAACAACACAAAAATAAAGTAGATTTGAAAAAGTACCAAATAGAATTTCTGAAACTAAAATATATGTGCTACTTGCAGTTAAAAAAACTTAATAGATGCTTTAATTATAAATTCTAAGTAGCCAAATAATATTGTAAACAGATGCTCAAATTGAAAGAATTATCCAGAATGCAGCAAAGGGAGAAAGGGAAATAAGAGAAGAAGGAAAGAGTTAAGAGGAGAGAGGGCAGGTCTCACATATGTTTATTCAAGTTTCCAGAAAAACACGGTGAGAAACTGAGGCAGAGGCAATATTGGAAGGCTAAGACTTTTCAAAATTTTATGAAAGACACACAAATCTTCAAATCATAAGCACAAGAGTTTACTCAAGAAACTGTACCAAGTCACATAGTAATAAAAATAGAAAGCATAAAAGATAAAGAGACTTTAAATATAATAAGAAAAAATATATAGATTACCAATAACAGAACAACATTTAAACTGATAGCTTATTCCTCAGGAGAAATAGAAAGTTACTTTCTATGCTGTGAAAAAAAGTATCTGTTAACCCAGACAAATACAAACAGTACAAACAAAATGCCAACATACTTAAAATATAAGGATACAGAAAGTTTGAACGTAAAAGGATAAAGAAGACAAACTCAGCAAAAAATCAATCAAAAAGAAAGCTAGTGTGACTTTCTTTTTAATTTTGAAAAAAGATGTGAAAATATCTTCCTATTTTCTATATTCTTATTAATTTGACTCTACTTTCATTAAATTTAAGGTAAAATAATATTCAGAGATAAAGGTAGTAACAAGAAAAATGATAGTCGAATCAAATTAGTAAATATATAGAAAATTTCTAAAATTTAAGTGTTTAATTACATGGCTTCAAATTAGATAAAGTAGCCAAAAAAGCTAGAATTCCAGGAGAAATTAAAATTTAGCATCAAATCATAATGGAAAATGGGCACATAGCACAATCAACCATGCAAATGCCACAGAAGTGTTTACCTGAAACCCAGGTACTCTTATTGACAATGTCAATCCATAAATTTAATCTTCTAAATAAAATTAAAAATTTTCGTTTTCTAACACCAATAAAACAAAATCATAAAGAAAAAGACTGATAAATTCTGCTCATCAAAAGACTCTATAAAGAGAATGAAGGGGTGGTTCTTTAACAGAGTGAGACATTTGCCCTTCATTTACGCAATTCTAAAGTGGCACCCCAATTGTATAACAAGCTCTCACAAACCAATGGGAAAAAACTATAAGCAGCCCCACAGGATAACAGGCAGAATTCTTGATCAGACTTATCAAACCAGTAATTATACATCGTCAACTGACTTAGGATAAGATGCTGATAGATCATTAGAAACCAGGGAATTGCAAACCGAAGCCATGGTGATATTATATTTACATCTTAATGGATTGGCCAAAATTTTACATCTCTAAATGCTTTTAACTTGTTAATTACATGATTGCTTTTATTATTGAGTCAAGTTAAAAAATAAAAGAAAATATCTAAAAAATAAATTCTGTTCCTAAAAGGACAATGTAGGAAACCTCCCACAGTAGATATCACCAAGATGACTGGTAACAGCAAAGTTGGTTTTAGCAAAAGCTGAGCAACAAAAATCTGAAGAAGCACACAGCGCTACGTATAGGAGAAGAAATACCACAACAAATGAAAATTATACTTCCGATAGCTCCACACCCACAGTGTGAAGTCCAGGACACCATGGGGAGAAAATGAAGTCACAGATGACTGTGGAGTGTGGGAGGCCCTTTGCTCCCAAGCACGTGAGATGGGACTGAGCAGAGACGTGTCAACAAACAAGGGAATGCACTGCTAATAGATTTCTTAAGTTAGGTGGGTGAGTAACTGAATGTGTATTTTATTATTCTTCCTTTAAAAATTCAAGATAACTGTTCTGAATTCGTTAATACAAGTAGTTTAAACATGTTAATAAAAAAAACTGTTAGAAAATTTTTAAAATGTGTACAGTAATCCTTCATTGATGTGGTAGCCGTAGGCTGAAGTGCTGGTGATGAGGAGGAGGTGACAGTGACTCTGGTCTGCTCTGTGACGCACTGTACTGAGATGCTAGCTATTCCTGGTATCGCTATAGCTATACCAAAGTGGGTGAATGGCTTACCTTCAAAAACTACGAATTAGAGCAGAATATGGCTCTTTTACATTAGAACGCCACTTTTCCAGGGTGCCTCTGTCACCCGCTTTGCTGAGTGGGCGGGGCGGGATGCAGCCGCCGCCATGGCAGGAGCTGCCCTCAGCCCAGCGCCCACTTAGCCATGCCTTGCTTGTCACCGTCTCCTGTTTTTGGTAAAACTTGAACAAGCGAGGTGCCATTAGCATCATTAGATTTCTTTTACTGAAATCCTTTCTCGGGTTTCTTTTTTCTTTCTTTTTCTTTTTTTTCACAATCTGGGTGCATCCATGGACATGTGAGTATATTATCCATCATGTCCACCATGATATGACAATAGTCATTTAGAAAGCAGTTAACGTTTATTGACACAATGTCTCCTTTAATTCTTGTGACAGCCTAATGAGGTAGGAACTACGATTCCCTTCATTATATTAATGAAGAAATACAGGCTTCAAAGTTTAGGAAACTTCCCAGAGTTTTCCTTGCTCACAAGTGACCGAGTGGGGTCTGAACCAGGTCTGGCTGATTCTAGAGTCTGACGGCCTGGCCCTCATCCTAGCTTCTCTTTCCCCAGAGTTGAGAAGCTGTGGTCCAGTGCAACCTTGTTATTTCGGGGGCAAGGAAATCAAGGCCCTGAAATAGTGGAAATGACGCCATACGGGTCAATTTAGGATACCAAAATGGCTAATAATGGGCAAGCAGGACCACAAAAAAAGGCATTATTTTAAACACTGGGAAAAACAAAGTCAGCTGATTTCTTCCCATCTCTGCGTCTGTAAGAGGGAAGGAGGGGTGGGAGTACCAGTGATTATTAAGCGGTTTGAGGTCTCAGGGTCTGCCCCCCAGAAGCAAGTGCGCCTGCGCACACCCTCACAGTATTTGCACGCGGTACCAGGCCCTCTCGGTCCCCTGCAACCCCATCCCCGGGTCCTGCGGAGATGAGTGGATTCCAGGTCAATAGCCCCTGGATCCCAAGGACACGGATCTCTCCAGGATTCCAAACTGCCCCCACCCCCAGCTCTAAGGGAAGCCTTCACGGCCAGCCACAGGAAGGAGCAGGCGCCTCCTGCCTGGCCCTCTGCTATCCGCACACTGAGAAACTCAGTGGGGCGTCGCCAGCGTTTTAGTGTCTACTGAGGAGGGCTTTGTGTCAGGCTCGGTGGCAGCAAAGCAGGAAATGAGCACGGGGGCATTAACAGCCTTTGTAAACAGCACCTTCAGGGTCTTCAATCACCGATGTGAGGGTGTTCACCACCGGGGTGGAAAAGAGGAGGGAAAAAAAAAAAAAAGAGGAAAAGGCCAAACAGGAAATGCAATGAAAGGAGATGAAAGCGGACCAATAAAGAGAGAACCATTTGGTTTGAAGTCTTGTCTTTAAAATAATGGTACACCCCCACCCCTTGCACCCCCTCCGGCCACCGCGACCCCATCCAGAGAGTCTTCCGGGGCATTCCCGCAGGCCTGGCCCTTAGGTGTAATTGCCCAGACGGACTCCAGCCAAACGGAGGCTTAGAATTCCACGGCCTGGGAAAAGAATGCAGTTTGGGAACATAGGTTTACTAATCTTAGAAGATAATACTGTTGGTTTTATGATTTTTTTTTTTCTTCCCAGTTCAGGTGAGGCAAAGGGACTACCCTCAGGGCCACATTCAAGGTCACTGCAAGGGCAGCCTATGGGGATGCATCTTGAGTTGAATTTCTGGAGTGGACAAGCTATGGAATTTTGCCAGTAGGGATTCCGGAGCGCCCGGAGAGTGAGACACGGGTCCCCGTGGTCTGCCAAGCCCTTTACAGTCCAGCAGCCTCTGCCTAAGGAACCATGAGCCCTGTCCTTAGAGATGTCGAGGGCCCTTGAAAACCTGAGCACTGGAGGCCTGAAAGTCAGCCCGGGGCGCGGAGGGAATGGGAGGGAACACAGTGCCTCCTGACGCTTCCTTTTTTTTTTTAAGGCATTCATTTTGTGTTTAAGACCTTGGAACCAAATGCCATTTTTTTAAAATTTATTTTTATTTTACTCATTTTAGAGAGAAGACACAGAGTGAGAGAGAGAGAGAGAGAAAGAGAGAAAAGGGGGAGGAGCTGGAAGTATCAACTCCCATATGTGCCTTGACCAGAGCAGTGCAGGGTTTTGAACTGGCGACCTCAGTGTTCCCAGGTCGATGCTTTATCCACTGCGCCACCACAGGTCAGGCCCAAATGCCATTTTTATGATCACATTCTCCCTTTCTTTTTCGCAGAGATGAGGCTGGAGGGTTGAAGAGGTTCCAGAAGGAAGGAGGATGGATTGGAAGTTTAGGGGGAGATGAGGAGACAGGAGTGGAGCACAGTTCAATGACATGATGGAAGGGGCCATTATTTTCTGGCACCAGGAGAAGGACATTTCCAATCCCATCTCTAAATGGCTTTTGAACTCCCACCCCCTAGAGGGCGCACGCCTTCTCTGCGCCGGGGAGGGTCTCCAGCAGGAGCATGGGATGGATGAGAGCATCACTGCCTTTCCCAAACCTTAGGCTGCAAGCAGAATTAGGCAAGATCACCCTTTCCAAGAATTTTGTGATGCCGGCTATGTTTATAGGTAAACACCTGTCTATTCTTTTTTTTCTACCATTCAGTGAAAGGAAGACCATCCACTGTTTTAAGTATAGAATGCACTGGTGCATTAAAGAATGCTTTTTAACTATTTCCTGCAACTTGGTCTCTCTGTGAAGCCCTGAACAAATCGTGAGTGGACAGCACAGAATAATTTTTCCTTCCTGCTCTCCCCACCTCCCTCCCATTTAGTCGTCAGGCCCCCAGCACACAGGTGGGGGACAGAGGGAGGCTAATAAACTTGAACTGATTCCGGGGGCAGGGCACGCATTTTTAGGATCGATAATTCATGACACCGAAATCACTTATGCATCCCCCCCTTCCCAGGGCCCAGGGACTTGCAGGTCTTCACTTTGCAGATAGTTCCTGCAGGACATTCCCGTCCCCTGGGACCTCACTCTTTCTCCACATTCTTCGACTGGAGTCACGGTTTCTGTGGTCACCGGGTCACAGGGCACTAACCCCCACCATAAACCACCCAGGCTGAGCCTTCTCTCTTGGGTCAGCTGGAGGGAAGCCCGCTTCTGCCAGCGCTGTATGTCACACCCGGGCGCAGAACAGACAGGCTGGGCAGCATCCACAAGTAACCCACTGAATACTCATTCTCAGCTGTGTGCTGAGCTCACCTGGGGTTGGGGGTGGGGTTTTAACATTAACTGCTGTTCAGTACCCGCAGCTAACTCAACCCGGGGACTCTGAGAGGAATGATCTGGTAACCGGGGGCATTGGGATTTTGTCAAGTTACTTAGTAGATTCTACTTCACAGCCAAGTTTGAGAACTACTCCTTCTCTAGTCTTTTCATTTCTTCTTGACAGCAGATTGCTTATGCCACCCCATTGGTAATTAGAACTCACGATACACCCAGATAGGGGGAAACTTCTCTGTGCATTCTTTCTGTAAGCTTCTGAGACTGGGAATGCTAACGCCATCAGAGACCTGAGCTCTTGTCCAACCACCCCCACCCCCAGCCCTGGGGGAGTCGCTATGAAAATAGTGCCCATGCTGAGAGCAGATGGCCACCCTACCCTTAGAGCCCAAACCTGTTCTTCCAACAAAAGGTATTCTCTTCGCTAATTCCTTGAAGTCTTGTGTCAAAACCCTCAAATACTGTGATGGGGTTTTGCACCAAAATAAGAACCTCTTTCCGCTGTTTGGGGCCTGGGGGCACCTTTGAATGAAGGCCTGGTCTTTGTCAGTCAGCAATGGAATCAGGGCGAAAGAGTCTTGATGTTCAGAACCCAGGTCACGTGGTGTCTCAAGAAACGACTGTCCGAGCTCAGTGGGACTGGGCGAGTTCTGAGGTTTAATTGGGAAATTTTACATGAAAGGCCTTCAGTGGATTTATCAAGCCCTTCTTTTCTCGAACTTTCTTCTTTACGCCAGGTGCAAAGTTGCTTTAACACTGAGAGGTACAGTATCCCTTACACCATAAAACACTGTTCTGGGTAAACATGAAGAGGTTTATTAGAGAGACTGTCCACTTCCCAGAGAGATTAGATAATGGCTTTTCAGCAGGTGCAGCCCAGACATCTATGGCTGTGGATGGCAAATCTGGGCACGAATTGATTTAAGCAGCAACCATGCAGCCTGCTCTTCAAATAAGGAAGAGAGGGAGGAAGCAAGGGGGTTGGTTCTAAATGGGGGATTTCACGTGATCCTGGGGTACATTGCATACCCTAAGCCCGATTACACACTGAAATCACTAAGAGCAGGACGGCAGCTGAGCTTGCGCAGAGGAAGGGTCGCTGGTGCCTTCAGAAACCAGAGACCAGCGTGCGGTGCAGGCAGCGCGCTCTCCGGACACGCAAGTTCTCAGGTTCTCGACAGTCACAGAAAGCGGCCAGAGTGGGGGTAGGGATGGGGGTGGGGTATTGCTCATGCGCATGAGTTGCCCGGCCCCAACAAATGCCTCACCGAAGCTCATGCACATGACGCGGGCCACACTGTGGCTTTGGCTTTGCCTGAATTTCCAGCCCCTGTGAGCGACTTCCAGGGCACGTGATCATACGCGCATCCGATTTCCGACTCCCTGACCCCAGACGGAACCACAGCGGCAAGCTCTGTTCCAATGCTGGTGCCACCCTTCATGACAACGAATACTTAATCCAACGACAGAGTTCTTCAAAATGGTCACCCTGGGCTTTAATTAGTTCCTTTCAATTGCCTTTTAAGTGTCACGTGGGATGGGTGTCCTAGTTTGTGTGCACGGTATGGTTCAACAGACCGAAGGAGAAAGGGAGAGAGTACAAGGTTCTGCGAGATGATGATTTCTCCATCTGAGAATTCTGATTAGGAATCTTGATCGTACATTTTTTGGGTTTTTTTTTTCCTTTTAAAGAAAATGTATTTAAAGAGGCAATTAATACATGTGCATAAACAGTCTAAATGGAACAAAATGCCATACAATGAAAAGTAGGTTTCTGTCCCTGAGTACCCTCCAGGTGGGCACCACCCAACCCAGGAAGCAGAAGCTTCATCTTGAAGCCCAGGCTTAAGACATGGGGTCAATACAGAGACCCCACCAGCTGCCCCCGTGTTCCTTACGCAACTGCTGCTCCAGGATGGGCTGTTTGTAGGGTCATCCCAGAGTTTATAGGGGGGGGGCACCTGTTTACTGAGTGCGTCCTACATTTGCTCCCACACTTAACCCCATCAACAGCACGTTGGCACCAATTACAGAATGTGGGGCTCAGTGCAGACTACCAGTACAGAACCCTTGCACAAAAGTTGAGAATTGCAAGATGGCGCTCACAGAGCACTAGACCAAGTGCAGGCTCTTCCTGCCCATACCCGTGGCAGGCCCTTGAAGTCAGCCCCATGCCACATATTTGGGGAATGCTGTTATTCTCAGGGGATAAATGAGAGAATCCGACCCAAGAGGCAATATGACTCGTCCAAGGTTTTGGGGTCAGTGGGAGTTGCAGGCCATGTTCAAAATAAGACACAGTAGACCCCAAGGACTGCCGTGTGTCTGTGGTCTTGAGCCGCATCAGCCGCCGAACTTTTCAAGGACACGTTCCTGGGTGAAGCGGTGCGGACCGAAGTGCAGTCATGCTTCCAAGGTACACGTCGGAAGGAGCCTGCTTGGGACATGTTTAGGGTGATCGGCGCATTATGATAATCCAAACCAAATTATCATTCTTATCTTGGTTTATGAAATGCCATTCCTCGTGCAATTTCATAGATGAATCAAGTTTATTTACAGTAAGTGGGTCTAGTCAAAATAGGAGAGCTACTTAACATTATAATTCAAACCGATACATATCTAGTTGAAAAACTATCCCGTCCCTAAAACACTTCCACAGGAGATGGCTACATATTTTGGCACAAAATCTCCTTGTTCCTTCCAAAACATTTCGTGTTTTCTTCTGAACGGCAGATTGTAACTTTTCCCACAATCTCATATCAAACAGAAACGTGGCATTATGCATTCAGTAAACCTCAGCACGGACAGCCTGGGCATCGACCGCACTTGTGTTGTAAGTTGAGACTCAAGGAAACATTTATTTATTTAAAATATTTTTTGCCCGTTAAGTTAGACAAACAGCCATATTTCATCCCACTGCGTTTTAAGGCAGCCCTGCAGACAGAAGTCCCACAGACCGAGGCTGTGATCATGCTTACATCCGTAGACAGATTTAATTATTTTTTTTCTTTGAAGTCAGACAGCCACTGGGCATTTTACATAGAAACTTGGTTCTGCTGGACGTGGGCTGCACACTGACTATGGAAAACCCACCACCCCTGTTCGTGGTATCCGTTATTTTCTCTGTAAACCTGGCCAAAGGCACGGTGACCGTCCGATGGCGGATGTGGGGGTGGAGGTGGTGGCCGGCAGAGTCTGCATGCGCTGGTTCAAGGAGACACACGCAGGGGAGGCACAGGGCGATGGACCGCGATATTGTGACAGCCAGAGCTCGGGGTCGCCCCCTGTGGGTGGCTCCGCTTGCAAAATCTCCAAAGGAGGCGGATTTATAAGGTCACTGTCGATGACTTACCATCTCAAAAGTTCTTCTTTAGGTCCATCCCAAGTCTTTCAACTTTTTTTTTTCCCCTGACTTCCTTCATTTTGTAAATAATCGATGCTTCTTTCATTACCATTATCCATGAGCGTGTGGTAGATGAGTGGTTCTCAAAGCATGGCCCCTCCGACCCACCTGCCGTTCCGTCACCTGGGCACCCCCCGAACCTGCAGCTCTGAGCACAGGGCCCACACACCAGTGTGGCAACCACTGAGCTACAAGGCGAGTTGAGGTGGGCTCTCTGCAGAAATGATGCAATCCTGGTGATGTCTTAATTCCTTCACGAGCAAAGATCCTGCCTGGCCTCCCAGTGAGAGCCTTTGCTTCAGACAAGGCGGAAGGATGCAGATTCGCCCACAGTGCACGGGCGTGCCACGCACCCCAGAAGCAGGTGTGTTTCAAAAGCAAACGTGACTTCTGTGTTTAAGGCAAAGGTCATGTGTTCTACAACGACAGGGATGCGTGGGAAGTCTCGGGTGTCCGCCCTCACTGCGTCAGAATCCCACGGGAGCATCTGAACATCAGCCCAATGCCCCTACTTCCAGTATTCACATTTCATCGGTTTGGGGTGGCACCAGATCTTTTTTAAGTTCTTTGGCCGATTCCAATAGGCATTCAAGGTAGAGAAGTACTACAATGAATGTCCCGTGCTCCTTCTGCTACTGTTAGCAAGCATTGCTGGGTACCTTTTCAAGTAGCTGTCTGAGATCTAAGTTGCCCTTTTACTATCAGAGAGACCTGGGCTCTAATCCTATCTGAATGTCCACGGGAAAATCCCTTCCCCGCTCTGGGCCTTAGTTCTCCTGTCTGTCCGTTGAGGGCATTGACAATGATGCTCTCTATGACCTGAAATTGTGTCCCCAGTGGTCCAGAGGCTTTTGCAAATGAGAGGTACCCTGGGCGATGGTGCGCCCCCTGCCACCCTGCACCAGCATGAAAGGAGAACCCAGGGAAAAGGCTTCATCCTTATCTGTAACTGGCTCCCATTGAAGCCTCATGACACCAAACACTGGGTGAAGAGGGAATTGGTTTAAACACCCCTAGGCTTCCTCCTCTGCCCTGACATCTGGCATCAAGAATGTCTAATGTCAATGAATTGTTTATTTAGCCCTAGGTGGTCCCAGGACCCTCTACCATTAGCATCCCGGGCAGGCCTCTGATGCCCCCTCCCACCTAAGCACACCCTCCTGAGCCCACTTGGTCAGGAAGAGTTTACTCAGAAGAAGCCCCGTAGGGGGGGAACACGCGTTATGTTTTGCTGAATTCTCTATTAGGCTGAGTGCAATTTCTTGCCTGTAACAAGTGTTCAGAACATATTTAATGAGTCAACAAATAAATGTTAAGTCTTATTTTCAATAAAAAGATGGATGAAAAATAGCTGATAAGGTCAATGATGATGATGATGGTGAATGTTGATGACGATGTCAGCAATAAAACTGTTTGCTGAACACTCAGTGCTACGTAAACCCACACATCTGATTTAATGCTCGGAACAAGCCCACGACGTGATATGGGTGCTATAATGCCCGGCGTTGTGCAGGTGAGAAGATGTCACTTGCCCCAGGTCACCAAATTGGTGTCAGTGGGGATTCCAACCCAGCCTTGTCTGACTTGGGATGTTCACCACTCCATGATATGACTAAACTTTCTTCAGTGGTTCTGAAGAACATTCAGCTTCCCTTGGTATATTTCTATATGACATTTTAATAGAATTAAGTGTCTGAAAATATCTGTGCTCAGACTGTGCCGGCCCTACTTTAAATTCTAGAGTCAAACAGCTGGATGCTGTGCTTCCACCATCAAAGACAGCACCATCTTGTGCAGAGACAGACATGCAAGTCATCAGTACACAGATATTTATAGTTAGGGTAGAAGTATGTGTAATACTGCGTAGGCAGGCACATTAGAAATGTTTCCCAAAATTTCCTGATTGTGAGAACTTGTGTAAATACCCAGAATGCATCTATATTTTATCAAGTATTCTAGATCTTGAAACTAAATTTTATCATGATTCTATTGGCTTTGGCAAGATTGGGGAACATGCATACGGGTGCAATGGGCTTCATACTTTTTATTTAAATGTGCTTGTAATTTTCAGGATGTGATTAAAAAATTTTCCATTAATTTGAGAAAGAGAGAGAGAAAAGGGAGAGAGAGAGGAAGGGAGAGAGAGAAGACCGGGAGAGAGAGGAAGGTAGAGAGAGAAGAAGGGAGAGAGAGAGGAAGGGAGAGAGAGACAAGGGAGGAAGAGTGAGAGAGAAGAAGGGGGAGAGAAAAAGAGGAAGGGAGAGAGAGAGACAGGAAGGGGGAGAGAGAAAGAAGGGAGAGAGAGAGGAAGGGAGAGAGAGACAAGGGAGGAAGAGTGGGAGAGAAGAAGGGGGAGAGAAAAAGAGGAAGGAAGAGAGAGAGAGAAAGGAGAGAGAGAGGAGGAAGAGTGAGAGAAAGAAAAAGGGAGAGAGAGAGGAAGGGAGAAAGAGAGGAGGAAGAGAGAGAGAAGGGGGAGAGAGAAAGAGGAAGGGAGAGAGAGAGAAGGGAGAGAGAGGAGCATCAACTTATGACTTCACTTGGCTGTCCCATTTCGTTGTGTACTCACTGACCGCGTCTCTTACATGCCCTGACTTGAGCTTGAACCTGCGACCTCTGGCACACTGGGTTGATGCTTTATCCACTGAGCCATCAGGCCAGGGCCCAGAATAAGATTTTTAAAGAAGTATAATAGAATCCCTTTACTAAAGATAGTACTTGAAATTTTACATGCCCTGTCAAATATGCTCCTTGAAGGTACACATATCTAAAACCCTGAAAGAATAGCTTATAATAGAAGTTGTTATTACTTCCTACCCCAACACACACACACACACACACACACACACACACACGCACATGCGCACACACACACGCACACATGCACGATGCGGTCCCTAAGCACAGATGCTCCAAACTTATTTATTGAATGACTCAGTGAATATAGTTATCCCTAAGCTGATCAATAATTCCTTAATACCAGCAATAGGAGAAAACCATACCCAAATGTCCATGTCTTACACAAGCTACCCATGCACCATGTCAGGAGGGCACGGGCCAGTACTACTTCCTGTCTCTTATCTTTTCCAGCAAAGGCACAGCAGAGGGACTCCTCTCTCAACACTCAACAGTCCTGTTTACTGGTCGTAATGCCTTCCTGGGTAATCCAGATTTCCAGTTGTGTCTCCCACTTTGTCTTCCCCTTGTGCCCTGTCTGTTTACAATTTCCAAACACTTTCACAGCGCAATTAGGGAAGGCCTGCATTAACATCAAATATTTATACTCTGTGATTCAGACTTAGAATTTAGCTTTGGAATAAAACCCAGGGTAAACTGCTTCCGTTAATTCTGTTTTCCATGGAATTTCGGAGAAATCTCACAAAGGAGATCTAGACACTTGATTAAGAGAACATCAGAGAAGCCTGAGACGTAAGGCATTATCCATCCAATCAGAGTCAATAAAGCATTAAAAGAAAATAAACCTAGAAGCTAACATTGTAAAGAACCGTAAGTCTTTCATAAATGGGGAATCTGTGTTTTCTTAGGTGAGCAAGAACTTGGGAGTCAGACTCAAGCACAGGCAGTTGCTGTGGTGGGATTCAGCTTCCCGGTTACCCAGGCTGATCACACACAGAAAGAACAGCTCTCTGCTGTAGACAATGGCCGCAGACGAAGGACACTCACCCATCAAAACTGTGCAAAGCTTTTACTAATAGTTTACCACCTTTCACAGCTTTTCAGAAGCATGGATTGACTATAAACCAAGTCAGACATATAGAATCTACTGCCCAACCTTGGTTCTACATCATGCTCTTTCAGCTTGGGGGGTACCTGACATGTTAGGACAGACCCTCAAGGGTCAGAAATAATTTCCTAGCGACGTTAGATGCTGTTAACATGCAGCGCATTCATCATAGCTAACTGCAAGTGAAACAGTATTTTAAACTGCTATCAGGTTTAATTAATAATATGGAAAGCATCAGCAGTAATAACCTACAATACCAACGTTTGGGGGCCTAAATAAGTTTTAAGAGTCTACAGGGATCTGGAGACAGAAAGCAACAATACAAAGAACAGCTACGTCAGGACCCACGTCTTTCCTTTGAAAAACAGAAGCATGTACGCAGGTGTATTTATCTGCCGCCATTGCTTTTAACAGAGTCTCAAATATTTATATTAACTAAAACTTTATTCAGAGTAATTGACTTTTATTTCACAGAAAAAAAAAAACCCTGAAGGGATAGTTGAAAAATGTCTGTCACACACCAAGAATGAGCTGTCACTCATGTCCCTTATAAAACTTCTGTAGAGGGCAACAATAAATACCTTTGTGAACCCAATCCAAATATGTAGCATTTCTGCAGCATCTAAAAACATGGGTAAAAGCAAAAACGTACAAACCTGAGATTATTCTTAGTAATCAATACTTTGGTATTGCATTTTTTTGTTAGAATGATATGCAAATCAAATGGTTCTCCATTAATTAACTCAGTGGTATCAGGCCCAGGTTTATGTAATCTAAAGGTTTCAGAAATTATCTCCAAGCTCACACACTATAAAATACAATTACTGTTGGAATAAATAGCTTGTGAGAATGATTCCGTTTTCCCACACAAATTTGCATTCACCTTTTTCATAACCTTAAGTATTACCTGGGAGCAATGTTACCTTACTACGGTATATAAGTTTAAAAAAACGTACCCAAGTATATTTTTTTAAAATGTTGGCACATATCATAATTTATAAATAAGAGAAAACAGTGTTTTTTTAAAAAAATGATTGTATTGAGGTGTCAGGGATTAATAAAATCATACAGGTTTCAGGTGTATTGCATTGTGTGTTCACCACCTCGAGTCCAGTCCAGCCCAGTCTCCCCCATCACCATCTACCCCCCTCTCCCCTCTCCCACCCTGCACTCCCCACACTGATGTCTGTAAGTGTTTTTCTTTGCTTATTAAACAAAATTATTAAACTAGTCTCACCTGCTAAAGATATACCTTAAGTGAATTTTGATTTAGACCCTGTGCAGTAATGTACATAGATCTCGTTCCCCACTCTCTTTCCAGATCTAGATAATAAAAATCTCTGCAAGGGAGGAGAGTACCTTGTTATAATTTAGTTTGTCACCCCTGATCAGCAGGGAGTAGAGGGCTTGTGGCTAGAGTCTGAAGTGGGGGTCGGGGGGAAGCGCCGTTTTATAGGATCCTTTAACCTGCGGGATCTGATGCCATTCCTGGGTAGATAGTTGTCAGACTGAGTTAAATTGTAGGACACCCCGCCGGTGTCTGAGCATTGCTTTTTGGTCTGTAAGGAAACCCCTTCCACACATTGAAAATGGGTGCTCAGGGCCGTTACGCTCAAACAAATATAAAGTGAAGACGTGTCAAAGATTTTATTTAACTTCATATTGAAGGGAAATCCAAAGAATGGTCATACTGATAGATCAGGAATATTGGAATTAATTTGCAAATAGAGGTAAAACTGGCTTTTCCGTGGTGGTCATGGTGGGGGTGGGGGTGGGGGTGTGCTTTTTCTCTGCTGGATGGAATTTGTTTGTACATTCTGTGTTGCTATTTGTTCCCTACCACTTACAGAGCCATGACAGAGCTCAGGGGAAATGGAAGGCTAGACCCACACAGCTCAGAGGGGGGTCCTCTAAGCAATGCAAAATTTTCCACTGGAGACTGAAGACACTGGAACTATGTACAGTTGTGCTCAATAACACCATGCTGAATTTGCCACAGAAAGGCTTGTTATCTGTCAGCGACTGCTGTGTAACAAACCACCCAAATGTGGGTTAAGCAATAAACATGTACTCAGTTCATAGATCTAGGGGTTGGCTGGGAGTTGGTAGGCTGGGCTCCACTAATATATTACAGCTGGATCTGTTCATGTGTCTGCAGCCCTTGGGTAGATTAGGTGAGCACTGGCTTGTCTAGGCGGGCCTCCCCGGGGACAGTTCCCCTCCATGTGCTCACTCCTCCTTCAGCAGGCAAATCTGGGCTTCTTCACACGATGTCAGGAATAAGGGACCAAGAGCGTGAGCAGAAGCATGCAAGACCTCTTCAGGCAAGTGACAAGGCCATTCAGATTCAGTGGGTAGGGGGACAGACAGACTCCACCTCTGCATGTGAAGAGCACCTTGTCAGGACTTGGATACAGGAGGGGAAGACCAGTTAATTAGTGCAATTAATCTACCGCAGGGCCTTAACCTGTGAAACTTCCCTCTTTGGGGCAGGAGGGAGCCGTGACATAAACACCTGTCTTGCAGAGTGGACTTTGACAGATGCTCGCCTGGAGGCTCCTACCACCAACACTCAATGGCAGAAAGGCTGTGCGTCTGGGGAAGCTCCACAGTGGGCGGCTGGGGCTACGTGTTGAAGGACGACGGGCAGACAATGGCCGCAAGGTGAGTGGGGTGGGGTTTGAGGATGTCTGGTGGGTGTCTGATGGGGCTGAGAGCTGAAATAGACACCAGCATTTCAGCTTCACTTTTCAGGTGCATCTTTATAGACTAGCGCCACAGTAGCGTCCATCGAGGACAAGTGTGGGTGGCCAACTATTCGGGGTTCAGGCCGTGCCCCCCCCCACTCCCAGGCAGAATAACTCTGAGCCAGTCACTTCCATTCCCTCCGAATTTCCTTTCTTCTTTCATAGAACCTGTATTCTGTTTTGACAACATCAATTTAAAAAAAAAAAAAAAGGCCTGACCTGTGGTGGCTGGTGTAGTGAGTAAAAGTGTCGACCTGGAACGCTGAGGTCGCCAGTTCAAAGCCCCGGGCTTGCCCGGTCAAGGCACATATGGGAGTTGATGCTTTCTGCTCCTCCCCCCTCTTCTCTCTGTCTCTGTCTCTAAAGAATGAATAAATAAAATCTAAAAAAATAAAAAAGGAAAGAAAACCAAACAAACAAAAATACTTAAGCCTTGTAAACAAATGAGAGACCGAGATGACCGAGAGGCAACATATTTAATCAACAAAGCGTTCATATTAACGTAAGTTCTCTATGGATTTGTGAGAGGATGAGGAACTGCAGAAAAGCAACATTGGCAAGGAATGTGAACAAGCAGCTCCATCCAACAGAAATGCGAGTCACTGATAAACGTATCAAAGACGTCCCACTGCTCAGCACTGATCGGAAAGACACCAACTAAATAATAATGGGATACCCTTTTTTCTTTAAAGTGGGTGCAGATTTGAAGATTGATAATATCTAGAGGTGGAAGGCGTGTGAGAAATGACACCTTTCATTTCCCATGTAAGGTAGGTATTGTCGCTAAGGGTCTAAACTGACACAGTATCCTTGGAGGGCTAGTTGGCAGATGGTATCAAAAATTGTAATTACTTATATTCTAATCCAAAACGCTCTATTTTGCCTAAGTGCGAATGAGCTCACACCAACACACACAGGCACGTGCATGCATGTTTGTATGTGTATTTCTGTACGTACACACATGCATACGCACATCCATCCACTGGGATATTATTAATTCAGCATTGTTAATAGCAAGAAAATCTGAAGGCATCCTAAATGTCACTAATTAAAGCAGATTTTTACATATTGACACGACAGATATCCACAATATATTATTAAAGGGGAAAAATGCAAAATGCGGAAGAATACACATATTCTAATATGTATATACTAATATAATGTATGCTATGTAAAAAAAAAAGAAAGAAAGAAAAATTCATGCTCTGCTTCCTTCCAAGGTTCTGATGAGAAAACAGGGTGACTGTAATTAAAGTGCTTTGTAAACTGTAGCGTGCGTTCAATGTGAAGGCACACCTGACTTCCGCTTTAAAAACTTTAAAAACCATATTAATTCATGTCAAAGCTCAATAATAAAAAATGCCCAACAGCAGCGGCCTGTCAGGGTCTCCTTTGAGAAGGACGCCCACGCGGCTGCTGCAGGGGTGTCTACGGACTGGCAGAGCCGACGTGGCCTGGGCCGCCCCCGCAGACCTGCCGCCTCGAGCCCGTGCTACTTCCCGTCGTGGTAAAACACACCCAATACCGGATTCGCCATCTGAACCCTGTTTCCGTGTTGTGTTCAGAAGTGCTAAGTGCATTAAGATTATAGTGCAAGAAAATAAAAAATAAAAGAAGCCCGATGGCTTCCCTTTAGGGGGCACATTTGATTTTTCTCAAGGAAATGAAGAATTCATGTGATGGGAGTCTCCACAAACTGATTTTGGATGCCTCAGAAATTAAAAAATAAAGAAAGAAAGAAAAAAGAAGAGCCCGGACTGGGACAATGTTTCCTTGGGGGAGAGGTTGGACCAGCAGAGACAATGTTACCATCCCCCTCAGCCCTCCCCTTCCCTGAACCAACAGTGACACTGGATGACAAATGAGTAAAAAAATAATTTGGAATCTGGGGCACAGTTAACGGCCAGGGAAGATGCTGATGATCATTCCGTGTGATCAGAGAAAACCCTAAAATAGAACCCTGTTCAATTACCATAACTTCTACTGTCATGGCAATTTCTGAACATAAAAAAAGCCTGTGGTCTGAGGCACAACACAGTCTTCTGTGAATTACACCATCAAGGACGGGAATGGGCTTTTCTTTAAGGGAGCAAATGGGCCCAGTCCTTTATGGGGACGTCTTCATCTTCATCGGCACGGGCGCTGCTACCAAAGGCAGACTCCATGACTGCAGTCAAGTTCTGGGGACTGTCACCCGGCCCGCGCCCGCGCTCTCCCAAGTTTAATTAAACCAGTATCACACTGAGACTGGAAGGCAAACACAAGGATACAACAATAAACAAACATTAATCATGATCATTACATATATTTTATTACATGAAATAAATAATACTGTGGCGCTGTCGCCAGCCCATCGGGCCCTTCCTCTTGGATAACATCCTCAGGCAATTGAAGGGGTAAAGTAATACTAATAATGATAATAATAATTAGCATGCGAAGGGGAGAAGGGGCTTATCTCCACAGAGAGCAGACACTGTACCCTCCTTTGTGTGTCTTAATCCCGCATTTGCTCCTTTCTGGTTTCTTCTCACTGAGATACAAATATGAAGAAACGTCTCATCTGTAGCCTGGCTCTGGTATACAGGATGCAACTCGACTTGCCCAGAGCAAGGAGATCCGTGGGACATCAGTCAAGATTCAACCCAGGCATCTGGGACTCCACCAGGAATGGGGGAGAGGGTCCTGAGAGCACGGAGGAAGGGAGGAGACACTCAGCAGGAGGTGGCCTTGGCTTCAGGCCTCCCTGGAGCAAAGGACAGGCCTCAGTCTTAGTCGGTCCGAGAGCTGTTTTCTGAGCTGAGCTGAAGATCTCTCTGGTGCGTCTCTGACTCTGGAACGAGCCCCCTTGGGGAAACATTCCTTTGTTTCTTTTTCCAGAGGGCTTCCTGACATTCTTTGCTATAAAGGCCGTGTTGGGAATACCCACTGAATATAACACGGCTGTCCGGCCCCACTGTCCCATCTCTATGTGACAATGACAAGAAATGGATCCTCTCCCATAGAGATGCCCATTAAGGGCCGTTCCACCAGCCAGAGCTGAATCCACTTGGTGGCCTTAATAATTGTCCGCTCCGAGGTGTTTTGTTGTGGGCAACCCACGCCGCCATCTTAGGGAGCCTATTTCCATGAAGAAAAAGAGCCAACTTGCCCCTGCAGGGGTCACGACATGGACACAGGAGTAGCTGGGAGGACAGCTTGTGTTCCTTCGTGACATGCAGACGCACTGGGAACTGGGATGGGAGACTCTGCTTCCTTCCATCTTGGAGTGGGAACTCTGGAGGAGGACTCGCCCTGTCTCCCTTTTGCAAAAGAAGAAGAAGGGTATCCCTTACGTGACATGTTTTATTTCCTTTCCAAAAGTTTTCTGAGTGTCCCGCATCTGAACGCCTGCTCCTGTTCGAAATAACCCGAGTATTTGCGGCGTGGAATTTAGGAACAGGCCCCACCCACTTCTGGGTCTCAATGGAAACTGCTGAGCGGTGGGCAGCGCTGCTCAGGGCCTGGGGCTGCGGCTGCCTGGGTGGTCTCCTTGGAGCCGGTCGGACACAGGAAAAGCGGGCTCATCTAGGGGCATGCCCATCCTTGGGCCTAGATATTTCTTCCTCCTACCTGGAGCCTGTAGTGAGGATGCGTGGGGACCACTGCTGCCTATGGGCAGACACTGGACACACCGCCACGGAAGGCTCGCAGCGGTGGCTGGCATGTCCTTTCCTGGTGTCTTGTGCATCTGGTTCCTTTCTCCTGGGGATTAACCACAGTGTGGCCAGTTAGGAGGTGGCCGCTGGGGGCTACTACACCCCTCCACCCCCCCCCCAGACACTTTTAGACAAATAACAAGATAGAAGAAATAGGTGAGGGGACACACTCCAAAGCCAACTCTCTGCCCCAGTCCCTCAGGGAATGTCACCTCACCCTCTGCCGATGAATTTCTAGGGCTGCCTCTATCATAAATACTCTGATTAAAATGTAAATTTAGCCAACCTATCAGCTTCCCATTAAGGGGACTCTTTAAAAACGCCGTTAATCAGCTGAAAGATATGTAGTGAAATACCACTCATCAATTGTAACTGCTTATGACAGTTAACAAAGCTTTATATTTGCCCCAAACATGTGCTGATCTATCCATTATGCCAAGGTTCACTCTCGCGCTAATTGTACATTTTCTTCCCTAATGCATTTTTGCTGTTATCTCATAGGCTAATGAAAGCCAGGAAATCAATAAATATAAATTACACATGCAAAGAAGGACTGCTGCAAACATAAAGTTTCTAATTAATTGCACTTGATTAATTTATATCCTTTAATTATCTTGCTAAGCCACAAACAACATAAATATCTTTGCAATCTGGTTATTGCTCTGTCAGTCATAAAAAAGCAGACACAGTAAATCTATGAAATCTAGCAAACGGCATCGCCAGAAAACATGGAACAGCATAACCCATAAATATCACCGGATTTACTCAAGACAGCGATGAATAATCTCAGTGCAACAAATTAACACTAAATATGGTGTATGGTTATTTGACAAAGGTTATAATGTTATAGGTTTAAATGGTGTATATGGAGTTAGCAAAAAATGTGGATTTTACATGCAAATAAACATTCAGTGTAACTTTGCAAACGAAAGTACTTCCTGCTGGCCATGCTGCAAGGCAAATTGTTACTTATTTTATTTCTTAGTTTCCCTTTGATAAGCCTGATCGACCACAAATCATCCCGCCTCTTCTGTAGAAGTGAACATAAAGTGTATATTTGAAGTAGGAATTTAAATTCAGGAACTTGACCCCAAGTTGGACAAGGGGCTGACTGTTGCCTGTTGCCATTGTCTAAAGAGATACAACTTTTACATGAAAAGTGGTTTCTCTTTATCCGTCTCCCCCCACCCCCCTTTTAATTTTATCTGACTCTACTAAGCCAGCCATCTGTCACTGAGCTGAAATCTAATCCCCTCTGTCCACCCAGCTTGCTCTTTGTCCTGGGCCACTGCGTATTACCAGGCATCTATATCTACAACTTTCATAAATGCAGAAAAAAGAAACTGTATCTGTCCTCAGCTACCACTCAGACAAAGACCATCTGTCAGCAGCCACAGCTATTCTTTAAGAAAGAAAGCGCCCAAACGGATTTGCCCTTTACCAAGTAAGCCCACTTAACCCTTCCAATAAGATTAACTGTTATTTGTTTCCATTAAATAAAAATGACCGTGCTAATATACGTTTAATAGTTCCATAACAGTTGCAGAAAGACCGGGTCTCCCATGGATGTCTTCTGTAGCTTACAACATGTGTGCGTATAATGGCGAGATAACTTGGAAGGCCGACGATGTTTGCGCTTCCTCCCTCCAGTCTGGGGCTATGACAGAGGAGCCGACATGACATATAGAAGCCAGAAACGCCCAGAGTGTCCCCCTCTTCAATTTCACACTACATGGCACTTCTAGATAGAACATATGGCCGAATACATACGATTGTTAAGGTTCGGAGGCCGTCCTCTGACTCCCACCCTCTCCTCACTCTACATTCTTGGGAACAGTTTTACAGCCGTGAAGTGACACGTTTCTAAGTCAGTCTGTGTGCCCCACGCACGTATGCGCCGGGTGTCGCTGTGATTACGGGGACTGTGTCGGTGGAGGATTATCACTGCCATTTAGTGACGCGCACGTAACACGGCAGAAACACCTGCGGACTTCAGTCTCCTCGTCTCATCCTGAAGGCTGCTGAGGTTGTTGGCCTCCGCATTTCAGAAGCAAAATGAAACAGAATGCATTTGCTTCAATAGAAAAACACATTTTCTTCAAGCGTTTCTTTATTCTCTACTTGTTTATAAAGAAGTCACTTCAGAATACCCGTGTGTTTAATGTTGCATCCCAGAAGGAGGAAGGTCAAGTTCTATCCATAGGACAGCTGGGGTTACAGTGTATGTGTATGTGTGTGTGTGTGTGTGTGTGTGTGTATAACAGTTTTAACATAAGTTCAATTTTCCACCAGATCCTGCAGCCACCGAAGCACCTTCATGTGCCCAGAACACCCTGTTTTTCCACGTGGGAATTTGCTGGGCTGATGGGACAGAGCCAACACTTGGGGTTGGGCTGGTGGGGACAGGAAACAGCACAGAGGAGGGTGACTCCACTCCCCCTGCCCTGGGCTGGCACTCCCTAACCACCAGTGTTCGCTGTAGCTCAGACACCTATGTTCCTGGAAGGTGTGGGGGTCGGCGGTGTGGGAAACCAGCAGGCAGATGAAATGACTTTGTCTTTCCCTCCTGCTGAGTTTCTAGGTTTTTCTCCCTTAAAACGGTTTCCATGGTCAAATCGTGACGGCTCACTTCCATGGGAGAATCCAAGCAAAAGCCCCCCCAACCCAAATACCCACACCTGACACGCGGCAGTCGGCATCAGCTTTCCTCCGGTGCTCAGCCGGCCTGCATTCCCCAAATGCTCAGGTGGGCGCTACGGACCAGCCTGTGCTGTTTGACTGAGACCCCTGCAGGGGTGGGGGTGATCCCCTCGGCCCCAGGGCTTCCCTTTCCCTGGGGGCCTCAATGCAGCACCCCAAAGTCCAGTTTCCTGACCTGCCGGCGGCTCCGCCGCCTGGTGCCACCTTAGTTGGAGGGGAGGAGTCCCGTGCTGCGTGCTCCATGCGTGTCAGTCGCTAAGGAGACAGGTGCCTCTCTGGAGGCTGCAAGCAGATTGGTGATGAAGGCCCGCCTCCGGACCTCTGGGAGGTCATCAGAACGCTGTGCGGAGAAGGGCAGGCCCGTGACAAGTGGAAAAATACCGATGCGTCCAGCAGGGAGAAAGCCTGCGTCTCCCCTGGAAGCTCGCTGGGTTTGTCATTTTCGATTTAAGGCACCTAGGTAGCGAGCGGGCTCACGAGGCTTGACTGCAATTACCTTATCTTTCCTATTTTTAGTGACAGGACCAGATTATTTTAAGTGCATTTTATAGAAAACCCTTCTTTACTGAAGTATAAAGACTGTAATAAAGACAATACAATGTTTTGAAACTGTTTTAAATCCTTCACTCAGCGTTGCTTCTACAGATCTAACATGTAGGGTTCTAATCTTACTGCTGCTAATTAGAGCTTTACTGTAATTGTGCCAACAGGGTGCTTGGCATGGTAATTACTACTGAGGGACCCTGGTGACGCAGCGACATGCCTATATAATGCAGATACGTCTAGGATTACAGTGCAGTCACCTTTGTGTGTTGACTCAAGTTGGATTTTAACCAAGTGAGGGGTTATTTTGCCTTTATAATAAAGCTTAAAAGGCATATACATATGTATGATTTAGGTATCCATTTTTCTTTTCCGAATCTTTGAATAGTAATTAGCAGGAACCCCAGAAGGCAACAGGGACACATTGTGTTTCACAGGTCTCACAATTGGGGGTAGTCTGCTGTGAGTAGGACTCTCCGTGCTCACGTGGCTCGGTGCCCATGGGTGTGGTGGGGCCCGAGCCCGGATCACTTCTGGCAGCGGCAGGGGGGGGGGGGAGGGGGTGTTGGGGTGGTCGTCTCAGGAGAAAGCCTGCCTCATGACAAGCAGAGGGAAGACACAGGGGCCTCAGGGCCAGGCGGGAGCTGGATCCGGATGGAGTCTCTAAAAACATCCTCTCAGTCATTCTGGCCTCTTTGGAAATTGCACTTGCATCTTTGAAAATGCAAGCCTAAATTGGGAAAATCTGTTTCAATTTCTATATCTATTTCTACCCCAGTCTAAGCAGTTTTGATTATAATTTTCCATGTTCTCAGTATTTAGGAAAGGGGAGGCGTGAAAAGACTCTTCGAGGTGTTCCATGTGGGAGGTGGGTAGCCATGTGTGTGCAGGCGTGTGCGAGGCGGGATTGGGCATGCGCGTCCGTGCTAGCCCTCTGCCACGTAAGACGGGCCCTGACATTGGGCAGGTGGCCTCCAGGCCTAGACAGATTTACCAGGCCACAAGCAAGTACTGCATTGGCTGGCGTTGTTTCAGTGGTACCCAGGCAAAATCAGCTCTAGGTGATGCCCGGGGCCTGGCATGGGAATTCCTTGCTGCAAATATGCTGGGCCCAGGGGCACAGACTCAGCGGCAGGAGCGGCACACGGATATTCCGGGGTCAGGGGCGCAGACTCGGCGGCAGGGGCGGCACGGGTATATTATGGGGTCAGGGGCGCACAGCCTCGGCGGCAGGGGCGGCACGGGTATATTATGGGGTCAGGGGCGCACAGCCTCGGCGGCAGGGGCGGCACGCGGATATTCCTGGGTCAGGGGCGCACAGACTCGGCGGCAGGGGCGGCACACGGATATTCCGGGGTCAGGGGCGCACAGACTCGGCGGCAGGGGCGGCACGGGTATATTATGGGCTCAGGGGCGCACAGCCTCGGCGGCAGGGGCAGCACACGGATATTCCGGGGCCAGGGGCGCACAGACTCGGCGGCTGGGGTGGCACATTCTCACGCACCAGCACAGGCTCTGGTTTTCTTGTTTTGCTTCTCTGTTTTGGCACATGTGCAAGAGTTTCTACAAAACTGGCTTCACAGAGCAATAAGTCACCTGAGAGGGTGTCACCAGCCATTTAAAGTGCACTACGGAGGTTTTCTAATGTAATAAATACGCTGGCAAGGTAGCGTGCAATGGCCCAGAGCCTGAACTATAGCTGCATTGAGCTCCCTCAGCCTTGTTTTTACTGCCCCTTAGTGCCACACTTTTAAAGTGACAGGAAACCAATTTCTGATTACAAATCAATGGGTTTGGACGGCAGCTCTGGACAGTGAATTTAGCTGTAAATCCAAGGAGATTGGGGGTCTGCACGTGGAGGCGACTGCGTTGGGCATCGCACGTGGAAATACATTTGTTCACAGAGCACATCCACCCCCATGTCTGTGGCAATGCCAAGGTAAGTCCGGGGCTCACTCATCTCTCCTTCCCAGCCCAGGGCAAGCAGGCTGGCTCTGCCACACGCACCAAATGTGGCCGTAAAACTGTCACTTTCCCTGGCGGACGGGCAAGCAGGGCGCCGTAGCCCGGGACTGTCCACAGCCCTCGCGGCCTCCAGTCTACCCAAGCTGGGCGTGTTCCTCTCATGCACGATATCTTTTGATGAGGCCCCTTTTTTCTTTAAGCTTTTAAGATAATCTTAGAGAAATCATCAGGCTATAAAAAGAAATCAATGAAAACAGAAAAGGTTCCCATCACCCCGAAAAAAAATCCATAACTTTTGCATTTTAATAGAGACGCTACAGGACCGGGGCCGTCATTTTCTTTCTGATGTGCGTCCTTTGATTTCCCTCGCATCTCACAGGGCTCTTGACTTCCTTGAGAAAGGGATTATTGAATTGTGTGTCTCCCTCAGATGTACTTGATCACTCAAGTATCCGTACTTAAGAATGTTAGAGTCGGATCGGCTGTTGCCTCTTTGGAGCTCATCAGTGCTTGTCATCTTAATATTAATTGGGTTTTGTGCAGGAATCTCAAGTCCCACATTGAGTGGCTTTCGAGAGAGAAGATTATGCCCAAAGCCAGACACAAAGACAAACATATTTAGCACAACAATTATGATAATTGTAGAAACAGTCTGTCACGAAATAAGCAAATCTGATTAAGGGCCCTTCTATATTATCAAATATTAATCTGACGTCTTCGGTCTAACCCGGTTCGGGCATAAGAGGCTTCTTACGGTTTTATGTATTAGCAGATTTGTAGGAGCTGAATGTATAGAGCCTAATAATATGAGACAGCCAAGCCCGGCTAGTAAAAGGATTTTTTGGCTGAATGTAATCCACTTAAATTTAAAATAGACAGATAGGATCATAAACCTGAAATCAAAATTAAAACACAAATGAGACATTTTGTATAATTCTAACCACATGGTAATTCAGAAACATAACATTGAAAGGAATTATCAGTGCTCGTTGCTACTTCAGAAAAGGAGGTCAATATCTTTATGGTAAATCATCACAATAAACGTACAGTCATTGAAACTTCCCAGATTCTTGTGATACCCAACCAAACGGGCTGCTAATCGCCGGGGTAATATCCTTGCTAAACTAGAGAGCTAATTTTATTTGTAACTTTCAGCTGCTTTCAACTTAATTGCACAATTTCCTCGATTATTAAAGTTCATTCTGCACACTTAAGTTCATTTAGCCATTGTCACATGGGCAAATTGCTTTGTAATTTTAATATTTGTTGGACAATGCAGCATTATTAGACCCAGTCTCCAAACAGAGCTTCCCACCCTTTCCCGTGGTACCCACCGATGAATGGAACCATCCAACTCAGAGGTCAGCGACTACATTGGGGTTTTTTTTTTCCTCTCTTTTTATGAATATCTCTTAAATGTTAGTGACATTAACCACTCAGGTAAGCTTTTTGCTTCTGTTTTGTTTTTTTACTTTGGAGGGATGGAATTCGGGAGGGTGGCAGGATTCATGACAGGGTTAGAGTCTGGCATAATACGTATGGAAAGCGCACAGCATGCATGATGGGGCAGCTTCTGTGCATGTCTGTGCACTCTGCCTAAATGTGGTATATGTGTACACAATGATGTGAGCCTACCAGAGCACAGTATGGGCCTCTGAGTAATCAATAGGCCACACCACTTTCAATCAAGGTCTGTGCTATAAAACCTGTTGTTGCTAGGGACAGTACGATTCTGTACATTATACGATAGATACTATATGTATATTTTAATCTTTCCATAGAGGGATACACTCCATGCTGGAGTATAATTGCAGGCATTAGAGGCCCGTGAGGCATTCCCAATCTCTTGCTCTCTTTCTCTCTTTTCACACACACACGCACGCGCGCACACACACGCACACACACACACCCTGAAGCTGTTTAATGCATGTGTGTGTAGACTATACTTAAATACACGCACGTGCCCCTTGTATCGAAAATGAGGCTTCCTCTTTGTTTTGTCCCTCACACTTATGAAGCACCTCTGCCCCCCATGATCGCGTGTGATCAATGAATATGCACTCACTTCCTGCTCTGGACACGGCTTAGCACAGCCTCCTCCGGGGAAGGCAACTCCCAGGACACATGGGTGTTGCTACGTGAAAACACCGCCCCCCCCCCCGGCCTGCTTGGCCTCTGTCGTGGGGCACCCAGACTCTCTCCAGAACATCTGGGTGCAGACAGATCCAGACCTCGAGCAAAAGCACCCCTGCCAGCCAGCATGGCTTATCTCCCCAGTAATTAGGCCTGTGTTTCTGCTTTATTAACTCGGGTACAACGACGCCCTGCCCTCTGTCACCGGCAGGACTAATAGATGATAGTCACTCTGATCGGGGAAACCCTACAAATTAAATGACAAAGTGAGAGGAAGGGAAGTGAAGGCGCATGGTGCAGAGATAAGGCAGCCAGTCATTCTCACAACGGCTTCCCCAGGGTTTAGACCGGGGGCTTCGGATCCCGCAGCTGCCAAGGCAGACACTGCGAAGAGGGGTCGGCCTGGCTTTCCCCATGCGCCTGCTGTACTGCAGCGGTATGGGAATCCGGAAGGACGTTAGCATAACTGGTGGTGCGTGTCGAAACCCAGGGTGACCTCTTACTCTCCTGACGCCCCGCGTTTCATTGCCTTCCCCTGAGAAGGATCCCCCCCCCCTCGTTATTAAATGTGCCCAGGAATCCAGGTGTTTATTTTCCCAGGAACATTTCAACAGGTCTCTATCTTTATCACCTACAGGGCAGATTTGCTTTTACATTATTTTAAACTCACGTCCCGCCTTTCTAGGAAAAACACACACCTCACGTGAGATTAAAATGACCCAAAGAAAGAAAATGAAATTGAGTGATGTCGTGAGGAGGGGAGAGGGGTGTCCAGCGAGGGCCGGCTGCCGTCAGTCTGCTGGGGGTGGGGGGCGCTGTAATGATTCGTTTAGCAACACGATTTAACAAGAAGCATTAGCTTTGGGTAGGGAGCCGCCGGGTCCCAAGCAGGCTGATGAGATGTGGTTGGCTCCATGCAGAAATATCAGGGCGGTTCAAATACGATTCAAAATGAGGTTAAACATGAAGCGACACTAAGCTTCTCTCGTGGGTGTCTAAACAATCACAGCTTTTCTTCTCCTTTCTTTCCCCTTTCCCCTTGACGACACTCGCTCATCTTGGAGGTGCAGACAGTCTTCATAGCAAACTGTAATAATCCCAGACTAATTTTAAACTGAATGTGGCTCTCTTGGAAAGGCAGCTCTGAGTCTGATCCAAAGCCAGCTTCTGGGTGTCATGGATAGAATCTGCCCTGTCTATATAATATTTGGGAAGTCTTAAATATTGCTATTAGTCCCAGAACTAAAAGTTTCATTTCACTATGTTAACAATATCCATGGTATAAACAGCGTTTGTGACATAATAAATAACATTTGGTGAGGGGGAAAAAATGTCTTTGAACTTAGCTTAAAAAAATAAAAACAGGTGAAAAAAAGACAGCATCAAATGTCAAAAACCATATGTGAGTAAATGAATCTAGCCCATCGTATTATTCAATCACCTTGTGGATAATTACTATTTCAAACGATTAAGTTTCAAAGTCTGCGAATGTTCATTACTTTGAAAGAATGCCATCCAGAACTAGATATATTTATTCATTATCTAGAAAAGAGAAAAATCCACGGAGCCGAAGTTCTTAGTTTATAAAATAAAACAGTAAAAAAGGGTTAGGAGAATGAAACGTGATCTCTGTGCATACAAAGAGAAATCATAATTGGGTCACTTGCTGAAAAATTTTTTCTTAAAAACGCCTAAAACCAGATTTCAAAACCTATTCTTTTGTATCAAGGACATGGGGGACATTCTGCCAGTTTCAGAAGTGGAATCAGCAGCTACAGAAGAGAAGCCCCGAGTCCCTTCGCACTGAGCAGACACTGTGCGCTCACCCCGCGGGGCAGCAGCACAGGCCGGCCGGGGCGGTAACATGCTCAGAGATTCTAAGCAGCTCTGTTCAGGGCCGCACCACTGCACTGCCGCACGGCAGCACGGGACGCGGAACCGCCCCACTGCTCCATCCGTGCCACCCCCCACCCCCACCCCCGTTTCATCAATCAGTTATGAATCAATTCTGCAGTGACTAGTGCCCCTAAGCCCCTACCTCCCCCAGCCCCTCCTGGTCGGCAGCGCCGGCCATGTTTACGCTGAGGCGAGGAGATGACAATTAGTTATATTTATCTACGCCGGGCCCATCTAATCCCCGCCATTCTTAGTCATGTTAAATCCATTATCCCAAACAAAGCTGCATATGTCTTGAAGGAGATGCACACCGCCTTGCCTGGTTTACTTGGAGAAGACAGATTTTATGGCAATGTTAAATACCTACTGAGCCCTAGCTGACGGGGCCGCTTGGCATGGGGGAGCACCCACCCTTCAGCCATGTCAGGGAACTTCGTCCTGGGGACCCAAGGCTCCTAGCTGCCCCCTCCAGACCACCCGGTGCCTTGGGTCTCCCCACACACCTCCTGAATTTCCCCCACAGTGATACTCTGATGATCACTGCACACGAGTGCTTCCAGCAATTGTATACGCAGGCCCCCCACCCCCCAAACCCCACCCCCGACCGGCAAGGACTTTCTCCGCCCAAGCCCTGAGTGCCTGCTGCTCCGTTCATGCTGTCTTTCTGATTCTGGGCAAAGAAGCCCCCTCTTCCTCTTGCTTACTTAGAAAAACCTTAGACGCTCCGCTTACTTACATTTCTCAGCACTCCTTTGTCCTCCTAACCACTGTAGCTCTGCATATGGAAGTTTATGCGTGACTTGGTCAGAAAATACAGATCTTTGCTAGTTGCCATGAGCAGTTAGGATGGGTGTAGGTGTGCTTAGAAACCCCTGATTTCACCCGAAGAAGCAATATATGGCATATATTAACATCTAGAGCCTGAAAACACAGCCAGTAGGAGTCTCGCAGACTGAAGGAAATCACTACTTAATTCCACAAACATTTGTTTCGGTCCAGGAATGGTACTAGAAACTTTAGCAGCCTGCCTCCTGGCTCCTGCACCAGCCGGCACACGAGGGTCCATAACGTGCAGAACAGCGCCACCTGCCGGCGGGCTCGGCCGCCCAGACGGCCCTCCCTGGCCAGGGGCTGGCTCTGCAATTCACCGAGGCTCTGCCCTGGACTGATGCCTGGGCCTCCTCCCACCCCAGGGGCTTCCTGCTGCTGGGAGTTCCGAGCGCACTAAAAAGCAAGGAGAGGGAGATGGTCCCGGAGAGAAAAAGCAGTGTTGGAGAAACAGCGTCCAAAGACCGATTAAACACGGGAAGGGAGGAAGAGGAAGCCTCTGGAACAGTCCCCAGACATCTTGCCAAGGGCACAGGTTGTCCGAGTTGCAGGTGAAGCTCAGCATATTTGCACCAGAAGCCAAGTGTTCTTTTCCTCCTTTCTTTCTGGCTATCAGATATCGGGTCCCAACCATACTGTCTGCACACACTGCTGCGTGTGGAGGAAGAATTCATGTCAGGGTGACCAAGCTCATTTCTTTCCCGGCTGCACGGTTGTGTCTGTCTGTGCACGTGTGTGTGTGTGTGTGTGTGTGTGTGTGTGGGCAGGGGCTGGAGGTGCAGAAGTGCTTTCAGAGACACTGGAGCTCTGAAAGTCCCATCGACTCCAGGACTCAGCAGACGGACAGCCCCTCTCAAGGGCACAAGGTGAGGACTGGAAATACAGTCACCACACCTTGAACGGAGTCTCAGACTCCAGGAAGCTCATCTCTGATCAATTGCAAAAGACCCAAACTAAAACAACTGAAGAGGTAATCGTTATTCTTAAGGGAGGGACCTCCCTGTAACACAGAATAAGGCGTTAGCTGTGGTTATTTTAAAGGCCGTTGGAACCTTATGGTCGTCCTATCCCCAGCCAGCAGGCCTGCTGCTGACTGGTTTCCACCCCGCAGCCCTGACCTCCAGCAGCTCCAGCCTTCCCTCTCTCTGCACTGGTCCCCCTCCACTCCACCTGGGAAGCCCAGAACCACTGCTGGTTCCAACAGCAGCCTGGGTAGGTGGGGAGTCTCGGGTCCTCGGGGCAAGAGGCCTGGCCTGATGACTCACTGTCATTGTCTCTGTGGACAGGAGTGACTAGAGATCATCTTTCTTGGTCCGGCTCTCTCTGGGGCACCCAGTTCAACACCGTCCACAAGTTGAACAGTTTGGGATTCAGAGCCACCTGGGCCCTCAAGAGGTCCAGTCTGGCAGTGGCCTTGGGAGGGCCCGTGGGACCTGGGAAGGCTGTCGTTTTCTCAGAGCTGCCTGCCCCTCTGATGAGAGCTTTCTAAACATTGTTCCTCTGGACACTGTGGAGTGTCCTTTTGCAGACTGGAAATTTGCTGGCGAGTGCTTTCGGGGTATTTCTCTCTCTCTTTCTCTCTCTCTCCTCAGCACACATGCTATCTGCAGAAGCAAAGCCAGTCGAAGGACTTTAGAGCTTAGGGCTGCCAGATAAAACACAGGATACCTTGCTGAATGAATTTGAAAAACAATGAAAAGGGGTATTTTTGTGTGTGCTTTTTTTTTTTAGTATAAGGATGTGCCACCCATTGCATGGGGCATACTTACACTAAAACATCTTCATTGTTCATCTGATATTCAGACTTAACTGGACTCCCGTGTTTGCTTCTCCTGAATCTAGACACCAGTTAGAGATTCTCCTGAGCTCATCTCTAGACAGGAAACTAAGAGGACCAGAGGCATAGTGACATACCCAGTCTTACAGCCAGAAATCAGGCCCAGAAATTCAGTTTGTGTCCTCCTCGCCAACCACACTACCTGCCTTCCCACAGAGCTACCGGGGGGCTCATGTGACAAAACCAGCCCCTGATAGGATCATTTTGGTATGATCACGCATGCTCAGCCTGCACCGGGAGGTAAAACGCCCTCGCTTGAGAATGCCACTAGTTTATAATCTGTGACATTTCCTGCCCGTGGCTCATGATGGCTTCACAGACTTTGTTCAGCCAAGTGGCTTCAAACATGGACGCGCCCACTTGTAAGCAGAGACTACGCCATTTGCCCCTGTCTCCGTATTAAAGCGAAGGTCCTAAAATCCTTTGTAGACAGGCACTGTTTATCTGGATTAAAAGACTAAACACATCATCTTAAAATATTCTAATATTTATCGTGGACTTAAATTAGTTATGCATCTTGAGACTGGTCCTTGGATTCAGGGCAAAAGAGTCATTCTGTGTCATGGGAAATCTCGGGGCCTCCCCGGGGTGGGGGGAGCTTTCTTGGGTGGCTAGGTTGGGAAGGAGTGAACCCAGCCATGCCCCCTTATGGCATCTGAGCCTCGCTTTTCTTATTCTTCAACTGAGGGCTTAACGTGCTGATTCCTCCGGTCCACCCAGTTCTAGAACACTAGGCTTCTAACCAGCCATGTGCCACGTAGTCTGTTCACGGCGTTAGTGTTGAAAGCTTCAGGCGGAAGACGAGGCAGAAGTGCAGCTGTGTTTCCTGTGAGTACCCGCTCCCTGGCTGGACATGCCCCCTCAGCAGTCTGGCCGCCAAGATCCACCCGCAGGAGCCCACAGCGAGGAAGGAAAGAGGATGGTGTCCATGGGACCAGCTGCAATGTGAGCAAAGGGCAGCTTCAGCTGCAAGCCTACCACACCGTCAGTGCGCGTGCCCCACAGGCTCTGGGTGAGAGACAGAGCGCCCACACGAGGTCTCCCCTTCGAGGCCCCCGTCCTGAGACTGGCCCCTGCTCCGGGAGGGCTCATGTTGGGCCACAGAAGCAACAAGTGATGGTCTGCAGGGTTTGGACCTTTTCCAATGGGAACTGAATGGCCCAGCCTCACAGTGGGTCTCCATGGGCCTTTCCCGTGCTCGCTGTGACTGGCCAGGAAAGCTGAGGTCAATGATAGCAAGAGGGAAAAAGTGATCTGGCAAAAGATGGCAAAGCCCTGTTTGCCTGGGAAACCTCTCATTTCAAGCATGGAGTTCCCGTTTCTGTAAGGAATGTAAAAGGAGAGTATGAATGAGCTCCCTCTCCTCCTCCCTCCCTTCCTTCCTTCCTTTGTATTTTGACTTTTCTTAACCTTCAGATTGCTCCTGCAGAGAGGTCATTCGGCATGTTGCATGCAGAGCCAGGTGTGTGTGTGTGGGGTGCCTTGGCCCCGCAGCTGTGAGCACCCCCCACACACACTCACAGGGTCTGCCTGTGCGCCGAGGAGCCCAGCCTTCCTGCACAGTAACAGCCGGGCTGGGACTCCCGAGAGATGGACGGGTCAGTTCTTTTGAAAATATAAAATCCTCAAGTATTTTGTTCATTGCCTGACTGGGGCCAATTCAAGGACCTTGCTCTGAGACCCTACCTGGATTATTTCTAGGAAATGCTTTCCTGTCATCTCGGGAGCGTCCCAGGGGCTCTAAGTACATGCCATGGTTTGCGAGCTCCTTTTTTTTTTTTAGGACAATGTGCTCTGTGAGCTCCATCAGCCAAGTCTAGACCTCACCAAGAACCCAGGTGCGACCTGCTGGGGACGTCATCAATTGTTCAATAAGCAAGGAGTCGGTAGCACCCCAAGAAGTAAGGAGAGACGTCCACACCTTGACCTGCACTGGGGACTGTGTCTTTTTCTCACGATTAGAAAATACCCACAATTTGCTGCTAACAGTAACTAATACATATGACGGCTTGCTATACTCAAAGCACTCCGCATTCAACCTTCATTGAACGATACTGCTATCCGCATTTTATGGGATGGGTCAGCTGAGGCTTGGAGAGACTTAGTAACTTGTATGATATCATTGCTGTTCACCGCTAGAGACAGGACCAGAAACTATGTCTCACTGACTGGAAGTCCATGTTTGACTTCTGGTAACACTGGGTAACTTTGCTGAACACCCACTACATGCCTGGCACTGTGGGGAGTGTGATAGGCATGTTAGCTCCATAGCCCGGCCCCCGCCCCCTGCCAGGGACCCATTCTTTGGATGAGGAATGTGAAGTAAGGAGATTAAGGGAAGAGTTGGCAACTATGGCCCCTAATTAGACATGTATCTATCCTCTCTGGGTCAGGGAAGGCTGTGGGCAGCCTTTCTAATCACATTACAGTAAAGCTTCTTGTAAACTGAAGGAGACCAAAGAAAATAGAAAAACAGCAACAACAAACCAACAGGGGACACCTAGCCCTCCCCCGCTCCCCCCCATCCAGTCACAGGCTCTTCCCCCCTCCTCCCTGCGTGAAAAGAAGGCTGGGCCAGGTGTGCTCTTAGGGTACCTAGAGGTCCCCATGGCCACGGGCAATGGGAAGTTGGTTCTTTAAATAATTGCATTATCTCTCTCTCTCTCTCAGACACACACACACACACACACACACACAAGCTTTCCTCCTAAGATCTGAAAATGCAATTTCTGGAACTTTCCATTGATTCCTTCGTTCGGCCCAGCACTGCAGCTTAGGCCGGAGATACCGGGAGTGTCGGGCACTGGGAGGCAGGGTCTCAGTGCCCGGCCCAAGGGACTGGATGCAGAGGCCGGCTGGTCCCCTCGCTGCCCGTCCAAGCCCCCCCCCCCCCCGCCCTAAGGAAGCCAGCAGTTTTATTTCCCGCAGTAAATCTATTCTGATTAATGTAAACCCTGGGTAACCTCCACCTGTAGATTCTGTAATTAAGGTGCATCGGGGCCACAATCAACGCAGTGACAGGCAGAGGGAAAATTACTGACCTCCCACGGATTCTTTAAGTCAGCACATTTACTACTGTGAAAATCACCAAGTCATTAGCAGAGGGGTTTTAAAAATTTTTTTAAATGAAAGACGTCTACTCACATTACAGCCATTTGTGTTAACCTCCTTGTCCCCTCTCTCTCTGAGTTATGGTGAAATTCCCCTTTTCCCCACCGGAGCCCCGCAGACGGGGGGCACCAGTCCTGCTAGGAGGTAAAAGTTTTCCACCCCAGAGCGAGAGGAGCGAAAGGTTTCTCCACTGAGGACCGCCGTCCTCCCAGGGGTCCTGGGACACGGCCACCACGCCCTGGTCTCATGTGCACAGCGCAACCAGGTGACGGCCACCGTGCCTTGCTGGGCTCCCATGCTGCCCGGGAGCTCATGCTTGGACACAATATGAGTGTCTGTGGACACCCGCTCAGGAGACTGACAGCTGCACTCAGGACTCCTGCTCACTGTCCGCCAGATGCCAGGCTGCTGGCCGCCAGCTGGCGACGTGCGCTGGCCCTGCCCTCTGCCCGGCCTTCCCAGACACAGCGCCTGCCCTGCTGAGGGGCGGGGAGCGCACCCCGTGAGGAGTTTCAGAAGCAAAGGAGCTCCAACTAGCATCTCCAGCTACCTAACACGTGTTTCCCACCCCACGAGGCAAGGGGGCCCCTTCCCCCCAAGGGCGGGCAGGTGGGGCAGTGGGGCATGCATGCCCGGCGTCCTCCCAACTACATGCTGCTTCTCTCTCTGTAACTGCCCAGTGGAGCCTCCTCCGCCTCAGTTTCCTCACGTGTGCCATGGGGCGAAACACCGTGCACATCGCTTAGGACTGCTGTGGAGAAGGAAAGGGGTACATCGTGGCATGCCTGCACCGTGCGCATAAGTCAGGAGTTGGGGAAAATCTCCTGAGAAAATATGTTAGGCTCCATGGACGGTATGGTCTCGGTCACAGCGACTTAACTTTGCTATCGTAGCCTGGAAGTAGCCCTCAACCGCATGCAAATGACTGAGTGTGGCTGTGTTCCAATAAAACTTTATTTATAGGAACAGCCGGTAGGCCAGCTAGGGCCCTCCACTCATAGTTTGCTGATCACTGTGCATTTTAAAAATTGGCTGAAAAGCAACAGCTGTTATTACACATGACAATTCCCTGCTGGTCAGCTGTGGTATATAAGCCGTTCCCAGGGGCTGACAAAGATAGGGTCTGTGTCAAAGTATCAGGTATTAGGGGAGGGGTGGCGCTGATTCACGAATACTAACTGCTCCCGAGAAGGAGAATACATGCACCAAAAGCTCTTAGACAAAACCCAGAGCAATAGAGACCGCTGAATATTCTATTTTGTAAAACCCCACAGGGCACCGTGATGATGGAAGGGAGGGGCCTGTGCCACTGCCCTCAGTGCTAACTGCACTCTCTGGAAGGGTGACGTGGACGGGCTGGCGCTCAGATCCTGCAATGACACGACACTCACCTGTCCCCACACTCTCCTCCTCCTACTCAGGTCCCTGCCATGCCTCCCACATCAAACGGGTTACTCCTTCTACAGAAGCTGGTGGCACGGGGCATTTCTCTGTCTGGCGTTCTCGCCCTCGGTGGGTTTCTTCTGTTCGCTTCCCCCTGCCGGCCCCCTCTGAAGGTCCTGCCACGCCCCACCACTCTTTGGCCCCAAGTCCCCCAGAGCAGCGACCTGGTTCCCAAACAGAATTTAGTTTTCACACACTCCGGACTCTCCTCCCGTTCCGATGCTCGACCCCACTCCAGATCTGAGGATCGCCTGGCAATTCAGTGAACTTCGACAAATATGTCGGCTCCCGGGGAGCACAGGGTGCGGGGCTCCCGAGTTCTAAGCCCTCGCCCTACGTTGGCCATGGCTTTTATTTTTCAAAGGCGATCGCAAGATGAATATCAAAGAATTTACAGAATCCACATTGGGAAACCTGTCAGAAAATTGTTGGGAAAATAAAGTGAAATCAATAGAATGTCAAGAGACCCAAATGGAGGGGAAAAAATATATTGAATATTCATTTTCTGTTTCACAGGGGTAGAGATTTACTAGGACCAAGGCAGCTGGTGGGATTTTCGGCTTTCCTTGGAATGGTTCGAATAATTTTTGTGCTGCGCATTGGATTAGTATTCAATTAACTGCTTTAAAATTATAATGTGCAACTTCAACACACTTGTTAACGAGTCTCCGGCACAATTAGAGCAGCTAATAGCCACCAGGTACAACAAATGAATAAGCAGAGAATGCTCTAGAACAAACCCAGCAACCGCGTCACCCGTTCGCATAGCCGTTCCACTCTCAGAACCGGGGATACATGTAAACCCCAGAGAGGAATGATACCGGGATCTGTGGTCCCATACGTCTACCCACAAACACCCGATGTAGAATCCATGTAGGAGATCGTTTCTGATGTGCTCACGTTCCAGGAACTCCAATATGGCAACACAACGGCTCTGAGTGGGATCACCGGATGGGCCCTGTTTGTTCCTCGGGTTGGAAATGCATCAGCTTGGTTGCCAAAATGTTTTAAACATCATCGCCCATTGCTCTCCCACTGGCCGCTTCAGGGTTTACGAAAACAACAGAGGACCGTCTAAGTCTGTGATGGCGAACCTGTGACACGCGTCATAAATAAATAAAACCTTTGCTGTAGTGTAGACACTCTGTGCCGGAGGTCTGGAGGCCAAAACAACAGAACTCCGGCACAGAGCATCTAGTTCTGGGACTTCCGGTGAGGCCGTTTTTCTCGAAGTGACACACCACCTGAGTTATGCTCGTTTTTTTTGGCGAATTTTGAAACACCAAGCTCCAAAGATTGCCCGTCACTGGTCTAAGTGCTGTTTCAAACAGCATTATTAGACTAAAAATGTTACTTGAAGACTTCACACACCCACAAACCCCTCCCCGCCCCCCAAAGAAATGGTGGAGCCAGGAACATCCATTGCAGGGCTGGGAATTTCAGGGGAGAACCAAGAAGCCATTTGTCCTTGTGTTAATATGTAAAAAGCCATATGGAAAAAAAATGTATTGGGCTTTAATTATTCTGGTAGCATCAAGGCTTCAACCTCCTGTTCTTTTTTTCTTTTATTAAGTGAGAAGCAGGGAGACAGACAGACTCCCATATGTATCCCAACTGGGATCCACCCGACAAGCTCCCTACCAGGCAATGCTCTGCCCATCTGTGGCTGGTGCTCTGTTGCTCCACAACTAAGCTATTTCAGTGCCTGAGGCAGAGGCCATAGAGCCATCCTCAGCACCCGGGGCCAACTTGCTTGAACCATTCTAGCCATGGCTGCAGGAGAGGAAGAGAGAGAAAAGGGGGAGGAGTGGAGAAGCAGATGGGTGCTTCTCCTGTGTGCCCTGACCAGGAATCAAAACCGGGACTTCCACACGCCAGGTCAAAGTGCTACCACAGCCTACCAGCCAGGGTCTCCTATACATTTCTTAAACCAAATAAATAAAATTTATTTTGAGAACTTTTAGCATTTGATTTAATCCTAAACGAAAGAGACTAATTCCTTTGGCTGAGGGGTATTACGACTTAAGTTGATCTTTCTAAACTAACTATGAAAAATGGATTTTCAATCTGAACGTTGTAATCTCAGTATTTTTATTCTCAGTAAAATGCTATCCAATGCTAACAACAGATTCTGACCACACATGCCACATCTCTACGTCTGAGAGGGTTTCCCCTGGTCCTTCCCGCCTGAAAGTTACCTCAGCCACTCTCCTCTCCACAGACATCCACGCAACGATTTCAATAGATTACCGACTTTTGATAGTTTGTGGAAGAAAGGCTATATCTCTTTTCCACGATATTGTAAAACTTTCTCACCATTCTTAAGTAACAACAGAAATAATAAAATCTAAAAAAAAAGAAAAGTACAATTTCATTTGTTTTCTTTTAGAACAACTTTTTTTCTCTAGCCTTAAGAAGTTTAGTTTTCAAAGCAATGGTAAAATCACTGATGTGCATCTTTTCTAGTGAAAAGAAAAACAGAAAAAGGACTCTTACACAACCAAGCGTTTGCTCCTCGGAGCGTGGCGGAAAGAGAGGCAGAGGGCCAGACAACCACATCTTCACAACAAAGTCACCGTCCAGGTGGTTGTCGGCTGACACGGGGTCTCTTTCCAGGTCTTCTTAGAGTTTTTCTTTCCTAAATAAAACCTCATTTTTTTTTACTAATCTTTCTAGTGGGTGTATGCTAGTTCTTCTGCATGACTTGCTCACTACATGAAAAGAAAGAAAGAAAGGAATGAAGGAAGGGAGGGAGGGAGGGAGGAAAGAAAGGAAGGGGGAGAGAGAGAGAAAGAAAGAAGAAAGAAAGAGAAATCTACAGCTACTACAAGTCTGTATCTAGTTTTTCTGCATTAAAAAGTATTCACCAGAAAGATACTCCTTTTTTTAGTATTTAAAGAAACATCCAACATGTGTGATTTTGTGAAAAAAAAGCCAACACTGCTTTTCCCCCCCAGTAATGTAGAGAGATGACTCAAATACACTAATAATTACATTCCCCCTCAAATTAGACATGAATCTGAATTAAATTTTCTATTTTTTTTTTTTTTTTTACTTCATAAAAGCATGGTAAGGATTATGAGTAAGAACAAATGCGTAAGAATAATAAAAGGTGTCTGGAAAAGAAGAGTAATAAGGGAAGGCATTACTCTTACCACCAATTAGAATATATCGTAAAGGTAGCTATCAGTCTGGTGCTGGTATAGCATCAATAAAACAGAATAAAAATCCCAGAAACAATCCTGAGTAAATATAATAATATGCGTCCTGTGTCTGGAGGGCTTCCGTCATTCACTCTCTTTCTCCGTCTGAAAGTGTTTGCAGTCCTTCCCAGACTCTCTGGAAGCTCCCTTCTAGACCGACAGCTCTCTTGTCCTCCGGAGCAAGGAGGTGTGACCTCACAAGAATGGGACTCGGACAGATCTTGATTCAAATCCTACACCCGTCACAAGTGAGTTGAGATGAGTTAATTCACTTTCCACAAGTCCAGTTTCTCTACCTCTAAAACAGGGATAATAATGCAACCGACTTCTTAGACGGTGGGAGGTGGGAGGGGGTGTCCTACACACATAGCCTGGGCTGGGGGGGGGGCTGAATAAATGCTGTGCCTTCCCCTTCGCCTGGACAAACTTTGTCACACATTGTGTGTGTGTCGTTCAACCAAGCAATGTCCTAAGAGATCTCTGGAAATAATACAACTCGTTTAACCACTGTTTGTCTTTGCAACTTACACATAGAAGGGGAGGGACATGGTGATGGGGGCAGGGTGCTGGGAGGAGGACAAATACAAGATTTGGTCCCCACAACGTGGAAGGTCCCATCCACCTGCCTCAGTTCCTCCACGGCCCGCCTCTGCACACCTCAATCATCTGCTGCCCTTTGGAAGATTGGTAAGAATGGTTTGATCAATGCTCCTAGCAGCGCCTTAAGAATCCGAGCCTGAGAAAAGCACTGTGTCTAAGGTAGGAATGTAGTCGCAGAACGAGGTGAAGGCCGTTCACAAGGACATAAAATTACCCCCAAACCTCCATGCTCCAACCACTGCACACCTGCCCGGCACCTCTCCTTTAAGACCACCATGATTCACTACGGGAAGTTCTTGAACGGATTTCAGGAGGCCCATAAGTATCACAGCATTGCCCACCTCTGCGTGCCCGTGCCTGTGGGCTTCTTGTAGAGACGCTTGATTTTACAGGATCCTCAAGAGAGTCTGTGGACCCCAAACACCTGAGACTTACTGGGCTAGAAGCTTAAAATCCAAGTCAGACACACAGACGTCAAGAAAGACATAATGAAGAGCAGCGGACTGATGTGAACCGAAGGAGGGCGTAGTCACAGGTCAGGGGACATGTGCGATTTGGGGGCGGGAGGGGGGTCTATACATCCACACAAATGCTTACATCTTCTCTGCAGAGGAGGGCTCATTCTGAGACCTCCATCTTAGTGAAAATAAGAGGAGAAATCGCAGACTTTCCTTCTCACATTGTAAGCCTGCCCCTCCTTTCTCCGCAAACCCCAGAGCCCGCAGGCTAATTAAAACTGTTCCAGCAGTGCGTCCACTTCTCCATTTAGCATTCTTTATTCCCTCCCCACTTCTCATTACCTGCCTCAGTTCACAGGACCCATTCCCTGTCTTTTGTAATAACTGTCCAAATGATTACTATCAGCAAGTTGGCGAGGGGGGAAGAGAAATATAAATAAGGGAAATGAGTTGCCACGGCAACCGCCGCCAGGTGAGATCATCTTGAACATCTTTTCTCTCGACTATTTCTTCAGTGCTCTCCTGAGAACCGGCGCTCCCGTTAGCCTGTTTCTGACCTAAGTAAGTGCCCTGGAGCGAATGGCTCTCAGGACCCCAGTGTGTGTCATTAAATCAACCAACGAGGGGTCTCGTCGCTGATAGCTGCGAGGGACGACTTGGCCACCCTTGCCCTCCAGAGATGGCGTGCGTCAGAATGCAACAGAGCCTTAAGTGTCTTCCATATGGAAAGGAGTTCAAATGTGGTTTCCCACCAGACAGAGAAAGGATAAAAAGTAATTCCCCTTCGAATGCCTGCAGTCGGGCAAATGTGATTGGGGTGTTCCAAAGCCTGGAACACTCTCTTCAGTATGCGGGTCTAGGGCAGGGGTCTGTCGGGAAACTTTTTGGCTGAGAGAGCCACGAACGCCACATATTTTAACATGCAATTTTGTGAGAGCCGTACAACGACCTGTGTACATTACGCATTATCCAATAAAAACTTGGTGCTGTCCCGGAGGACAGCTGTGATTGGCTCCAGCCACCCGCAGCCATGAACATGAGCGGTAGGAAATGAACGGATTGTAAGACATGAGAATGTTTTATATTTTTAACGTTGTTTTTTTATTATTATTATTAAAGATTTGTCTGCAAGCCAGATGCAGCCATCAAAAGAGCCATATCTGGCTCACGAACCATAGGTTGCCGACCCCTGGTCTAAAACAAAAGGTTCGGTCTACCGAGCGGTGCACCAGGAAGCAGGCTTCTTTGTCATAAGTATGGGGACACTGTTGCCCAACACCCACTCTCCAATGCACACACGCCATTGGCCTTTGTGGAAATGCAGAGTGCATGTGCCTGGGAGTCGCAGACACCCTGTGAGTGTCCAGCGGGGACAGGGGAGACCACAGAATGTGCGCTGCCGCCCAGAGAAGGCAGCATCCGTGAACGCGGCAGCTCCCGGGCTGGGCTGCAGGTCGCTCAGAAAAGCAAGAGAGGCAAAAGTTTTCCTGGACAACTCGAAAGCCTCCCTTCCCCCTTGACGTCCAGGACCACAATTAAGCATTTGCTTTTTAATAAACACAGTGGTGAGCTGGTAGGAGCCAAACCATCGCTCCCATATCCCTTCCCACCCCACTCAGCTCGTATTAGCCGACGTAGGAAAAAGCATCAACCACAAATATGTTGCTGATAGAAATTTCCTAACGCAAGCAGTCCTTACAGATTTCTGCCATTGCAGCGCGGGTCTCCGAGGGCCATTTGAATCCATATTAATTTCCTTTCTGGCAGTTATGCGGCTGAGTATGAACTGCACTATTTCACTTTTAATCTGTCAGTAATTTAGTAATGTGTAAACTAATTATGCACAGATATTAATGTAATCGGGTTGGGGAGTTATAAAATCAATGTGTTTCTACAGGCTGCATTACAGACAACTGCAGTCTTATAATCACACGTCAATTACAGATAACAGGACGGAATTAACCATGGGTGCCACCCCCACCTCAGGGGGCACCCACGGACGCCGTCACATGACATGGGCACAGTCCGCACGTTTCCTGGCGCCGTAGGAAAGATCCGAATATCACAGCCAGCTCATCGTGCTCTGCCCTGACTGACACCATGGCTGCCACGGCTCTCCTCTCTCTCTTCTCCCTCTCCCCTGCGTCTAGGTTAGATAAGAACGTATCATTCGGAACCTCAAAAAGAGTGGTGCCGCAGTTCCGACTTCCGGGGGTCGCGTCCGTGTCTTGTGGCAATGGCCTCCTCGGGTGGAGTCCCCACTGGTACTGTGAACCAGACCAGTCAGCCACTGGAGAGAGGCTGGCATGAACTCGGGGTGAAGAGGGATGGCCGCAGCCTTTCCAGAGCGCTCTCAGGATGCCTGTGAACCCCATTCTGTGTCTCTTCCTACAGGTCGCCCAAGACATGGTCATGTCCTTCCACGGAGCTAGTGACATCTCACCACTTTGACCCATGGGCACGGAGAGAGTGTTTTCACCACAAAAAGAAAATCATCATTCTGTGAGAGGCCTTGAAGTCATGGGAGCCTACTTGTCCCACCATGTGTGTGGATAAGTTCTAGAAATGTCCCTTCCTGCACTGCACTGAACGGACCCCCCTCAGTCCTGAGGGGCAACACTGCCTGTCTGCCTTCCTCTAGAAGCTGAAGTCATTCTCTCTTGTGGCCTGAGCATCAGCGATGTCTCTGAGAGCATGTGCTCCCTCCCTGACAACACTGAAGCGGGCACCCTTCACCCACCGGGCACCTTAAGGAGGTATCGCTGCAGACAGTGAAGAGGTCTTTGCTGAGAGACACATCTGGGCCCAATGTGACTCTGACAATTGCCTAGATATGCAGTTCCCTGATCACTTTGAGTTTTCTTGTTTGCACCATAGATGATAATAAAATCCCTCACCTCGCCCACTCCCAGCCACACATCCTTCCCTCTTCATCACTAACCCCTGCCCGTCGCTCCACGGACCTGCGTGGTTTGGATCCTACTTAAACCCATCCTGCCTCTTACCTGCTAACGTATCCCGTGTCACCCGCACTCAGGAAGGGGACTCACTCCTCTGCTCCCAGTGTGTACTGATAACTTCTCTGGCAGAGGAGGCTTGAAGGAGATGTTGGTATGAGTCAAATATGCCCCCACCTTTCTTAGGGACAATTGCCTGTTGGCAAGATAAGAAAAATCCACAATAAACGTAATTTACGGTCAACCTTTCCCAAGCCCCTCTTTGAATGGACTGAAGTCGGGAAGTCCCTCTGCGCTGCCCCTTTCTCTAACATCCTCACCCACGGAGGCTGGGCCGCCCTTCTGCGGCCCGAGTGCCGCCTTGGCCCCTCGAGACCACGCTTTGCCACAGAGAGTCGATGCTTCCCACGCTGAGCGCACACATTCCACTCTTCCCCATTCAATGGGCGTGCGCCCATCTCTACAGCTCGCGTCCACAGAAACAGTGTTAGAACCGGATGCAGATGTTTTCCCGACACCCACCCTCTCTCTTCATTCCTCACAATTTACACTCCTACTCAGCTGTCTTTATCATCTTTCACCCTCGCCGAGCCTCAGTGCCAAAGACGGTCAGCCACCACCCGTCAGGGCCAGTCACTGGCCTGGTCGCCCTAGTCATCGCTACATGATGCAGTGCATGCAGACTGTGCAGGGCAGTGCCTGGCCCACAGCGAGCCCTCCCCACGTTCAGCTCCACACGCTCTGTCCCCAGCTTTGTGTTACTCAATGGCATCACCAGCCACCATTGTGCACAGCGGGTGTTCTTGGAGGTAGTATTTGTCTCCTGTCCTGGAAGCGGGGGCAGATGCTCAGAAGGACGGCACTGGTGGTCACTGTGCATAGTCATTAACATCCCATTACAGAAATCGAACACCACTCACAGCGCCGGGGAAACAGATTAGAGCTTCATCATCCACACATTTAACGTTCTAAACTCAAGTGGAGGTACTCGGCCAAAAATGCAAAAGAGAAATAGAAAAAAAAAAAAGAAAAGAAAAGAAACAGAGCATTTAAAATACTGTAAAAACATATTTTGCACAGGCAAGCTTTGTTCTATAACGAACATTCACCTATCTATCATTGTTTGTACGCATACATCGTACAGTGCTATAAACACAAAATCATAAAAACTGTTCTCTGAGGGCCATTCAGGGGATTGGCTATAGTAATTCTAATCACACCCGGCTATGACATTTTTGACTTCTGCCTTTAGAATATAACCCACATGAAAGATACTGTCCCATCGTCATCCATGTTAGGAGAAATTTGTGGAAATCCAAAAAGTATTTGGCAGAAGTCAAAACAGGAAAAATAAATTAAAAGGACTCAGGCCTGGCCCGGTCACCAGAGCTGGCATTATTCACACACAACCAGCTCACTCTCGCTCTCTAAGGGCTCCAGGGAATCAGTCTCCAGGGGACAACACCGCCTTTTCCCAGACCCTGTGTAACGCCGTCACCAGGAATGCGCTGAGAGATGTCCCCACTCGGAGATGACTGTTTTCCTTTCCTCCTCCCTGCCCCAGGCTCTTCAGGTAAAACTGAGGGGCCTCCATGCCCACCCTGACGCCACAATCTTGTTCCCCAGCTGTCCCCTCTCCGGGCTGCAGAGAGCCAGCTGCTACCGAGACCTACGAGTCATCTCTCTCCTTTGCACCCGTCGCGGGAGGCTGGTCCTGAAACAAGTACCCATCATAAATGCACGCAGTGGCCTTCATATCTTGCCCTAAAAACAAATTAAGGCTTTTCCATCCTGTTGAAAATACTTCCCAGGGTAGCTTTGACATGGCCAAGACACTACTAAGAAGTCAGCCTGGAGAGTTCTGGGCTGTGCTGGTTGGGACCCGAATTATTGAGGAAGGAATTGGGATCATCAGCTCCGGCGGAGCAAGTCTGGGAGGCTGAGGGCATTCACAGGCAACGAGGACTTTTATGGTGCATGATCTGGGCTTCTAAGTCATTTAAATGGAATACAGTTAACACCCAGTCCTTGAGTCACCAGAACACCTGTCCAGTGCTCGGAGTCCTGAGTGGCCAGGGGCTGCGGGACTAAAAACAGGTAAGTTTCCAGTTTCCTCTCCCGTCGACAGGGAGAAAAAAGTAAGACCCATGCCACTTGCCTCCCAGGTGTGCTCCGAGATAATGATACTAAAGCACCCACACGAATGGTTAAGCACTTTCTATATTGCAAAGACGGACGAGGACCCAGTCACGCTGGGGAGCCCTGGTCTTGAACCCTCAACCTCCAGAAAACCCGAGTCCCAGCACTTCCAGTGGGGTTTTGCTTACAAAGGATTCTTCCCCTCAGGGGCGCAGGCAGCACATGCGGACAATCACAGGGGCGAGGCTGGGGCGCTGGGCGCTCCTCCGGAGGGAACATGGGTGGCCAGTCTGCCCATGCAGCTGTCAACAGGGAAGTGGCGTTTCTTGGCCTCTCCCTCCCTCATGACCAGGGGGACAATGGGGGACCCCGGGAGGGACAAGCTCTGCTGTGTTGGGGGTTTATGTTCCTTTGCCTCACGCGTTTCCTCAGAAAACACGCGTGCCTCGCTTCTCCCTCTGCCTTTGAAAATGTCCGTCTGAATTCTGCGGGCAAGAAACAGATCTCCGTTTTGCAGCCCATGGGCATCCGTGCCTGGCGGAGGGGAGTGGGCTCAGGACGCAGGGGTGGGAAGGAGCAGAGCGAGGAGGGGGGTGCCAGGGGAGGGGCGGGGAATGGGCCAAGAGCCGACAGGCATTAAGCAAGAACCGAACCGCTGAGAATCCCGTCCAACTTTAGGAGGTAAGGGGTGAGGGTCCTACAGCCAGGGCCAGGCCGGCAGAGCAGATATGACCGTCCTGGTTGTTTGTGACTAGATCGGGATCCCCATTGTCATCTTCGTCACCAGCGTCATCACCGTCACGCCCCGCGTTGGTATTGGACCTAGCAGTTAGGAGAGGACACAGGAACGCATTTGGTCACCGTAGTAACCCGCACAGGAAGGACCCGGGACTGCCTGGCTTCTGCCTGCCCCGCCAGCTCCTCCTTCCTCTGGAGCACCGCCTCTTAATTCACCCTGGGAATTAACATCTCTTTCCCTAGACTCCAAGCCCCTATGCTCCAAGGCAGGGGCTGACCCCCATCCTGGAGGTGAGTGTGAGCACACCCCCCGTCCCTGACCTGTCAGGATATTATATCCGCCAACCACGGTGGTTGGTTATGGGGCAAGAGCATGATCCGAGCCGAGCCAATAAAACACAATCCTGGGGCTTCAGTTAAGGCTACCAGGAGGGGGGAGCCCTTTCCCAATGGGGCCACACGGTTCAAGAATGAAGTCTGCAGCTCCGTGGGTCTTTGTCTGCAGCTTCGTGGGTCTGCGTCCACTGATCGCCCCCTGAGAGAGTCTCTGAGCACATTGCTGGCCGGAGGGAACCGCCCCTGGAAGCCGCAGAGAGAGCATGCGAGGCTGAGCCCTGAGAAGGTGGCTGCAGCCCCTGAGGGTCATTTCTGTGTGAGGCGGTCCGACCTCTGGACACAAGTGTTCGAGCCAGTTTAGACCGAGTGTCTGTCACTGGAAGGAGGCTGTAGCTAGTGCCTCTAGAGGGAGGATGCTCATACCTACTTCTTTTACAGGTCAGAACATTGAGGCTCCGTCCAGCATCCCTTAAACCGTAAGCCGGACTGTTCCGTTGTCTGTAAATATAGAATTTCTGAAGACTTTTCTAAGTCGGTCAGCAGGGAAGATGGGAAGGAAAGGTTTGGCAGGCTGGGGCTATACAGAGAATGTTTCAGGGGCTCATTAAAAGGAAAGTGAAATGAGAAAGAACAGAGCCGTGCTTATGGCGTTACGGGCCCTTGGGGAGAACAGAAATGCTGAAGTTTACAAATGGGTAAGAGGCAGCAGATAGCTCCAGTTAAGCTCCCTAAAGAAACAGCACTTTAAACTAGACTGGAATTCAGCAACCGGGGAGTACACGCTCTCTGGGAAGAAAAAAAACACTGTTGCTGCGTCTACTCTAATTACTCTGTAAGTAGACACAGACAATACAGCAAAAGTATGAGCACTACCTACCTCCTCCGTTTCCAAATACAGTGCACACATCATAGATGTAGCTATATAGATATACAGGCATAGAAAGAAAGCCTCTCCAAATCTAGCATTCATACAGTGATGATGATTCTGATGCGTAAAACGATGAAAGCATCCCCCCCCCCCCCCGGCTGGACCAGCAACGTGAACATAACCCAGCATTCCCGGGCTCTTACCCAGACTACTGAATCAGACACGGAGGCGGGGCTCAGCACGGCGTGCTCTAACAAGGCTTCCAGAAGATTCCGACGCCAGCTAGAGCATGGGAACCACGGCCGTAAGGGATGCCGGACCACGTATGCGTCCATGCATGTGTCCACGGAGCTGTTTTTCTCAAGGCTTGCCAACCTCCTACTCCGCACACCATGAAGGAGAGGAAAGAGCACCATCTGTCTGAATTTGGGCCAAGGAGGGGAGGGAAGTCTGGACTTCCCTTTGGGCCTCTTTCCCTTTTGAAAAGCTCTCTATAGTCCTGGAGCCGACGGCACTCGCACTTGTTTAAAAAGTGACTGGTCGATTTTCAATTTCTATCTTAGCTGTAACTTAGGCGGTAGACGAGATTCTAAAGATATGCTCCCCCCCCCCCCACGCCTGTCTGCTGGTTATTGAATCGTACACTAACCTGGGTAGTGCTGTGAACGGCTATTGCAGATGTGATTAAAGTCCCAAATCAGTTACCCTCAGGGTGGGGAGGTTACCAGGCGGGCCGGACCCCATCAGGTGAGCCCTTCACAGACAGACAGACAGACAGACAGACAGGCTTCTGTAGCTGGTGGCAGAAGGAAACGGCAGAGAGAGAGCTGAAGCCTGAGAAAGCCTCAGTGTGCCGTTGTTGCTGACTCTGACAGTGCGAGAGGCCCCTTGAGAAGGAGCGGGGGGCTGCCTCCAGAAGCTGATAGAGACCCCGGGCGGATGGTCAGCAAGGGAACAAGCCTCAGTCCTGAGAGCTACCGGTAAATGAATTCATCCAACAAGCCCAGTGAGCTTGGGAGCAAGTTTCTCTCCAGATCCTGCGGACTGAAGACTCAGCTTGGCCATGGCCTTGATTTCAGCCTTGTTATATATACCCTGAAGGTGATGTCAGGTTCCTGACTTAACAAACCGTATTGTCTTAAGGTGCTAAATCGGTGATTAGTTCTGTGCAGCAATGGGAAGCCACTTGGAGGAGAATACGGCAGCTGAGATACGGGATTCAGGCGTCGGGAGGGGCCAGGAGCTCATCATCTGGAAATATAAAAGGCAGTTACTGTGGGAGAACCCGAGGGAGCACGGGGAAGAACTCAGCTCAGCGAAGGAGAAGCACGTCAGAGAGAGAGGACACCTGACTGACGTTTCATTAGGAAAGTGAAGGAAGTCACTGAGAACGCCTGTGAAGACAGACAGTTCGACGGAGGGCGGTGGAGAGTCGCCCGAAAGGGCCGCACTGCCAAGGAGCGGGGGCTGCGGGGAAAGGCGACCACTGAGACGCGTGTTTGCCATGAACTACACAATTCAGAGGCGTCTCAGAGACTGGCCAGCTTAACCCCTCCTGTTTTCAGGTGAAGACTGAGAGACAAAAGGAGGGTGCGTGGACTTCCCGGAGGTCACGTGTCCATTCTGCGGAACTCACGCACCTTGGGTCAGCCCTTCCTTCAGGCGGAGGGGTGGCTTCACAGCCACCAAGGAAAGGTCTGAAGGAGGAGGCCTGCGCACAACAGCCAGACAGCTGGGAACCCAGCCTGCGGCATGGAACCGAGACAAGATCCAGCGACTTCTGCCCTGAGCCATCTACGGTGTTCCTCTCTCTGTCACAGAGCCAAATGCAATTAGTACCCAGAACATGCTCCTCCAGAGATACTCAAACCCGACTAACGGGCTTGACGCCAGGGCACGTAGAGCAAGACAGATGACATTGGGAAGCTTAGGCCCGGCAACAGAAAGCCGAAACGGGGCCACATGGTGAGGGCAGAGAGAGAGATCAGCCCTGTGCCCTAACCGGGCGGCCCTTCCTCGCACGCACGCACGCACGAGGTCCCAGCCCGTCTTAGCTGCTCCTCGTCTCTGCGGGGCTTTTTAAATTAAATAAACGATGGCTTATTACCCTCATAACTACTGCCTGGCCCCTCACCCCCACCCTCACCCCAAGAAACAAAACAGAATTCGTTAGACGGTGCAAAAGATTCTTTTGCTCACATTGGAAGGGAAGTTACCCACGGGCTGGTATCTGTTTCTGTGGAAACAGAAAATAAATATTGATACTGTGTTAATGTCTGTGTCTCACTTAAGCTCCATTATACTTGAGCACTGGCAAGAAAACAGCCCATTGATGGCTCAGCTGAGGGGGAAGGAAGAGGCTCTGGCGAAAGCAGAGGTGGGGAAGGCATGTGGGTGCAGGCGGATCTCTGCACACGGCTCAGCCCCACAGAGCTGCTCCAGCGCGCCCCCGAGTGGCCGGTGAAGGTGCGGGTCCCCGCCTGAAGGACTTTTCGTGAACCTGTCCGTCCTCTTTATAAAGAATCGCTGTGCGTTTTAGAAAGCTTATCGGTAGATGACGGCGTCTTCCAGGAACCCCTATGCTCAAAGCCCGGTGAACAAGTGATCTGAACACCCAAATGAGAAGATTTTCTTTCTGCGTCCCTTTTCCCAGAGTGATTCAAGGGCCGACACCGAGGTTGGTATTGTTCCCCTTTACACGTATAATCCTGCTTTCAGGAGCAAAGTATTGGATTTACTGCATGAAGGTATTTTACAGCATTGAGCGCTGCTGCTTCTCGGAATAAGGAACATCACAGCCTGCTTAATTTACACAGGGGATGTTAGGGTTATTTAATGGCATGTAAACATTTTATAAGGCAAGTTCAAATTGCAGGCGATATTTAATATACTTTAGCAAAATGGACCACAAATGGATTCTAGTTCTTATTTATTGGGCCAATCTTTGTTATGGCATCAAAAGTGAATCGAGTTTTAAAAGGTGTTAAGAGTTTTCAGTCCGGTTCTTGACACTGGGCACCATCGGTAAGTCTGCACGAAATAGGCAGCGTGAGAATTCCAGAACCAGGGAAGCCAGGAGCCCCGATTCAGACTTTGTCAGATGGCTTCTGGGACTCAGTCAACAGTTGCCCTTGGGCCATGGACTCCTCCCAAAGTTCAAAGCCCAGAGAGCTGCAGAGGTGAACAATGGAGAGAACGTGTCCCGGCACATGTGACTTCTTTGCATTGAAGCCCAGGGACAGAAAAGCCCTTAACCAGCGGAACAGAGACCTGGGTAAGAACCATGGAGCCCAATCTGAGGGTGAGTGTTCTAGTTCATCATGAGGATGCAAAATAGTCTGTGTGATAAATGTTTATTTGTGATGCTGCCTTTCTAGAAGTTCTTCAGGAAACATCCTTCACTCCCTAGCTCTTCCCGGAGCCCATGCACTGGGGGGCAATGGGGGGGGGAAGCTGAAGGTACCCTCCCTCTGACAGCAACCCTGTGCGAGGAAGTAGGAGCTGGTTCCCAGGAGAACAGTGCCGAGAAGCACATCACCCAAGCCCCTGTTCTGTATGTGGACTCGGCTATGTTGGACCTCACCTTTAACTCCTGGTCTCAGTTCTCTGGGCCGACAGACCCCATTTGTGACTTTTATGAATTGAGTTTAATGCGGACATGATATCCCACTGTGGGGAGAAAGGATGTGACATCTGGCTTCCACACCTTTCAGGTTTAATCAGATGAGAAGGGCCTTGTAGTAGGAGAGACCATGTAGCGCCCCGACATTCCTGGGGTGTGTCCAGTGAGGCTCCCTGACAAAGATGTCAATGTCACATCTCTGTCACCGCAGATGCTGTTTCCTCCTCTGACTTCTTTTCCCCTCCCCACCTCCTTCTGCATTCTGTCCCTGGTCCAGACACCTGTCGTGGCTGAATCCGTTAGTCTTTCTGGGCTCTGTTGCGTCAACGACGATAAACCTCTCGCATCAGCTCACATCCATTTGCATTCCCCCCAAACCCTTTCCTACCCAAAACGCCCCAGGGTGAAGGAGGCAATCGTATGCCCATTCCCCAGAACGCAGGGACAAGAAGCCAGTCCTCTAAAGTTGCATCTCCGGTCAGTGGGAAGCTGCTTCCTAAGTCCCGCTCTTCCCTTCCCAGCCCTGACGGAGTCCATCTCACTCACTGGCCGCCTGACCTCTGCTTTCCCAGTCACCCCTGTGTCCTCATTCTCTGGGTCCCTCGTGCCAACCTCAGGGGTTAGAGGTCATCGTGTCCGCATCCCAGGTGTGGAAATCTAGGCAGTAATTGAAGTGAGTTTGTTCAGGCCCTTAGGGTCGGGGTTTGCACGCAGGTCTTTCTGGACAACGACATTCAATCCATCCACGTGGTCGCTGCTGGGGAGGAGGATGCGTGGACGGCGTGGCGTGTCCCTACCAGCATACAGTTTTGCACTCATGGCTCAGGTACTCAGCGTTCAACACACGGCGTTTAAGTAAGATCATGTTTCGGTGCCCTCTACATGCTGCCTGTGCAGAAGGAAAGCAGACCCGGGGGACAGGGACAGTCAGCAGTCCTGGCACGTCGCACACCTGGCAATGGAGAGGGAGGCAATCCTACCAGAGGGGCACGCAGAGGGCCAAGAGTGTCTCCCACTTGGTGAGGCGGTCAGGGACGGCTGACCGGAAGAGGTGCTCTTGAAAGTCAGCCCGAAAGGACTGAGCTGACTCTAATCCAATAACAAGGTCCTGGGGCCCTAAACATGGGTATTTTCTCTTCTGCTTGGTTTTAAAAGTCAAAATAACATTTCACACGTAGCCCTTCCCCCCATTCAGAGTGGGGTTTTTTTTTTTCTTCTTCTTCTTCTTCTTGGGTTTTCTCTTCTGGCTTCAGGAAACCCTTTGATGTGTGGCTGCAAAGGGCCCTGCCCAGGGGGCCCCCTGCTCTGGGCCAGACCCTATTTCATCCAAAACAGGGATGCAAAATGGGAGAGCATTAGCAGTCATGTCATTAACGCTGCGGAAGACATACTGCTTATGAAAAGGAAAATGCTAGTGCTGATTATGAAATTTATGAGGTGCTTACGTCTAGTGGATTGGAGTGAATTATCTAGTTCCACCGATGCTCTGACCCATTTAAAATGAGAACAGGAGAGGCAATCTGTTTGCCTCTCAACACCCTCTGAGAAGGAAAATGGGGTAATTTATATCTGCGGATCTGGCCGCTGATCCAGTCTGGAATTAGATAATGAGTTTGTATTTACATCTGTGACCCTCTCCCAGTCAGGAGATGATGTGCCTGGCGGGGGGGGAAGCAGAATGATTTCACACATGTCCTCTTTCTGGGCACCTCAGCCCGGGAAGAAAACCCACGTTGTTCCCGAGAGGCTGTGAGGTGCGGGGTGCGGGGTGCAGGCTGTGGGTGGACGGGGCGGGGGGGAGGCTGTGATTTCCCTTCTGACCCTCGCACTTTCCAACCTCAGCCCATTCTTTTTCCGTGGAGAGCGAGGTTGGAGTCTAGGAACACTGGCTCTTTCCAAGGCTCCCAGCAGCTAGACTCTGCCCAAAGTTCCTGTGGTTCTGGGGGTGCACGAGCCTGGTGTACTTCTATTCCCAGCCACCTGTAAGGTTCCTGCCAAGACCCAGAGTTGATCTGGTATATGAGGCATGTGTACTGACTTTGCGACTGAAAATGTCTGTTCCATAAGCAAACCCCTATGCGGCCCCATTTTTAAACAGAACCTCAAGCCTTGATATCCAATTCATTATTAAAAAATAAAACTAAGTTTTAGGCCCTGGCCGGATGGCTCAGCGGTAGAGCATCGGCCCAGTGTGTGGAAGTCTCAGGTTTGATTCCCGGCCAGGGCACACAGGAGAAGCGCCCATCTGCTTCTCCACCCGTCCCCCTCTCCTTTCTCTCTATCTCTCTCTTCCCCTCCCGCAGCCAAGGCTCCATTGGAGCAGAGTTGACCCGGGCACTGAGGACGGCTCCATGGCCTCCGCCTCAGGTGCTAGAATGTCTCTGGTTGCAACAGAGCAACGCCCCAGGTGGACTGAGCATGCCCTGATGGGCATGTCCGGTGGATCACAGTCGGGCGCATGCAGGAGTCTGTCTGTCTGCCTCCCACCCCCCACCGCTTCTCACTTTGGAAAAATACAAAAATAAAATAAAAATAAAAAATAAATAAAACAATGTTGTTGTTGTTGTTGTTGTTTTTTAAAAAAAACCAAAGTTCCACCCAAAGGAACATTGGGAAGATTTTCCGCAAAGTGCGGTCAGCAAAGGGAACGTTTTATTCCATCCGAGCAAAGAGGCCAGCTGCTGCGAGCAGAGGTTCCCCTGGGCAGTGCTGTCCAACCAGGGCAACGTCTGCAGACGTTTTCCAAGGTCACAACTGGGAGATGCTAGTGACAGCCCGTGGGCAGAGGTCAGGGATGCTGTTAAGCATTCTGCAGGGCACAGGGCAGTCACTGCCCCAACCAAGAATGTTCTGGTCCCAAACCTTGGCAGCGCACGGTTGATGAGCCCTGCACTGGATCTGTATGAACACAGAAACCGCTCCCAGCCTCTGGCTCCCTGGGTTCTAGCGGAACTCACATCAGCCCAATGCACAATATTTCCAAAGTTTCATACAGGACAGGGACCCGACTGTCGGGAGGCAGAAGTGATACAACACACCTGGGGGCGGAGTGATCTGGTTGGGGCTGAGAGGTGGTCCCTTCCGGTCATGGTTAGGAAAGCCCTGGTGAGCTCTGGGGACACTTTTAGGGGGCAGAGGGAGCAGAGACCAGAATGTAATGACCTTAACATAGCATTGGACAGAACGGTTAGTATTTTCTGAGGGCTTACACAAGCACACACACACACACACAATTTAAAAATTTTGTCAGCATCCTGCAAGTCACATCAGCTCTCTGTGTTCTTGTCTCCTCCTCTGCCAATTAGAAAAAAAATAACATCACTCCAGAGCTTGTTGAGAGTATGGAGCTAGGTCATGGTGATGTGTAAAGGGCGGTTTGGACTATCCCTGGTTCAGAGCAAGAATTCATTCAATGAAAGTCCTGAGGATAATAACAGAGGCTTCTAAACCCACGCAACATGGGGGCTGTGTGGCTCCCAAGCCACCAGTGTATCACGCCATTCAAACCCACTCCCCACAGCGATTATGACAGAAGAGAGGCCCAACCAAGGGAAGGGACTCAGTGCTGGAACGGTTCTTACCTAGTCATCATCGCCCTTGGCTGATACCTCACAAAATAATGAAACCTCCAGTATTTACTTTTATTTCTCTTTCAATGCAAAGGGCTGGGAGAGGACTCCGTACAACTAACCCAGGAAAACAAGTCAAGTGGCTGGAAGCAACTGAGGAAAAGCCACAGGAAATTAAGTTCCAGGAAACATTTCGCTTCCCCTTCAAGGGAATGGGCCCCCATACCCGGCGAGTACAAATATCGCAGGAGTCCGGAGGACGCGGTCTCGCGGACACTGAACACGGGCTGAGAATGACGTACATACTTTCAAAACCATAAAAGCACGCGATTTCACCGGTGCCATACGAAGGGGTTTTCGCCTCCGCCTCAGAAGACCGAGGTATTGATCTGCCCGCGGAGCTGCGACGACAGAACAATGGCCTATTGACTGCCCCTGCCGAGTCGCCTAATACCATTTATTGAAGTCAGCCGGACAGCGGAGGGAGAGCGTGGCCCGGGTAATACGTGGTAATTGCTGAGAAGTGAGGCATCGCGGTCCTCATTGACCCCTGCACCCTGATATTGTGATGGATTCTATGTAACTCCATTAGGACTGGCATTGTAATATTACACCAGCTCCTCTGTAGAACAACAGACCTTCATGTGGATCATTGATTTTTGATTATGCAGTCCTTCCACATAATCCAGACGCAATTCCCGCTGCCGGGGCTGGGGTGCAGTAGCTGATAGGGGTAACAGATGGAGGGCTACCCACCCTCCGGTTACCTCCGTGTCACGACGAAAAGGCTACTTCCCCCCGGAGCCTGAGCACGAGCACCGAGGCTGAGGCCGTGACCGGGAGACTTCGCTAGGCTTTCCTATTGTGCCTCAGGGGGTATGGCACAATCGGGGGTCTGTTTTTGGAAATGTAAACTTCTTCAGGTATGGGTTGAAATTGGCTAAATATGCAGTCCATGTCTTAGAATGTATGGGTTAGATGTGTGACACCTTCATGGTAGTTTCACCCAGGTTTTGTTTTTTTTTTTTTTTTTTAATTCAGGTCTTTCTAGAAGATGTGCTTTCATGGGTCTCTCTATTCGTTCATTCATTCCATCGTGGGTTAAAACAGTGCTGCTTGTAGGCATCCATGAATCAGACAGTTTGTCTCTCCTGGGACTGGAGGAACTCGGGTGAGTTCTTGAAACTCACGGTGCAACTCTGGCTTGCCCCTCCACTGGGGTGTGATTTTGACCAGGTGTCTGCATGAACATCAGATTAGGTTGTCTATAGAGATGACGTGTTATGTTCAGAGCCTCCCAGGGAACGTTTCAGAACAAAAGCAACAAACATTCTCATTGTGAATGATTTTTGATAACTAGCTCATTGTAGGGAGAATAAGGTTGGGTACACAGTAGGCATACAAACAAGAAGGTTTCCTTTGGCATAAAGCCATGGACTTTAGGGGTTTTAATATGTGGCATCAAACCTTAGCAAGCTCTGCAGTTGTCAAAGCATGGCATGTTATGGGTCACACCAGTCTGGAGGGTCCTCTCGGTGAAGTCCAGCTGGGTATCTGAGGGCACGGCTGAGACAGGTGGGTGGAGACATGGGTGCCCGCCCCACCTGGCCAGCGCTCACTCTCTGACTAGTGTCTCTGACCTCACTGACTACGTCATGCTTCCCTGTCCTTGCTTGTGAGGACCCCCTTTCCAGAATGCCTTCTCTTCTTTAGGAAAACGCTCCACCTGCCCATGCCCAGAAGTTCCTCACTCCTGAGGCTAGGGCAAAGTATTTGTGGTTTTCAGTCTTCTCCATGAATCTCCCGCAAACCAAGGCACCCAAATAATACGACCTGGGATTCAACACCAGCGAACCAAGGCTCACCAGACTGTTTCCGGTGTGGCTTTTCCACGGAGAGAGGGTGTGCTAAGGAGCAGCCATGTGGGGGTCCGTGTTGCTCAATAGTGACTTTTTCCCATGAATTAAAAGAAAACATCAGTCTGGTGCTTATTTGTCAGCGTGAGTGGGTGAGTGGGGTGAATCTGAGCACCTTCCTTGAGTCTATTTTTGGTGTTCCTGGTCTTCCCCAGGTGACATTCAGCCTCAAAGGCGACCCCTTCTCGTCAGCTCCAAGTGCAGTATCGCCGTTCCGTTCACAGGAGTTTGTCAGAGGAGTTCTGTGATGCGTGGGCTTCCTCCAGACCACGAGTGACTGATGAGCAGAAGGGTCCCTCCAAGCCGATGCCAGGGCACCGTGACTCCAGAGAAGAGCGGGCGAGGGCAGGGGTGAGACTGAAGAGTGAGCCCTACAGGGACTATTGGAGTTTACAGCGGGAGCTCAGGATAACACTGGACTTCGTGGTCAATAGGAAGGTGGGCACTTGGGGCCATGGGAGCTTGTTTCCTACTCAGGTTCAGTAGAACATGTCATTCCTAGCTCATCGCTGCAGTAGGGAGCCAGTGGTCACTCGGCCTGGGCACTCACCTCTTGAGCCAGGCCCCCGCCCCACTGCCCAGCAGCACAGCAGTCATAAGTTCCCATGTCCCTTGTCATTTCTGTCGTCTTCATCGACAAAGTCTTTCTTTAGTCATACTTTCTGTTGTTGTTGTATTTTTCGGAAGTGAGAAGCAGGGAGGCAGACAGACTCCTGCATGTGCCCAACCAGGATCCACTCAACATGCCCACCAGGGGGCGATGCGCTGCCCATCTGAGGCGTTACTTAGTTGCAACTGGAGCCATTCTAGTGCCTGAGATGGTGGCCATGGAGCCCTCCTCAGTGCCCAGGCCAACTTTGCTCCAGTGGAGCCTTGGCTGCAGGAGGGGAAGAGAGAGACAGAGAGAAAGGAGAGGGGGAAGGGTGGAGAAGCAGATGGGCGCTTCTCCTGTGTGCCCTGGCTGGGAATTGAACCGGGGACTTCCACATGCCGAGCCGACGCTCTACCATGGAGCCAATCAGCCAGGGCCTCTTTAGTTATATTAATAGAGCATTACCCAAAGTTTTCTCTTTTTCTTTTAAATTTTATTTTGGCTTTTAATAAAATACTAGTTACTCCTATAAGAAACTCACAAAAAAGTGACCCATGGCCAAATTAAGTGGACAAAACACGGCATGCTAGTGTTCTCTCTCAGAGATCCGCAATCAGTGTATCGCTGGTTCTGAACAGTCCTGCCGGGCAGAGACCTTTGCATAATTTTCTAAAATTAATTGTAATGCACAATCTCTATTTGATTGAGGAGATCTTCCTTTTCTGCAGCTAACCCACCACCCTAGTCACAGAATTAGCGACCTACAAAACTCACTTCAGGAAACACTGACTCAGGAATTAAAAGTCAAACCTTGCCCGGGAGGCATCCGTCTCTTTAAGGTGATTTTTCTTCCTTTTTTATCATATTTGAATGTTTGTCATTACTTATTTTTAACATGGCTTCCTAGAGAGTAAGTAACCCCAGTTCCTTATGTCCAGGAGTTCATGGGGTACCTTACCACTGCCCCTCACGCCACCTGGACTGCTGGGTTTCTAACGTTATCCTAAATTACTGCCCCAAATAAATACGTGTTGCCAAATGTCAGGCCCTTTGATGTGACGAAGGAAACCTTGTTCCTGTATACTTCCTCCTAAATGCATTTTTGCTAAAGGGCATTTGAAGAAAATAAAACAACAACACACATTAAATTTTATGATGACTTTAACAAACAAGCCAGTGATCATGATTTCAATATGAGCGGCCAGCAAGTTCAGGAGAAAGGTGGGCGGAGCCCCGGCAGATAGAGTTTCTGGTTGGGGGCCCGCCGCCTCTCCCTCCGCGGTGGATGGACGTCAGCTGACTCCGCGATGCTCGAGTTAAAACAGAGATCCTAAATAGTCAGGCTAATGACTCCGAAATTAAAATAGTCCTGGCCCCTGGATGCAGCTAGTAATTAACTTTTAATTTTATACAGAAGCATGTCATGCTTTGGACCCTTGACTTTATTTAGGTCTCTCCTGGCATTTCAAAAGCATGACCTGCTAAATAAGGTTGTTAAAATCAGTATTACAGGGAGAGGCCATCGCAGTTAATGTTGCATACGGAGACCGTAGCCAGCGGGGCATGCTGTAGAGAAGCTGCCTCCGTGAACTTAAACTTGTGCTAATTGCTATTGCCATATTATTCAAAATTATAAATGAGGCTATTAACAAATGGGATTATGTAAGACGTACCAGGAGCAAAACCAGGGATTGCCGTAGGGTCAGGGGATGTTACCGCTGCTGAGGAACTGAGGGAGTGTCTGTCGGGACCCCGTCCCTCCTTTCCCACGGGAGCAACTGGGGTTGAGCGAAGGGGCCATCCCGTTGGTGAGAGGGAGCTTCTGGTTAGCGCCCGCTCGGGAGAGGGGGCTCTGAAGGTGCGCCTTTTCATTGTTGCTGATCTTTTCCAGTTGTGCAGAAAGTGCCCTCGGGATCCTTCAATCTGTTCTTTTCTTGAACGGTGGAGACAGGATTGAAGTTTAAAGGGTAGATCTTAAGAGTGTGTGCGTAGGTCAGACTGAGACCTAGTGCCCCTCCGGGGATGAGGATTTTTCACTTTTTGAATCGATTTTTACTTTATGTATCAGTCTGCTTGAGCTGCTGTAACAAAATCCGAGGCTGGGTGGCTCAAACAACAGAAATCTATTTTCTCCTAGCTCTGGAGGGTCCAATTACAAGATCGAGGCACCATCTGGGTTGGTTTCTGGTGAGACCTCACTTCCTGGTTTGTAGGTGGTCACCTTCTCGCTGGGACCTCCCATGGCTTGTCCTCTGGGCGTACATTGAGAGAGATCCCCCGGAACCCTCCTCATAAGAATGCCAGTCCTGTTAGGGTCCCACCTCTGACCTCAGTGAACCTCTCTAAAGGCCTTGTCTCCATACGGCCCCCTGGTGGTGAGGGCTTCAACATACAGATTTTGGGGACAGCATCCAGCTCACAATAATATGTTTGACAAAAACTTTGAGGAGGGCCTCAGGAATGAGTGAAGAGGGTGGAAAATCTGGACCCTTGTCATTGTGATCAATCTCTCCTGCAAGTCCCAAGCTCCGGTCTCAACTTGTATACCTGCTCTACCCTGAGACCTATCTAAATTTTCAATTCCTGCCTTGACACCTTTGAGCTTCACAGGGCCTCAGCGGAGTAAGCGTGAGTATCCTGCTCTGCCCAGATATGCCCCTCACCAATGAGAACGGGCCCTGCCCAGCTGGGTGTCCTACCGGGCGCCAGCCACAGCCCACCTTGTCCTCAGCCTGATGGGGTTCACTTCCCTGCCAGCCTGTAAACCTATCCAAACAAGCCAATCACATCTCTCTGCAGGAACTGACAGGCACCCCAGTCTCTTGTCACCACAGAACCTGGCTCCCATGGCCCCTGCTACTTCATTCTGCCCCCTCCCCCCACCAAGCCCTGTGCGGCCCTATGTGCGCACAGTGTCCTCCTGACCCAGGTGCGGAGTATAGGTGACTAATAACCTGTTGTCAGCCTCATCCGCCCAGCATGGGGTGTCTCTACAACAAGGGAACCCATCCCCCACCAGTGTAGCGAACAGAAGGTAATTGGAACACCCATCCGGGAACATGGAAGCCCTTCGGTTAACGAGGCCATGTTGCTTTGAAGTGTGCTAGTGACTCTGTTGTGGTCCTTGGCTGCCTACAGCCCACCTTATTTTTTGAAGGGGGCTTTCCAACAGTTTTCTTTGGACCATATGCAGTTTTCTACATAAGAGTCTAGGTAAACACAGTTTTTTTTCATCTCCTGACATTTTCAGTGATGGTTTATCTGTTCTTATTGATTGGCACTCTGGGAAGCTTCCCTTAATTGGCTGTGTGTGTGTGTGTGTGTGTTAAAAGAAGCTGGTATCAAGAAAAGCCCACATCAGCAGCCAGGCTGTCATAATCCTCCCTGACTCACACACCAAGACAAAAGACGCAGCCTGGTCCCACAAAGAAGGGGACTATGCTACATATATAAGTCAGTGGATTATATCCAGAGTTGATGCACCAAGAAAGAGTGGCCAGAGCATAGTCTCCAATCGTAGAGATAACAAGAGAACACACACCAGAAATATCAAAAGTCCCACTTTGAAAAGCGTCATGGTGGGTGGCACGTGAGAGGGACAGAGGACTATTCCTGTTTCTTACACGCATGTGGAGGTGGAGCCACCAGTACTCCGTGCGTGTAGACGATATGTACACACCCACCACAGCCGCGTAGACTCACGTGCATCTGTACAAATGACCTCTAACGCTAAGGCAGAGTACGGGGTGTTGATAAGAATCACCTGGGACTCTCTTTACACCGCTTATTTCTCTTACCAATATTACATGCCTTTTCTTTGGGCAGGTATGTCACTTGAACTATAAGATTTCATGTGATGCCGCACCCCTCCTTTCAATGAAATCTCATCTCTCTCTCTCTCTCTCTCAAGCCACACAGACCTTCTGCCTCACTCTGGAAACCAGCCAATGCGTCTACCTCGGGGTCTTCACATTTGGGAACTTTCCCTTCAGACCTTCCTCAGACATGTCCTTCCCCATCACTCAGGTCTCTGCTCAGTGTCACCCCCTAGGTGGCCTTTTCTAATATTCCTAAATAGCACTCTTTGTCTCCTTTTTAAGAACTGTTGTTTTGCCTGACCAAGTGGTGGCACAGTGGATAGAGTATTAGACTGGAGTGCAGAGGACCCAGGTTTGTAACCCTGAGGTAGCCGGCTTGAGCATGGGCTCACCAACTTGAGCACAGGGTCACTGGCTTGAGTGTGGGATCATAGACATGACCCCATGGTTGCTGGCTTGAGCCCAAAGGTCACTGACTTGAGCAAGGGGTCACTCATTCTGTTGTAACCCCTGGGTTAAGGCACATAGGAGAAAGCAATCACTGAACAACCAAGATGCTGCAACGAAGAACTGATGCTTCTCATCTCTCTCCCTTCCTGTCTGTCTGATCCTATTTGTCCCTCTCTCTGACTCACTCTGTCTCGGTCACGCAAAAAGAAAACTGGTTTTTTTATGAACTGCACCCTACTCATATGAAAGAGTGTATCCATACGGCATATGTAGATTAAGAAATAGTAAGTGAGGATGGCAGGAATGCACTGTACCCCAAATCCAGCTGATGGGGAAATGATTACTACACCTTAGCAGCCCTGGTGGGTCTCTACCCAATCTTCTCCCCTCTTACATCCACCGATGTAGTAAAACTGAATTTCACATTAATAATGACCATGATTTGTGTTATAATTTAAAAATAATTTTCCCAGCTGTGTGTATTTTTGAACACTTCATTATGTTTAGTTTTTCCTACTTTTAAACTTTACACAAATACATAATCCAGAATCATTTTATATGTGCTTTTCCATTTGACATAACAGCTTTGAGAACATCATCTCTTTGTGTATAGCCACCGTTTGTCCATGCTCACTTCCTGTGTTATCCTATCCTAAGACAATGTCACATTTTATTCCTTCTGCTGCAGGGGGGCATGTGGATTTTTCCAGACCTCTGTTATTATAAACAACAATCTAATGAATATCTTTGTCCATGTTCCGGTCACGGCGACAGTCTCTTCGGATTTGAAGTGGCCGTGTCACAGGCCCTGCGCATGAATTAGAGTTGGTCAGTCATTTCAAATTGTCTTCTAAAGTGGTTGCACCAGTCACGCCCCCATAGAGAGAGTGGTGACAAACGGACAGGGTGTGGGATCACGGATAGGCACCGGGAAGCAGCGGGATGGAGGAAGGAAGCGGAAAAGAAAAATGCAGGTGCGCATGCACTAAAAGGAAATGGTTGCCAGGAGACGGGAATGGACGGGGCCATGAAGGCAGGGCAAAAGCGCCCGAGTGAGGCTGGGAGCCTAACTAACATTCCTGGACTGGACGGGAGGGCGGAGGTGGGGATAAATGGAAGGCGATGCAGAGGACAGTTCTTTACCCCAGGCACCAGGTGGCAGAATTGACGCAGGACAGTGTAGTTGCTACTCAGCTTTCAGGTGTGAAAGAAAGCACCGGCCAGTTGCAAATGATTTACGAATGCACGGTACAGCCAGATGCTAGCACATGAGTGCCTTTGTAAGGCGCTTATAATTTGGAGACGCCTAATATAGGTGCTCTACAGAATCTCTGTGCTAGTGACCTACATATTGAGACATTTTATTTAGTAAAGCCATGGCTATCAATGAATTCTATTGGAATTCTTCTCTTCAGTTTGGTTCTCAAAATTAAACTACACTAAAACGGAGTTCATCCATTTAATGATTTGTTACAAATATATGTGTTTAATACAAACTCCGTTCTTCTTTTCTTATAAGACTTCATCTCACTGATACGGACCACATTCTTATTTTTAAATCCAGATTTTAAATGGCAGTTAGAAGGTTTTGAGTCTGGGTGACTTCTGACTGAATCTGATGAGGAGTTGATCATTAATTGCTTAAGCCATAATCAAATAAATCAGTTGCCCACGGGTTTCCCCAGCAACACGTCGGTAATGAACTTTCCAAACACTGAGACCGGTGGCGTGACTTGGCTGACGGGATGAAGGAAGGATTCTCTGTGCCAAGTTTGGTACCTCATCAAACTTCACGGGCTTTTAGTGGTGAACAGAGCCCAACCCAGCGTTCATGTCTGTTTACCTTAGATAGAACTTCTTTCGTCTTTGTAGTGAAGGAAAAACAGGATAAATATATGGAAGAAAAAAAAAGACGTGAAATGGGCTTTAGATGCTAAATGCCTCTCTCTTCCTGAACAACATAGATAGGTGAAACAAGTCAGTAAGAAGGAAAGAATGGAGGCAGGGGGGGGCCATAATGAATGTTGAGACTTCAAGGGTTTAGGAGGTCGTCTCAGAGAGTTAGTTACCGGAGTTCATGGTAAGAAGCATTCTCTTTCTCAGGAAAAAATAAAAAAGTCATGCAGAGTTTGACTTTCACTGGATTGGGGTGGAAAGGCTTAGAGAACACCAGTGCATTTCTACTCACTCTCAGAAGCCAGCCGTTTTGAATTGGTTAGGAAAGGATAAACATCTCTAGCCCACAGAGAACTCAACTCACTCCCTTGGGGATCCCAACGCTTGACTTCCATTTACAGAGGTCTGAGACAGACACCTGAATAAAGGTCATGCTTTCCAGTATCCACTCCTCTCTCTGGGTTCCTGGGGCTCAGGGAAAGGATCGAAGCATCTTCAGAATTGCCCCCTTTCCCTCTTCCCCTGGTGTATCTGTCCTGGAACCAGAAAGGATTTCAGGTCCAACCTATATACCTTGTTCACCCAAGTAACTGATCTCAGCAGAAATTTATCAACAGAAGAAATGCTTTACGACTTGGAATGTTTTCCTAATTTATACATAGTACACCTCTGATCCCAAGGGGCTGGAAAAGTACAGTAATTACCCAGAAATTCGTTGCTTGGAGTGTTTTATTGCAGTTACCAAATGAAATGTGTACATAAAAATTAGGAGAACTGTTAGATGCAATGTATTAACTAGGCATTATGGGCATCCTGCTCGTGGCCATGACGTCATCCGTAGCCTATCAGAAGTCTCCTAGCAACCTGCTTCTAACCGCAATTCATAACCAGGTCGTATTTCAGGGCCTGCTTCTTGCAGAGAATTTGTTCATAAAACAAAATAATGGCCCATGATATCCATGAAGCTTCTCTGATTGGACTGTTTCTATTTCATCCCACTCTCCAGAGTTTATTGTTTTTCTCCAAAACAGGAAGTACTCTTTGAACGAAAAGATGAACCTAAAAATAGAAAATCTTTTGAAATTATATCCTAGGATAACACTAAAATCTGGGAATTTGCGGAACTAGTGGAAGAGACCACTTCCAAGAGAAAACGGTGACATTACCGGAGGATAATATGCACTGTTATTATAGTATTATTGTATGCATTACAAAAACTGCTGGCTACTCCAGGTCTTCTGTAAAATGCAAGAAATATCAATATGTGAATTATTATCTTTCCGACCACAATATAAGTGATTAAGTTATGTATATATGATAAATGTGGTCCCAAAGGACAGAAAAAAAATACATCTCGTAAAACGGAAACAGTGTGTTTCAAGCAGAAAGTAAATTGTTCCTTACTGACAATGCTGTTTCCCATCAATCACTCATCACTGCACCACCATCACTAAGACCTGACAAGATCCAAATGCCTTTTCCTCACATTTAGAGTTTTCTCTTTCAAAAAGATGTTTTTATATGTTCTGATTTTTTAAAAGCTTTACATCAAAGTAAATACACACAGAGAAAGTAAAACACAATGTAACTATACCATCTTTAAACATCTCAAAAGGTTTTGGTTTTTCCGCTCTTCCCTAAATCCAAATATCTAAATTTGATGTTAGCTGTTTGAAATGATGCAAGTCTTAGCTCAGTTTGGTTTTCTCAAACCTAAAATGGCATTTTAGTTTCCAAAGATGCTGGTGCTTTCAAACGTGAACATCTCATCGTTTCCCCGCTGACTTCAGCATTGGAAGAAGCCTTGGGTAGAAACAGCGAGTGGCCTAAGCAATGCCTATTCTGTCCCTTGTCCTTTGACAGAAGCTCAATGCTTAGCTTACCTCCAACACAGCTTTCTCAGCCTTCCTTGTGGCTAAGTGTGACCACGTTCAAGTTCTTGCCAATAGGATATAAGTGAAAGTGTGGTAGAAACTTCCAGAAAGGTTCCTTGAAAGCAGCTTCCATCTTTAAAGATGTATGAAGCCTCCACACCAACCCTGGAGAGTCGACACAATTTTTTCTTCCATAAGAGAGAAAGAAAACTTCTTATTGCTTGAACTTCTATGAGTTTATGAAGCTGTTATTATTGGGATGGGGGTGCTCTTCCACATGCAGTCAAACTTGATTTAGGTGTTTCCTGGGCTGTTTCCAAGAAATCGTCATTCTGGAGACAGGTGAGAATTATACAGCTGTTTGTAGGTCACATACTGCTTGCCATGTAAGGGTTATTTTACATATATTATCTCATGTCACCATCCCAATAATGGCCTAAATGGCATGGTTTGCTTGACTCACTTTTTCCATTCACTTCTTCAACAAGTCGTTATCGGGCACTCTCTGGAGCTTATCCCCATTTTACAGAAGAGGAAACTGGAGGACCTGAGAGGAAACCGCACAACGCACGTGTGCCGTGAGGAGGACCGTCCCAGGGGAGTCTGTGTGCTTGCCTCCTACATTGTGTGTAATACCCGTCCGACCTTTCATCCTAAAAAGGCAGAGGTCTCATGGGGCTCCGAAATCCTGCAGAGGAGCCATTCACAGGAACAAACAGTCCTGCGCACACGTTGTGCTGTGTGTATCGCTCTGTTTGTGACAGCCTGGGAAACGACATGCGGGGGAGGAGCGCTCTGGCTGGTCCCCCATGCTGAAGGCTCAGGCAGAGGCGACTAGCGGGAGGAACGCGGGGGGCCTGCAGAGTGCCCACCAGCACACTGCGACAGGGAGGCGACACCAGCGCTGCCCAGCAGAGGGGGTGAGCGGCATCGAGGGTGATGCATGTGTAAGGGACTGTTCCCCATCTTAGAGGTTATCCCTCTGGGCAACCTGCCAATAAGGGCACGATGTTGGAGACAGTCGGCCCCTCTTGAAAAACAGAATCCTGGTCTTTTTAAGTAAATTGTTGGAAGTACTTAACCTACTCTATTTTCTCCTTTCCCTGGAAGACAGGAAGGAGAAAGCATTCGGTGCAAATCCTGGGATAACACGTTAAACAACTCCTCCCCTGCCAGTGTGGGTCAGCTGGCCAGAGTCCTGGAAGCCACCCCACCTGCTGGGCGGGGGAAGCTTAAAGCTTTGCCCTTTGCCCAAACACAACCCGATTTCTCCTTTTACGGGGCTCTCCCGGGCGCCGTGAGCAAGGGCTGGCTTACTCAACATCTGTATCTGCAACACCGAGATTAGCACTTGGAACCCAGGGGCTGCCCAATAACCACTTGTTGAAGAAATGGGTGGAAAAAATGAGTTCAGCAGACCATGCAGTCTGTCCAAGAACTCACACCGCCCCTCTCGTTTCTGCTCTTTTCCGTAATCAGCAGGGACTTTTTTAAGAGAATGGAGATTTTTCTCGCTAAAATAATACCCATGCTCCACCGGGAGCCAACACAGCGTCCCGCCCTCCAGCTTCCGAGCGGGATGATGATGAAACTTCCCTTGAGAAGTGGCGAGGAAAACCCCTGTAGTAAGAAGAAAGGGGAGACAAAGGGGTAACTCTGGCTGTCCCTGCCTCCAGCCTGCTGGGCACGGACCGGGCAGTGGGCAGAATGCCCGGGAGGCGGGCACGAGCGTCCCGTGGACAACGAAGAAGGCTTGTTAGCTGGGAAGGGTGGCGCTGTGGCGACGCGGACTCCGTGTTCCAGGCATCCCAGTGCCTGGCGGAGGGATTCGGGGCCCCGGTCCTAGCCCAGGGCTCAAGGCCAGCCTGCGCCTCCATCACCGCGAAGCTGGCTCCCACCCTGGTCGCGGAGGTGCTGCTCCGCCTGGCTCGGTGTTCCAGGCCAGACGGAGGGACATGCCAGCCTCCCGGCTCAGTTTCCTTCCAGTTGCGCTGTGGTCCTCTGCAGTCTGCTCGGTTCGAGGTGTCACAGAAGAAAACGTCCTTAAGAATAGGATTTATTATTATTATTTAAAGAAGAAGTTTGGGGGTTTTTCATGTATGTTTGTCTCCACCGCTGCCCCTCCAACTTCCAAATGGTCTTTGCTCCTGTGTGTCCCCCCAGCCTGGACCACCATGGCATGGGCTGCTAATAATATGTCATTTCCCTTTCCTGTTATCACAATATAAAGGACCTGCGCGTTGACCTTTCTATCAAAACATCCTTTGTTTAGAATGAAAAGCTATTCACTGTTCAGGGCCTTATCTATAGGGTTGAGCCAGAGGATCCAATCCAGAGAGGAGAATTCGTTTACTTTGTATTAAATGAGCTCAGTTAAGAAGTCTCCATTTTGGCAGAAAGGTGCATTAATCACAAGGAAAAGAACAGATCTCGCTTTTCACAGCTTCTGGTGTGCTCTCCATCCAGCCACACAGTGAGGCTTTTGTTCCTGAAAAGTAGCACTGTATTTAAATACAGTAAATATAACAAAATTGCCTTCTTAAAATTACACGAGAGTTCCTCCAGCCCAGGATGCCTATAATGACCTCAGTGTTGCGCGACTAACTTTACGGCTTCAAAAAGGCTCTAAATTAGTTTGGACAGATGGGTTTTATCCCGGGGAAATCAATGACTTTTTGTGAGTCTGACTTAATTTTTATGCAGCTCTCACTTTGAGATGAAATTAAAATATGTATGAAAAACATATTAAAGTTTCCCCTGGGTCTACAGTTGTTTGTACATTTACAAGGTGTTAAAGAGATGATTTAAAAACTAACTCTATAAGGGATCAATGCAAGCAGACCATGATTTATGGTCTTTCATGACATTTTTGACACTTTCGGCCTAATGTCTTGTGCGTGTTGAACCGCTAATTATCTTTTAATTCATAAGGGCTTCGTGGTATTTTATAAGCGTAATATAATATATAGGGCTGGATCACATAGAAAAGCTCAGAGAACGACACGCTTTACACGTTTGGTGGAGTGGGGAACACGTGTAAGCAACTTTGGGCCGAACCAGGCTGGAAAGGCTTCGTCACGATGTGATGAAACTGAACCGCTGCTTTTATGCACCCACCGCCGGAAAATGCACAGACTTGACTTTTTGAAGGTGTGGACGGGGTCAAGGCTTCTGTGAATCAGAAACCATATTTCTAATACACAGCGAGTAGTTAACCGGTGCTGGAAAGATAGTGCACGCCTAATCAATATTGATGGACTGAATAAATAACTAAATGGTAACTGGACCAGAAGTGTATCTGAGTCTAGATTTTTCTCTTTCCTTCCAAGTCAGATTCTTCAACAAGGTTTCTTTCGTGATATGATACGTGTTCACCAAGCACCCCTGACCGCATCAGACAGTGTTCTACGCCCCGGGGGGACGGAAAAGGCGCGGTTCAGCCTGCGGGGAGCTCACAGTCTCAGAGCATGAGGCCTCCTGCCCTGGGAATGTCGCCTTAGAACGGGGACTTGATGGAACTGAGGCAATGGCTCAGCTGAGACTTGAAGCCAGAGACACAGTGTGGCTGATATTATTTCTGTTCCCACTTTACAGACAAGGAAATTGAGGCATGATAACATGCTATAGCTTCTCTCTAATTCTGCAGCTAGATGGTGACAGGGCTAGGTTCCAGCTCTTGACAGCTAGCTAGAGAGAAAATAATTGTGTGTGTGTATTGGGGGGGGTCATAACTAGGAGGACCACAAGCGCAAAATACTTAAGGGTTACCCCTGCCTCGTGTACAAAGATGTGTCCCTAAAAACACTGCCTGCTCACTGGCCACAGCCTCTGAAATGACCAGGAAATGCATCTGCAGTGGGAAGTGTATGCCAGTCTGTGAAGGGAGTCTCTCAGAGCCTCCCTGGATGGGGCAGAGTCACTCAGGACTCGGGCATCATGTGGAGGAGACGGGGCCCCTTCCACAGGCACCTGATCTCATCATCCACGGTTCTAGGCTTATATCAGACGGAAGGATCAATATCAAACCCATCTTACAGGTGATGAAACTGATCACAGGTTGAGTAGCTGTTACCGGTTACTAAGCTTGGTAAGAGGCCATGAGGCAGGCTGGTTGACTGCCAGCCCGCATTCTCACCACCTCCCTGGATAGCTTCAGACACTCTTCTGAGCACAGCCCATGACACCTGTGGGCCTGGGACAACCTGTGTGGCCCAGGACAGCCACAAAGAGGAGTGCTGGATGTGGTCTCAGGCAGCTTCATGGGGAAGGAGGGCGCGTGCAGTGAGCACAGCACAAGGGAGGCTGGTGCCCAGTGTCAGGAGACGGGCTCTGATCGGGCACAACTGATACTCACAGAGGGGAACACAGCAAGATGGAGAGAAGGGGAAGATTCACAGAGGGTACGGGTGTATGGGGCCCTGCATCGGGAACGGGTCTGGATGACAACACAGGGAATCTAACTGGTCACGACTGCTGCTTCCCTCCGGCAAGCACCGGTGGTACCATCACGGCCGAAGACAGAACCCCAGCAACGCAGGCTCCCCTGCCCTTCCTTCGCCACTTCTCCGGGCGTGCCGCTTCTGTGCTCATGGTTGCAGAATGGCTGCTGCACCGCCAGGCGTCACAGTCGCAGTTCATGCAAGAAGAAGGATGAAGCCAGAAGCAAGAGGGTGTGGCATCGGTACCAGGAACACACGGACATTACCAACTCTTATTCCATTGGCTTAACCTCTGTCATTTGGCCGTACTTAAGAGTATGTGGGGATAACATGCCAAACGGAAAGTTGTTGGCCCAGCCCTTGTGAATTCCCGCCAGCAGTACACGCCAGTTTCAGTTGTGCTACACCCCCTCCAACACTCGGGAAGGCCCGCCTCTTTAGCCTTAGCCATTCCAATGCGTTCACAGTGGTCTCCCACTGCGGTTTTCATTTGAAACCCCCTAATAACGAATGGTACGGAGCATCATTTCAGGTACTTATTGGTCATTCGTCTGTCTTCTTTGAAGTGTCTGAGCATTTTGGTCATTTAAAAAGATGGGTTGTCACCTTATCGCTGAGTTGGGTGAGCTCTTCACATGTTCTGGAGGCAGGCTCCTTGTACGATGGATGCGTGGCAAATACTTCCTTCCAGGTGGTGACTTAGCTTTTCATCCTTCAAACAATGTCTTTTGAGGAACAAAGGGTATTTGTTATGAAGTCCAATTTAGTGACTTTTTCTTTTATAATTTGTACTTGAAGAAACTTGTGGGTATCCTAAAGGTCTCAAAGATTTCCTCCTAGAAACTTTACAGTTTGAGGTTTTGCATTTAGGTCTATGATCCACTTTGAGTTGATTTTCATGTATGGTGTGAAGTAGGGGATGATGTCCCCTTACAGATATTCAAACGACCCAGCATTATTTCTTAAAAAAAACTTTCCTTTTTCCATTAAATGGCCTTGGAAATTTTGATCAAAATTAATTGGTCATGTTTGTGTGAGGCTATTTTTACAACCTCTCTCTGGGTTTTTTTTTAATCTCTTGCCTATACATTTGTACATATCAAACTATCTTACCCTAGCTGGATAGCTCAGTTGGTTAGAGCATTATCTGTATACTCAGAGGTTGTGAGTTCAATCCCCAATCACAGCACATACAGAAACAGATTGATGTTTCTGTCTGTCTGTCTCTCTCCCCCTTTCTCTCTCTCTAAAATCAATAAAAAAATCAAAAACAATCTTGAATGTGGTAGCTGTAAAGTGAGTCTTGAAATCAGATTGGGTGAGTTCCTCAAATTATCTTCAGTCGTTATAGGTGTTTTTGCATTTTAATATAAATTTTAGAATCAGCTTGCTTGTCAATTTCTACTTTTAAAAGTTCTACGGAATTCTCATTGGGTTTGTGTTGAATTTATAGATGCAATTTGTGGAGAATTGCCATCTCAGTAATAGATATAATAATTTATCAAAGGCTATGTGTCAATAACATTTATAAATAATATCTATTATAACTATCAGTGGATAAGAATCTAGGCACATAATCTATTTCTCTATTAGCTAGGCCTCCTTGACTTCCTCTCAGTGACATTTTATAGTTTATGGGGCAGAGGTCTTGGACACTTTCCATTAGACTTATCCCTCAGGTTGCTCGTGGGGAGCGCTTGAGCTGTAGAAGCTACAGGTTGTGTGCACAATGCATGACAAAATGAGCACACCAAACCCCGTTCAGAGTCCAGGAGAGAAATCTAGCTGAGACACAAAGTCGGGGGACACTACCTACAGGAAGTCTGTTTCTTTGGAAGATGATGACACATAGGAGATGTCATCTTGGAACTGTCGGGAGGGTAGAGAGCCAACAGTGGGCACAACCCCAGGTGAGGGTACTGATGGTAGTGACCTCTTAATCCTGTACACATGGGTCTCAGTGGGAACTAGTGGCTACCTTTTCCTCCAAGATGCCTTCTAAACTAACGGTGGCCTCCTCCTCCTTATGACTACAGGTGACACAACCAGTACAAGGATTTGAGACCTACCAGAAGCCTTGGAGACCACCTGGGCGATCCTTTTGAATTGATATTTGGGAAATAGAAGCCCTGACACATGTGCAAAATTTAATTTTGCACCTAATAATATGTATGTACAAATATAGATGTTATTATGCTTATTTTTAGATGAATGTATAAATAGAGTAGTATGCATATGAATATACATATCTTTAGATGAATATATGGATTAGTGTGCACACTGAACATAAATATATGTACTAATACACATATATAAATGTATGTATAAATATACATATTAGTATGTATCCTTAGATATGTGTGTGTGTGCCACTCCAGATCACAATCAAGGTGAGCCTGAGCCAATTCATATTTCTAGAGGAAGCAGAACACTGGAAGGTAACCCTTGTGAAGGCGAGGACCTAACTGTCACTTAGCTCATACTGTATGCCAGGTCCCAGACTAACAAGCCTCCTGATTATACTGCCAAGTTCCTGGATGCCACACAATTCTGTGTGTAAGTGGGTATTAGGCAACTACTAGCATCCCCTTTTAACAGATGAAGAAACAGGCTTAAATGAGTTAAATCACCCACAAGGAGTCGAAGGCAGGTCCTGTGACAGCAAAGTCTCTGAGGGGTTCCCTCTGCCCTGCTGAAAGTGATCGCTGATGAGCATGCCGGGGAAAATCACCGTCACTTCGTATTTTATGTGACAGGTTCCTGTAGCCAACATCACACCTGGGGAATTTTTATTTTTATCCACCCACGTGGAAAGCGATGCAAATGAGTACCATGCCTGCATTTATATTTGATTACTTTCTAGTTAAAGCAACTCATTAAACTGTTTACTCACATTTACGAGGCCGGGATTTGAATTTTTACGTATTGCAGTTAAACAGAGAGTGTTCTCCTAACTTTGCAGGCTCTGTGGTAGAACGGGCCCCGGATCGCCCGCGGGACTGGACGGCAGGCGAGGAGGGAACAGACCCTTGTGCATTCCGCTTGCTCCCACTGACTTGACTCGGGCAGACTCCGGCCAGGGCGGTGCGGCCCGCGCACACACACAGGAAGCCTTCCTCCTCTCCCCCGCACCGCAGGTGAGCAAAGCGGGCTGACGCGCTCCACCGGCACAAACTGGCTGTAAAAAGCGGTCATCAGGGTGAAATTAATTGCCCCCAAATGATGAAAGTAATAACCTCCTTGGTAGCTATTGTTTATTCAGGTTCTTTCTGTGTCAGGCACGCTGCTAGGCACTCCACACACAACCTCCCTGCTGCTCTCTTAAACGAGTCTGTTTCCTGGGCCAGGAACCCTGCACCCCATCCGTGTCCCCTGATGCCCATCCTTCAGGTCTCACCACCTTCCCTGGCCTCAGGCGAGGGTAGATGCTTTCATTCTGTTCCCTTAACTGCCCAGGTGTTCCCTGTCACAGCGCTTCCCTATCCTGGCGCTGGACTGTGACTGCGTGTCCGCCTGCCTCCCATTCCCATTAGACTGTCGGCCCTGGGGAGCCAGAGACCCTATCCATATTACTAAACGGTTATTCCAAAATAAATACTTTATCTCCAATCCCTATTTTATGCTCATCCACTGTTACTTGGTAAGGACTTACTATCTATTAATGGAATACAATAAGTATAATGATCATCTCTCTTTTATCGATAAAAAAAGCTGAGACTCAGCCTGACCAGATGGTGGCACAGTGGATAGAGTGCTGGACTGGGATGTGGAAGACCCAGGTTTGAGACCCCAAGGTCGCCTGCTTGAGTGCGGGCTCAGCTGGTTTAAGCAAGGTCACTCACTCTGCTGCAGCCCCCGCCCCCAATCAAGGCACGTATGAGAGAGCAATCAATGAACAACTAAGGTGCTGCAATGAAGAATTGATGCTTCTCATCTCTCTCCCTTCCTGTCTGTCTGTCCCTGTCTCTGTCACACACACACACAAAAAAAAACAAAAACAGGCTCAGCAAAGTTGCATCATCATTCAGAGAGAGAACCGGAAACCAGTATGTCTAAAAGCCTCTTCAACTATGTGTATTGCAGTCCTTATAGGAACTGTTGTACCCTCTCCTACGATACCATCTGACTCCACCCTAATCTCTCCTTAATTAGGAATATAGATTCACTATAGATTCATATATATATTTTGCCTGTACTTCTTGCTGCTCTCATGTTTTTGAGGCTGTATCCAAGAGACTTCCCTTATCTTATCTCCATCCCACCCCAAAGCAAACATCCTTCTGTTCTTGTCACCATCTCTTGTCGAGAATCAGAACATTTTAAACAGGAAGAGATCCTAACCACATGTCCAATTTCCTGTTCAGAGAGTAAAAATGATTTTCCAAAGTTCCCTGGCTCTTCACAGAAATGAGAATCAAGGTTCTTGGTCCTTCTATTATCCTAATTATTGATCAGCTACTCTGCCCAGAGCTAAAATCAAAGAGAGAGAGAGAGAGAGAGAGAGAGACTGCTCCTTCCTCTAGGAATAGGAGCAGTAACAGCGGGTGATGGAGAAGGGGAAGGGAAGCCGGCATTTTGCACAACTGTCTATTCCACCAGATACATCCATCCTCCTCCGCCCCCCTCCCACCACTGAGTCACTAGATGGTCCACAGTCATTGCTTTAATCTCTGTGTTTGCTTATTCAATCTGCACCTGCAGGGCCACTTCTGTTTTCCGTCTTCTAAGCCTCTTCCAGGCTCTGGTGTAAGTGCCCTACAGCACAGCCTGTCCTCAGCTGGACCAGAGAGAACGACTCCTGTCCTCCCCTGGGTTCTTCGTCCACTTGGGATGAAGTAAGAGCTTCGTTTAGGAACAGAACACGGCGACCTACCTGAGGACACAGGATACAGGTGCTACATCTTCATAACTCTTGCAAGCAGATATTGGAAAAATTCATGACAACTTATAGAAAAATAAATAGGATCTTTTGGGGGAGATATTTCCTCCTAGTCACTGAAATCACTATTCTAGAAATTCTCCGGTTGCTAAAACAAGCTATCCAAAGGATAACCATGCCCTGACCAGATATAGCTTAGTTGGTTAACCTTCATCCCAATATGCCAAGGTTGCGGGTTCGATCCCTGGTATGGCATGTATAAGACTCAACCAATGAATGCATAAAAACATGAAACAAATTGCATAAAAACATGAAACAAATTGACGTTTCTTTCTCTCCATTCCTTTCTCTCTAAAATCAATCAAAATCTTTTGTTTAAAAAAGGATAACCAACATAATTAGTGAGTTAAGAAATGGAATGAGGAATCAAACTTATTCTAGATCCCCTGATTGCTTCTCCTCAGCTCTGACCTTCTGCTCAGATGCCCCTGGGGCGGGTTATTAGCAGTGGATCAGTGTCTTCATTCTGTCAACTATTTCTGCAACGTCAGTCCGTCACTGAACTGGGAAGGCAGCGCCTCGCATACAAAGACCGAGGCCTCACTTCTTCTCCATCCACCAGCACGTCTGGGTCGTCTTGCTGCCGAACCTTAGCAATCCGAAGCAGGAGAACCCAACTTGGGGTATCCTGCAGTCATGGATCAACTAAATGAGACAGTCCAGGATTCTGAACCAGGAGGGAGACGCCCAAGGGAGAGGCAAATCCTGACAGGAAAGGCATCTGGGCTTGTGAGGAGGGTACCTTCGCTTTTTAGGCTACAGAATATCGGGGATTTATTCCATGCTTGTGTCTATAGAAACTTTGATACTTTGGTCACTCCATTCATAGTCATTCACTCTTAATTCCGAGAGAGGTGTGAGGAATGCTGAAGTGGCTGACAGGAGAGAATTGCAAAGGCTGAGAATACCCTAGACCAGTGTGCTTTAGACAGCAAAAAATCAAACAAAAAGAAGTCTGTTTCTGTGTAGGAAGTCAGCCTCCCCACAATAAACAACATCCTCCTTTCCCAATCCTCTGTTTCCCACAAAACACAAACATTGGTTTGAAGCTTCGTGATTTTCATGCCTTCCTGCCAGCCTTGATTGACCTTAGCCAAAGTGGCTTTCTATCAGTTGCTTGAAAATACCATGCTTCTTCCTGCCCCAGGGCCTTTGCATATGATTTTTCCTGTTCTTGGAATTCTCCTATTAGTTTATTTCCTTCTCCAATCTTTATATCCCTGCTCCATTCCTAATCCACCAGATTTCCAGCTCTGTTCAAATGTCCCATGGTTTGTTGGGGAAATCTCGCCATCACCATCTCCTCCAATTATGCATTAGATTTAATCTTAATATTGGCCACTCTCATAGCAATCTCTACCCTTACTGCAGAACACATCACAGTTGCATCGTTGCTCATGTGATTATTTGGTCAACGTCTTTCTCCTCCCTACGATGACCTCTCTGAGGGCACAGACTGGGTATGTCTTACTCACCCTGCTTTGCTCGTGCCTATCACACAGTAGCGCCCAACAAACACCTTTTGAGCGAAGCTTTGAATCACTGCCAAGGTCTGTCAGTTATGTGAGGGACCCCGGCAAGAATCAACTGATAAATCCAGTCTTAAAACCTTACCAGGGAAGCGGTGGCACTGAACCCCAAATCACCAGCTGTCATGTAAGTTCATACCCCAAGTCTGGACTGCTCCGGAATCCCCAAACACAGGTTGGTATGTGCTCAGCCTCTCCTTTGCCTTCAGGGAGTTTCAGCCAGAGAGTGCTCTGTGGTTTAATTTTCTCTTTCAAAAGTAAGTGCTATAACAAAACACCAAGAGCCACGGCGGAACCCTAGAACAGTGCACCATGGCCAGCCCCATCCTTGGAAGGCTAGCCACAGACATGGAGAGATTATTAACACAATAAACCATAATTCTGCAAATTTGTACTCAGGGACCTTTTTATTGCCTGGTTGGGGACTATTTAATCTATGGCTGGACTCCTTGGTTACTGGATTACTTGGTTACTAAGTAACCAGGTAACTGACACATGGATCACAAGGATTTACAAAAGACGCTGTATCCAATATTAATTTTTATGAACTCAGTAAAAAACTCTAGTTACATATTTAGACTTTTTAATGACATTTATGGCATTTTAATATCCACATTCCATATCATAACCAATTTCCTAACAGGCTTCGGTTTCCTCATAATCCTGGCTCTGAGAAAGCTTATTTGAGTGTTTTGCCTTTATTGATAATTTTTTTATTTTTAAAACTCCCTGGCACCCTAATAAATGATATTAAAATTAAAATGCCCTAAAAATGTTTCCATAAAGTACATATATATTCTAGGTCTTGTTCTTCTGTGAAATTTTCATTCACAATATGGTGAAAAGGGCCTATTTCACCCTTTGGCCATACCGTGTAATCTCTGAGCCTCAGTTTCCCTTCGAGTGACAGTGATTCCTCGATTTGCAGAGATTCCTCAATTTGCTGTGCATTAAATGAAATAATATGGGGGGACATTTTATAACCTGCAAAATGGCATAAAGTGTTTTACTATTAATAATAATGCTATAGAAATGTTCTATTCTTATCAACCCATCCCTACCTTTGAATCTTTGATTCCACGTGCGCTGTGTTTGCAGTAACAGCCTTATAACAACTTTTACGCAAATGCCAGCCTCCTAAAACATAATTTTGTGCAAGTACTTTCTTCCAAATCCCGATTGGGAGCCCAGGAAGAATGGAAGTGCCCCATCTCAATGGCTTGGACCTCACGGCATTCACACTGAGCCTTGGCTGGTGAGTTTCAGTCCCATCACACAGCATCCTCAAGCAGGCTGGGTGGCAGGGTCAGCACCCAGGTCTAGGCGGAGGCCACCCTTCTGAGATGGAGCCTGTCCCAGTGCTGGGACAAACTCCTCTGGGGACTGTGTTCAGAGCTCTCCGTTCTCTGTAGCCCTTGGCCTGCCCTTGCCACACCAGTGGTCTTAAGGAGACACGAGGACTTCGATGAGCAGAAACCTGAAAGAAGGTAAGGTTGGAGTGTTGGAGGTACCAGTTCACCCCAAGCTCGTGTCTGTACCTACAGACTGGGTTTTCCACTGGGGCGAGTCCCCGACTTTGCATGTTCCCTCCCCAGAAGGAGGAGGGAACTTAGCAATGTGACCCTTTGGCACCTGCAGTAGGTAGCACATTTGAGAGGCTGTCTGCCAGCTCTCCGAGGTCCAAGGCAGCCAGGATGGTGAGGAACTCATGGGACAGTCACATGGAAAGAGAGCCTCACCCCCCCCCCCGCCCCCGTGTTCTCCCGTGCAACCCTACGGAACAAACGAGAGCCAGCACTGGTACGACCCACACCTCTCTAGAAGGCAAGGAACATTTATCTTAGTTCATTCCTTCCTAATAATCCAAGAAGAGGAACATAATGATCTAGCTGAGGAAAATGAGGTTCAGAGAGGGGAAGTGGCTAGTCTGAGTCCTCAAGGCTGGGGGTGACAGAACCAGTCTTGGGGAGGTCCTTAACCAGGCCTCTGTCCACTGTCCCATGGCCACGCCCCACCTGGCTCATGGCCTGTGCTGTTAGCTCTGCTCAGCCTGTCTCTCCCAGACCGGACCCTCTGCACAGCCTCACCCTGAGCATCGGGATAAACATGGAGCCCGACGCAACAATCATTACAGACACTTTTCCCCCTTTCAAAATCTAATTCAAAATACCGTGTAAGACCCTGGTTGCCACTTAATTCGTGATGAGCCCTGAGCATCTTCTTTTCCCCTCTCTCCTTAGATGACAAAGAGGCATTAGATTGCAAAATAAGCATTTTTTTCCTAATGAGGTAATTGCCACCGCCACAATGGTGAACCCACCAAGCAATGGTGCCGCGAATTCAATCCTATCAACTGCTCACAGTCCTCTACTATTTGAGAAGTTTACATAATGCCAGGGTAAGACGTCCTGTCTGGGGAAGCTTGGCAGACGAAACTGGGTTTTAGTTTGAAAAGAAGAGACGGATTCTTCGAGGCGCATCCCAATTCTAATAGTGACAACACTGTCGCACAGGAAGTCAGAGCGGTCTGACTTCAACCACACTGATTCTTAAGAACTGATTTAACAAATTACCCGATGAGCAGCATGTGGGAAGAATGCCTTTAAACAGAGCATTCACGCCAGGGCGGCTCGTTCCCCGTGGGGGGAGGCGTTCTCCCTCCCCTCCCTGCTCCTCCCCTCCAGTGGCCCTGCCCTGAGAATGCCCTCTGAAGAAGGCAGCAGATTATGGGCATGAAAAGCGGAGGGAAGAGAACGGGGTGGCCGAGTCCACCGTGGCGCTTTGTGAGAAATAAATGCCCGCTCCTGAGCAATGCCTGCCTCCCCCAGAGGAAGGCTTGGGCTTTGAGTCTCCAGTGAACAGGTTCCCCGGAGCCAGGAGAAAGGGGTGGGGCGCCTGGCACGACCCTCTGCCACAGGCAGCCTGAGTGAGGGTTCCTCACCCCGTGAGCTGTCCTTGCTCTCAGGGGGACACCGTGGGCCCGCCAGGACTGTTCACCCCTGCCCCTCCGGCAGCCTGAATAATAGATGAGCGAAATAATAGGTAACACATGTGGGAGCTTTCACAGTTTACAAAGTGCTTTTACACAGTCCTTACAAGGCAGGGCCCCTCCAGCAGGCAGGCCGCTCCCTTCCGACTTCTGAGGCTCCAGCTTCATTCGGAAGGTATAAATTCTAAAATAGGTTTTATAATGATAACATTTTTACTGTTTACACGTAACAAATTAGGGCGTTTAATACACACACAAACAGCAGCAATGCAGCTCTTTCTGATCGTGCTACTGTGCAGATCATTATAGAATATTAAAAATAATCATTTATGAGGCTTTATAGGCAATACAGTTCAGTCCTAGGGCACAAGTTTACAGTTACAAGCTCATGGGCCTTTTCTTCCTGGTCTGTGACCAGGCTGCCGCGTACGTTTCAGAACCGGTCAGACAGCGAGGCGGGACACCACTGCGTCTTCTCTGGATCGCACAGAGGTGGGTGGATTCCACGGAGGCGGGTGGATTCCGCGATGACCACCCTTCAAGGGCACGGGGGAGGGGGGGCACATTCTGCTGAACTTCGCGGATCCCATGCCAGGGACATCCTCATGGCCCAGTGTGTTAAATATATAGCCTCGTGCACAGAGAGCGAGAAATAACGTTCTTCCAAGGAGCAGCAGTACAGTATGAATGACGGAATAAGCCCTTGGGTGGGCGACAGCCAGGGGCAGCGGACAGACCCAATGTTTAGTTCTGGGTGTCGTTTTCGGAGGGATTCTGTTCCCTTGGCCTGTGTACAGCATCTTATATGATTTGGTCACAGGGCTATAAGTTGAGAAATCATGGTGGTGCCCTCAACGTTCCCCCTCTGAGAAAAATCACCCTTTGGATTTAGTCACACTATTGTTGATTGAGGTGGCAATAATCCCCGTGGAGCTGAGAGACAACTGTTCCCCTCCAAGATAGATACAATGTAATCTAATGTCCTACTGGAGTGGCTGAGATGGTTCTCTGTGAAGAGTTAAACACCCTGGAGTTCTCTACAGAAGTCAGACCATTGGTTATTTTTAGTGGTTATACTTGGGCTGTGATTCAGTGACATCTTTTCTCAGACTACCTTGGGGGGGAAATTTTTTTTATCTCTTTGAACAGAAAGTCGAAAGGGAAAGTCAGCTACTGGCAGCTCAGTTGGGGCTTCAGCTCCACCCCTCGGCTCTGCTCCTGCTTTGCCCACCGTCCTGTGCCCACCCAGAGTTGAGTTGGAAATGACTGAGCATGGCCTCCAGCATTTAATGCACATCTCACAAGCAGACGCACGGACGGCCTGTGTTCCGGACGATATCTACAAGGGCGTCCATAGGGAGAACCGCTTTGGAAGACAGAGACAGTGTCTCCCTCCGAGCAGAGGGCAGGAGCGCTGAATGTCCATTATAAAAGACGCGGGTCTCGGGATTCCTGCCACACACATACATCACCTGGCCCTCTTCGCAAACCTGGCTCAGGGATCAGATGCCACTCTGCTGGTCCTCACGCTGTCTGCTGTAATGAAGTCCTTCGTCTCTGACCCAGGAGTCTGGTGTCTTCTCCCAACATCCATGAAACTGTGGCGGTCTAATTGTTTTTAGCTTGCAACTGGGGTAAAATATCAGGTCCTTTATAATACCTGACGAACCACGTTTTTCTGCCAGGTTGGATTTTGGTATGGACATAACATGTCTGCCATTAGCACGGGGGCAATAGGCTTTCTTGCTTAAGGTTTGTGGGACAGAGAGGAAATCTCTCCCGTAATTATAGGCTCTGAGCCCTCGCCTTCATTCTGATTGGGTCGATATAGGTCATGAGCTTACACCTGGAACGAAAGAGTCACTGGGAGAAACGCAAGGCTCACTGCTTCAGCCCAGGCTCCTGACCAGTTGTTGGTAAGGTCAGCTTCTGCTGAGTCACATGGGGGTCCGTAGGGACCGAAGAAAACCTGCATTCCATCAGGAAGGGGAAAGAGATGAGGAATGTTGACAACCAAGAGTCTCCCGGAGGACAGTGTGACAGCCCCCATTTGCTCTGTGCGTCTGCGGCCCAGCCAGCGGATGTGTTCCTCAGAACACTCACTAGCACACACTCCCTCCTACCAACGTCACATGGAGCTCGGCCAGTGGTGCTTTCCAGCGGCTCATATTTCAAGCCAATAGCCACGCATTTAGGCATTAAGGGATCTGGTTCAGATCATAAATGTTATACAAATGAACCAGTATGGATTAAATGTTGCCAGAGCCTATAATGGCTAAACGAGGGTCATGCTTTCAGGCTGGTTAATAGACTCTAATACACTAAATGGCTTTATGAAACTCGAGTCCAAAGGCATGCATCATAAGTGTGAAGTTGTAGATGGTCTTGTAGAAAAGCGGCACATCGCAAACAATCTGCCTTCCGCTCATAGAGGAACGTTGGAATATAAGCTGAATGCCGACTGAGGTGGTGCTCTGGGGAGGGAGGGCTACCCCAGGTTTTTGATGGTGCCCAGTTATTTCACAGGGGAGCTATTCGCGTCAGGGGTCGGGGTTGTGCTGGTGAGTATTATGGTGCTTTCCCTGTTTGGAGCTCCACGCCTTCTCTTTGATCCCAAACGATGCCTAGAATGTACTTCTGAGAGACTGCTTAGAAGCCAGTTCCCACATCAGCCTTTGCAGGGAAAAACTATTCTGCAGGTGCAAGCCCTTCCTCATCGACTGGCCAGTTAACTCATAAAGGCATCCTTTCCACCATCAGAGCGGGCTACATGTCACTACACTTCTCTGAGCTTGTTCTGTTATTGTCCCTAAGTAGATAATTTTACATATGTCACAGATTGCTGTATTAAATAAGATAGTGCATATAAAACAAAAATCCCCTAAGATAATACCTGGCATATAATAGAGACCCCGTAAATGTTAGTTGCTATTTAATTAAATTCAGAAAGTATATATTCATAGGCAACATGGTTTTCTAATTAAAGTCAAAAGTCAGGACCTTTTCTCTCCCCAATTTCAATGCTATAAAATACATACATACTCTTTATTCTTCCCTTCTGAAAGACTACCTCTTCAAATTACTATGTAGCCCAGAAAATGCTTCATCTGTTTTGGTATCTGGAAAGTCATTTCATAATAATAATAATAATAATAAAATGAATATGCATGCACTGTGTGTTGTAGGAAGAATAATGAACCCCAAAGATATATCTGCCTCCTCACCCCTGCAACGTGTGGCTGTGTTACCTAAATGGCACACAGGACTCTGCAGATGGGATCGAGGTAAGGACCTTGAAATGGGGTGAACAGCCTAGATTATCCTGGTGTGCCCAGTTTAATCATAAAGTCAGATTTCCTTGCCCAGCTTCTATCAGAGGCAGACACGACAATGATAGAAGGGTCAGAGAGATGCAATGTTGCCTCTCTGAAGATGAACAAGGAGGGCTAAGAGCCAAGGCTTGCGGGCAGGCCCTGGGAGCTGGGGGAGACGGGGGACACATTCTCCCCTGGAGCTAACAGAGAGGAATGCAGCACAGCCCACAACTTAATTCCAGCCCAGTATCAGACTCCTAACCCACAGGACCCGTAAGATACTATTTCTATGTTGTTTGAAGCCACGCTATTTGTGGTCATTTGTTACAACAGCGGAAGAGAACAGACACACAATGAAACAGGCACGGCTCTAAGCGGTTTAACACAATGTATCTCATGCAAACTTCACAGAAACCCTCTAAGGTAAGTGCCCAGAGAAAATGAATATTTAGAGAGATTAAGTCGTTCAAGACCTCACTGCTAGGACTTCACCACTACGCCTGACAATTTCTTCCCATATTGGGAAGAAATTTGCTGGAGAAAGTTGCTGTCTTTTCCTTGTTATCCGATTCCTCACAAAATGCAGTAGTAAAAAATTGAATTCCATGAATAATTTAAAATTGTAAAGAAACTATGTAATAGTGACTTTTCCTCTGGATTGTCTCTTGCGTCTCCCCCGACAATAATGTACCAGTTTTGCCTGGAGCTACTGACGGGTCCCCATTCTCCAGGTTCTTTGCTAAGAGACCCATGGCAGCTCCGGTGGGACTTCTCAAGGGACTGTTAGCCACCTATGTAAACAGGACACTGTGATGGAGACATTCTCACCTTACAGAGAGAACACAGCTATCCACAGTGCCCAGAGCGTGGGTGTGGTCGCCTCACTCAAGACTTGCAACGAAGGTTCTGGACATGTCCATCTCGGCCCCCATCCATCTGGGGAACACCGAGCAACATGCCCTTAAGTTCCTAACATTTCTAAGCATCCCCAAGGACTATAATTTTTATTTTTTTACTGTTATAATTTCATTCTTGCTTTTACTTTGTATTCCTGACAACCCTACTACCCTGAAGGGTTCCCAGCCTCCTCCCAAACCAGCCCAAAAGATCCTGTCTCCCCTCTCATTTCTCCTGGGAAGCAATTACCCACTCTAATCCATCCAGCTGAAAGTTAGCTACTGTTATCTTTTGCTTTTCTTGAACACTGAATTAAAACTCATATTTTCTTAATCTTTCAAGCCTTCCACCCCCCCCCCCACACACACACACACAAAAGAAAAGAACAAACAAAAGCAGACCGCTTCCTAAAAGCCAGGGAGGAGGAGGGCTGGACAGGGCTGAGGGCCATGCTGGGCCAGCGGTAACAGGGAGCGGCACCCCTGCCCAGTCATTATTTCAGGGGGGAACCGACCATGTGAACGAGGCATCAGACCATCTCAGAACACCCTAAGGGATCCTAGAGCTAATCGAATCCTAATTTTTTTGCTTCAGAGTTGAAGATCTGAGGCCCAGAAGCAGATGTGGGGTTGACACGGGAGTCTACCCTTTCCTGCCCGGCACAGGGCCTGCCGCTCCGTGTGCTGAAACAATCCCAGGAGCCGTGGGGTCGGCTCGGCGCACCTTGTGCGTTCCTCTTCCTGCCTCTTCGTCGCTCTTAAGTTTCTGACATCCACGCTCTCCCGCCGCCCGCTCCCCCAGCAGCGTGGCTTATTCAGGAGCCCTCGCCCGATGACTCGAGCGAGGCCCGAGTGGGGCTCGGCACGTCCTGAGCGGGTCCAGGGCTCCAGCATGTTTGTTTTGTGAAATGGAGACTACGTCCTACTTCATATCGACTTCCTCGCCCATCAATCATTTCTTTCTGGCCACGGTGTCATGGAAGGAATGTGACTTGGTCATACACAGAGGTGATTAAGTCTCTGAGCATCCAGACTCCTTTGGTGGGGGGATTTTGTCATGGCAAATGCTTACTTAATGACTAACTCGAGTTTTTGTTTCTTAACCACTTTGGCCTTGATACTACCGAAGTGAGCGGAGGCACAGCGCCCGTGGGTGACTGGGCTCAAGGGGAGACGTGGGAAAGAAGAGAAAACACAGAGGTGGGGAAGGGGAAGGGACAGGACAGGAGAGTGGGGGAGGGAGACAAGAGGTGGAGGGGGGTGCGAAAAAGTTGGAAAATGATGGAAAAATAAAGAGTCAGAGAAGGAGAAGGAGAGGGGAAATAAAAGGAAGAGAGGAGAATAAGGAAGAAAAACATAAAAGCAATTTGGAAGAGGAGAGAGAGCTATAGAATAAGAGGCAGCATTGGAGAAGGGACAAGAGGTCACCACCGGAAGGGAAGGAGGAAGGTAGGGAAAGGAGAAGGGAGGGAAGGGAAAGGGGGAGGGGAAGGGGAAGGGAGTCTCACTCATCCCCCAGGACACCCTGACCTCCCTTCCTCATCCAGAAGCCACTGCACAAAGCTTGGAGGACTGCAGAAGTAGGGACCACGTCGGGGACACTAGCTGCTCTGGAGTTGGGGAACACTTCCAAGCAAGTCAGATGGCCTGCTACAGTGCACCCCTAAGAAAAGGGGCTGCCTGTGACTATGGATATAGCATGGCATTTTCTAACATTAAGAAAAATCAAAGAGCAATTTAAGTAATCATGGAAGTCTCTTTAAAAGATGATAAAGGGCATTGCATTGGGTGACATCCACCCAGCAAACTGCCCTAAACTCCCTCTTCATCCTCCGTCTGTCCAATTCCTCTTAGCTCAGCTGATCTCCTGTCTCTTCTTCTCCTCCACTGCCTCATTCTCCGTCCGCCCCTCCCCGTTTTCTTCCGTAATGTAAATAAATTAGCCCCCGCCTGCCTTATCCATGTGCCGATGTGCACGGAAAGCGCTGGACCTGATGGGCCAGTGCTGACTCCCCCCTGCCCGGTCTGTGCTGGCTGTGGTCATTACTGACTGCCTAAGCAAGGGCACCAAGCACCTGCTCTGAGCCTGGTGGTGTTCTTGCTGCCAGCAGGGGCCCCAGGCCGGCCGGGAGCACCCTGCACCCAGCATCTGGCAGTCTCATAGAATTACTTGTGCATTTCACACATTCTCCAAACCCTCCCCAGGGGTTCCCCTCCAGCTCAGCCAGCTCCTCCTCCTTCTCAATTGCTCCCCCGCTCCATTTGCAGGCGCTTTTCTCCCGACCCCACTGGTGCCCCTCTGCTCCTCCCCCCATTATTTTCTTTTCTGTTCTCATCAGATCCCTTCCCAAACCTAAAAGCTGCCAGGGGGTCAGACAAACAGAGAGTACCATGAAACCTACCTTGAGAACTGCTGATCCCGTCACACCCATACATTGCGCAGGTGGGGAAACTGAGGCCAAGAGAGAGGGAGTGACTTCCTCAAGTTCACCCTATGACTTACTTATCTGCAGATCTACCCCTCCCCCAATCCAATTCTACTGAAGGCGTTTCTCTTTGGGACGAAACGAGACACCCTCTCGCTATCCCCAGCCTCCCTGCTTCCCACCTCTCAAGGAATTTCTCCAATTCCTTGTGAAATACCACAGGAGTCAGCCTGCAGGCAGGCAGGGGCATCTTAAAAGTCTATCCAGTCTCTACCCGCCACGAGAGGTTTGATATTACCGTATTTCTTCATGTATAAGACACACTTTAATTAGGGGCCAGAAATTTGAAAAAAATATATTGCATAAAGTTAGTGAACTCAAGTTCTATTTATCATAAAATCCATAGAACTCCTCATCCGCATGAAGAAGGGAGACATGCAAGTAAAAAACCTACAACCACTGTATAAGACACACCCAGTTTTTAGACCCTAAACTTTTTCGGAAATGGGTACGTCTTATTCGTGGGGAATACGGTATCTTTCCAGGTTAGCCCTAACTTCTGGCGAAGAAGACCACGCAGCTGTGGACGCCAGTCCCGAGTATGGTGCTGGTACCCCGGCGGTGCTTCTTCTGGCCCGTGACACTGATGTGCTGGGGCCGTGGGACAGGGCAGGGCAGGGTAGGGCAGGCGGGGGCGCACATGGAAAACACCGGGAACAAGCAGGATGTGGGAGGGCCGTTGGGGGATCCCCAGAATAGGAACTATCTGTGTGGCTGACATTCATCTGAACACTGCACTGCAGGTCCGCTTCCTTGGCTGCCATGGGAGGCAGACGTCCCACGTGCACTGTGTTGGGAGCTCCCTGCATGGTAACGAGGGTGAGTAAGACAGTGTGTGAACAGGTGTGCCCATGCACTGCCTGTCATCGTGGGGATAGAACAGCTTCACACTGGAGGGGGCACAGTTTGTTGGGCGTGGGGGCTTCTCATTTTGGACCTGTCCTATTAAAGCCAAACCAACAAGAAGACTGTAAGGAAACAGGCACCCACACGCATCGGCCAGGCAGGGATGCGTACGTGAATCCTGTGAGCCAATGGCTCCGTCTCCGGGAGCCCAGCCTTCAGACACGAGCAGACAAAGCCGTGTGACTAAGGATGGTCACTGAGAACCGCACGAGATGAGCACAAAGCTGACCATGTCCATTGGATTGAACGCTTTCATCACTTTGAAAAGACTGAAGGAAGCTGCTGGGTCTGACAGGAGGCGATCTCCAAGGCCTCGCGGGACGTGACAAGGGAGGCGTAGAGCAATGTGCGATTCGCCTCCATGCATGTGACACGCACACACACACACATCTGCTCATAGATGTGCAGGGGAAGAACCGCGAGGCGCGGGGCGCGCTGCCAGATACCGAGAGGGCTGCCTTGGCAGGTGGATGCCGGGTCGGCAGAGAAGGACCCAGGCTGGCCCTGCGTCACACCCGCGCCGCACCGTCTGAATACCGTCCAAACAGGCCCAGGGGTCATTTCCGGGACAGCCGGCTTTTCCACACCAATATCATTCGCGTGTGCCTGGATGTGCAGACAGGGCCTCAAGTCCTCCACCTCTCCCCGCTCCCCCCCGCCACAGAAAGGACGACTCTTTCACGAGGCACATTTGGGAAACTCTCAAAATACTTGTTAAAATAACGGCAGAAACGTCAGGAGGCAAGGGCGAGGCAGCCGTCGCCCGTGCGGGGTGCGGGGGTCAGCGTACCCGACATCCCCAGTTATTTCAGCTGGCCCGCCTGGCTCTACACGCTCCGCTAAGCATGGCGGCAGTTGGGCCAGGAATAATAGCTGCAGATTTGAGAACTCGGGGCGGGGGAGGGGGAGTAAGCCTTGGCGAGTTGTTCGCTTCCTATGCTGTAAAAACTCAAATGCCAGGGGCTGGGGGTGGGGGTGGGGGGTGTGCAGGGAGACAAAACAACATCTTTGTCTTAACCCTTCAGTGCAGCGAGTTCGGGTTTGCAAGCTTGCACACACTGCTGGTGCCTTCTGGGCCTTCACGTTCTGGCGTCCGGCGCACACAAGATACAAATGAAAAGAACTGGAGGTTTAATTCAGAATCTGGACAAAAGGCCCCGACACACGTGTCTCTACCAGAATGTTTGGGTGGGGGGTGGGGAGGGCAGGGAGTGACACCACATGTCACTGGCCAGTGCATATAGGCTGCTTTTGGACTTTGATTGGAGGACTCATTCTGATTTTAACAAGTTTGCCGAGAAGACCTTCAGCTGGGCTTCATATGAGGCCCTGCTATTTTTAATATAAATGTAATGTTTTTAAATCCATCAGCGGTATCCTAAACCAGATTTGGTCGTAAGCAGCTGTGCTGAAATTGTAAAATCTCACCCTTGTGTCTGGTTTCACATCTGGTAACTCACAGCTAACAGTTACAACTCTCCAATAGTAATTAAATGTTTTCTTTAAAAGAAAAAAAAGCACCCACAATCATATACGGCAGAATGCATTATTAAAGGGGGGTATTTTGATTCACAACAAACAGCGCCAGGAAGGATCCAGTGAGAATTTTATAGGTAGCTGGGTCCTTTTAGGTACTTTTTCTAAAGGTGTTGATCAAAACAAGTACATGTTGCAAAGAAGCAAAGGCAGTTTGCAACTGGGTGGATATTGAGTAACATTCAGGGACCGTAATTGCTGGTGGGGAGAGTGCCTCCTCTTTGATGTCAACCCCTGGCTTTTCCTTTTTGTTTCAGAAAGGAAGAAACTTCAAAAGCCGTAATTTCAGGACAATAAAGCACACACATTAATATAGGTACCAACTTTAACTGTTCTTGAGCTCAGAACAAAGTTTCAGGGTGAGAATGTGCTAGCAGGAAGGAAAGAAAATTCCAGTATTTGTACATTTCTCTCCACGCATCATTTTGAATATGATTAAGTGGCATCAAGTACACAGATCTTTAACTTCTAGAAGTACTGACACATGTCACTCGGTGAAAACAGCTCATTCCTTATATTTTGAAATATATGGTTTTATTTTATTGTATTAGGTGAAACCTACCGGCTTACAGATTCTGGCAGAACTGGTAGGCTGTAGAATAGGTGTTCTATAAAACTAGAAATAGATTTGAGCTTCCCAATGCTTTTCATTTTTTAGGTTAACACTTTCATTTTATCAACTCTTACTGAAGCATAACAAACATAAAGAAAAAAAAGGCACAAATTGTAACTGAATATAGCTTAATTTTTTTTTTTTTTTTTGAAATGAAGTTTTCTTCCTATGCGTTTTAAGTGTAGATTTCCATGGCTTTTAGGACATTTTTTGAGCTGCACAACCGTCCTCTCACTCCAGGTTTTAAAATCTAACGATTTATTTTTAAGTGACAATGACAAGGAGAAAGATCAGGGAAGCAAGGCAAGGGAACCCCTGAAACAGAGCGAGCGTGGGGGCCCAACGTGTGACGCTGAGTGGCGTGGTCCTTGGCACTTCTGCGAAGGAAGTGGGAATCGTGCAGTCACCTTAGAACCAACCGGTATCTCAGTAGGAACCCTACAAAGATCCCCTGTCACAGCAGGTGGCAAACTTCCCGTCCCCTCCGCTCTTCCTCAGGTCTCCATAGTAAGAAGGCTTCTGCTCTAAGGGCTGTTGGATCCCAGCAACCTCGGAAGACAGTGAGCCAGAATCTGTTGGGAGAGCACAGATCTCAGCCACCCGACCCCCGACATAAATGACTGGAGCGGAGGTGTTAATGACTTTAGAACAAAATTAGCAGGGGTGGACAGTCTGAACAAAGCAGGTGTCATTGGAATCACCCAGGACTTGGAAAACTGGCCGTGGACAGAAGCAAGGTGCCAATGGTCTAAGCAGAGAAGCAGCTGTCCCTGTAGAAGTGGTGGCTTCTTCATCTCCTCCTTTCCTGGGTCCTGTTGATGCTGCTCCTTCCCACTGAAGGGGAAGTGGGGGTCTGTGCATCCCCCAGGAGGGGAGGGGGAAAGCCGTGGGGTTGGAGGGGGCTGGAACAATAAAACATACCGCTTTGAGTTATTAAAAAGCTCCCTGTACAAGGCTCTGCCCGCCCCTGGACAGCGACTGCTGGGAGAGTCAGGACACAGAATCACGTATCTGCTTCCCTAGGTGGAGGCTTAAAATGAGATTTGCTGACACGGTGTGCAGCTCCCTGAGCTGAAAGCCAAGTGCACACTCAGGGTACTGGTGCCCTGGTATGCGCTGCTGTGATATCCACAGAGGAGACCTTTAGGGTCTAGGGCAGGTGCAAGAGCCTGGAAAGGTGATTCAAGACCAGGCACGGCCCTGTATAAAGCTCATGGCTAATCCCGCAGCCTAGCACACTGCCTAGCCCGGGAGTGATGCCACATGAATGCCCGATGGGTGGATGGGTGCACAGGACATGGTGACCACAGCACTGTCGGGAGACTGGACACGTGGTCTGGGACCTGCCTCAGCCCCGGCTCCATGACTTCTTCTCTTGGGGCCTCCTTCACTCATCCAAAGTTGGAGATTTTACTGAGACATTCGATGGCCACACATGTCTTGTTATAAACTGGCGAGAAAAGCCCAGGAATCCAGCCAATGGTCAGCAGCCGAAACAATTCCCTATCTATTCTGGACCATTGAATTCTCACAGACCCATCTGTCCTCTGAGAAAACACACCCAACGACAGGCCAGGCAGCTAGCACTGTCTGCTTTCCAACTCTCCCTGCGCTGTCCTGCCCACACCTCCGCTCCAGTAAAGACAAAGAGAAAGAGAGAGGCCCTCCCCGGGAGGAGGAAGGACTCCATCCTTTTCACAGATCCTTAACTTTGGCTCCATTCAGAACCAGCTGTCCTTTGAACCCTGCCATGCAAAGAGAATTGACATGGAGTGGTCATTTCATTCCCCCCCACCACCTCAGGGCAAACATTAACCACTGGCTACAGCAGGACCACCTGCAATGTGTTAGTCATTAAAAAGGTCACCGTTACTAAACATTTTAAACTGTGAATAGCTTCAGATTAAATTAGGTGTAAAAAAAGTCATTTCCTCTCTGTGATAAAGTCAAACACCTGCAGTAGGGCTCATGTTTACTGGGGACATAAAGAGCCTCTCCCGCTCACAGACCCTGTTGGGGGACGGGGACACAAAGCCCCGTTCTGTCAGCCGTCTCTCTGCCCCGTGTAACAGGATTCTCCCAGTTGGGGCGGGGACTGTGCGCTTGGCTCCATGAGGCACCTGATGACCGCGCAGGTGGGAATCAAAACCTCAGACCGCGCTGGCCTCCCTGGGGCGCTTCAACAGGGCGACTGGGGTGTGCTCCTAGGCACGCCTTCCTTTCTCCTGTGCTGCACCTCGTTTTAAAGCACTAGGGTGTTGAGCACGCTATCAGCCTGCTGCAGTTACCCTCCGTGCCCGTTTCCGGCCCTCGTGCTGGGCGCCGTGCTAAGTGTCAGCCCAGACCATGCATACCACCCCTTCCGCCGACCTCGGGAAGCGGGCATTCTGACCGCGTTTCACAGAGGAACACGCTCGGGCTTTGAGTGGGAGGCTCCCCGCTTCTAAGTGGGCGGCTCAGGATGCGCCCCCCTTGCCGCTATCCGGGCGAGGCCATCCTGCTCCTTCTACTGACTCAGGGTCAAGCAGAGCGCCGTCTCGCCAGCCCTTCCCCCATCCGGTCCGGCCTCGCACCAGCCCTCCGCACCACCCTCCCCACCCTGTCACCCCACGGTCCCAGCACCGCCCGAGAGCCCCTGCTTGCTGCCCATTCTCCTCCACGGGTAATGTGCTGTCGCGGTGGGAACGCCGGGGCGGTGCCCAGCCTTAGCTTGGTGCGTCAAGAAGAAACGAGCAGATGAACCGGCAAGTCCTGGGGGTGAGCCCAGGTGTCCGTGGCTCCGAGCTGGTCTCCTGACTGCACAGCAGTGACCCCTGCTCAGCTGGACAGCGGTGCCGGGCTCACCAGCAGGAAACACTACCAGCTTCAAAGGCTGTTTCCAACTCTGGCCTGCACTTCCGTCTCAATGTGCCCGCTTCAAAGAATTGTTTAATGTGTAGAACTATCTGTCTCCAGATTTCGACTAATTCTAGGTATTACAGCTGGCATTCTGGGCGGAAGCTGGGGGCTGGCTGCTTCCGCCCTCAGTCCTTACCCGCAGCACGTGTGTCCGTCCTAATGTCCTTCCTTCCGTCATTCGTGGAAGGGTCTGTCCCTGCTCCTCACCGCGGGTTCCCAGCACGGCGTTCTACATCTCATCAGTATTGCTCAGCCTTTGCTGGGGAAAATCACTATCTCAACCCTTTTATCTAGAGAGACGGGCTTTCTCACTGTCCCGACATCTCTCGTCTATCTTTCTTCATCGGTCTCTGCTTTCCAAACCTGTGTCTGCGATAGGGCCATCGTGCAAACTCAATAAATACTTGTTGCAACCAAAATAAGCTGCCCATTCTCCTATTTGCCATATAATTTCTTATTTAAAGTTGGGAATTTGAGAAAGGTACGTGCTCAGTCCCACACTCCATGACAGCTCTCAGACACGGACATCACTGTGCCCAGCTAGGAGGACACGTATGCCCCACGACGAGAGCTGGGAATTGCTGAGAAGAATGGAGAATAAGGAGGAAATGATTTTGAAATTATTTTAGTCATAATCAAAGACAATTTACCTGAACATTTCCTAACAGAATGATAGAAATTTTGTTTGTCTGAAAAGAGAATATTTGTTGCAATGTTAAATGACCAATAAATAACATGTTTCCAACAAATAAATTTCTATTAATTTAAAAAACAGAATAAAATTGCAGCAGATGCCTACTACGGCATATTATTCGTTTCTTATAAAGAATGAGTTGGGCCTGACCAGGCGGTGGTGCAGTGGATAGAGCGTCAGACTGGGATGCGGAGGACCCAGGTTCGAGACCCCGAGCTCACCAGCTTGAGTGTGGGCTCATCTGGTTTGAGCAAAAAGCTCGCCAGCTTGGACCCAAGGTCGCTGGCTCCAGCAAGGGGTGGCTCGGTCTGCTGAAGGCCCACGGTCAAGGCACATGTGAGAAAGCAATCAATGAACAACTAAGGTGTTGCAATGACAGCGAAAAACTAATGATTGATGCTTCTCACCTCTCTCCGTTCCTGTCTGTCTGTCTCTATCTATCTCTCTCTCTGACTCTGAAAAAAAAAAAAAAGAATGAGTTGGCTCTTTACTTACTGACCTAAAAGTATCTACATGGCATATTGCTAAATGAAATAAATAAATAAGTTCTCTAGAACACAGTTACTTATGTTTTAACAATGTGTTTATTTGTGTGCGGTGGAGAAAAGTGTGAAAGGGTGCTCACCAAGCTGTTAAACTCTGTCGCCAAACAGAAGGGTTGGAGGTAGAAGGAAGTCACTGACTTTTTTATATATGTTCATACTGCTTCACTCTCTACAATGAGTACTGCTTTGGAATGAAAAAATATATATTAGAAAATAAAGATTTAAAGTAAAGTGCAATGTCTCCCCTGGAACAGGGCCTATATCCCAGCTGAATAATAATCTTCTGAGTGTTCAGTGACTCGGGAGTTAACCTCCTCTTCTTGCTCCATGTCCCTGGTGAGCTCGTCTCTTGCTCACAAGTCCCGTTATCAAGAATAAGTGGCAGGCTGCTGGGAACGGACCCTAAGGAAGCATCCCAGAAGAAAGCCCTCTCCTGGGGGTTATTTATCACATGGCTATTTCCTAAGACCGTAATACTGGGTACAACATAAATGCCCTACAACAGGGGAAGAGCTGAATAAATCATACGTTCACTTGGAAATACTGGGAACCAGTAACTGTGAGGCATCCAACACTTTATAGCACCCTGGGAAGTCCCTGTCTTATAATGTTAATTGAAAAACAGGGTACACAACATTAAATGAATTCTTTGAGTACAATTCTATAAAGATCAGAAAGACACAAGATACAAAGAGACACACCCAACAGACTGAAGTGGCATTCAGGGACACTTAGGAGCAGCCCCCCAAGCTCCTACACTCAGGTTATTACAGGAACATAGCAGTCTCCCTGGGGAAGCCACGCTTACTTGTATAAACCACAGCAGGTCTGGCTGAAAACCAATGAAAATGATGGCACTTTGGCCTGAGAGCAACACCATCATATTTTTTCCCTTCCTTCCTACTGCACTGCAGGAGAGAGCTGCATGTATCTCAGAAGATGGGGTGGGGGGGGGAAATGAGATGCTTTTTGTTTGTTTTGTCCTGGGAGCTCTCAATTTGTATTCATCTTAAACCTTATAAGGAAATGGTCATTCTAGTTCAATTTGTTGAAAATCCCAAGAGAAAAGTCATTTAAAGGCTACAGAAAGAGGTTGGCCTACAGAAAAGGTGAACCGACGACCACTTGACCGGGCGTCAGGTGGTCTCATGTCCATTGGTTTGTCCGTTCCTTCATTCGTGTCTGCTGTGGAAGGCCAACTTGTGCCAGCCATCTGGCCCCTGCTCTTGGGCAGCTCTATCTACAGTGAACAGCCAAGGACATGACCAAGTAGTCACAGGGTTATTAAGACCTGTGGTCAGAAAGCACATACAAACTATGAAGAAGAAAATCTCTGATTCTTCTTAAGACGGTAGGTTGGACGCCGAAACAGAGGTAACACCTGAATAACCCTGGGTCCCGTTGTGCGGGCTATTAGAAATACAGTTGTTAAGAACAAGATTTTGGAGTTAGGCTCAAGTTCCAGCTTCCCCAGGAAGTATGGGACATTGGGCAAGTTATTTAACCTCACAGAGCGACTTCCTCATCAGTGCAGAAAGATAACATTACACGCCTCATCAGACAAGTGTTAGAATTCCAGAAGTTGCCAGTGCCTGCTCCAGCATAGAGCCCAGCGCATAATTCCAGCTGAATGAGAGGTGGCTTTATTTCCATGAAATAACTGCTTGGCCTCAGCCATCTGGGCCAGACGGGCGGAGGGTTAGATACTAGTGCGGAACAGAATTAGTTTGCTGCTGCAGGCCCTGGATTTTGATCTGCAGGGTGTGGGGCCAGGCTCTTAAGCATTTCAACCATTACTATTAATCATTTCTCCTGGAAACCTTTCCAGAGTCCTCCTCCTGAGAAAATACTGTCAATGCGCTGTGGGTGTGTGAGCAGAAGGGATCTGACTCGTGTGGGAGCCACTCAGCCCTTCCCTGGGGTGGGCCAAATTAAAAGGAGATTGTGGGCCTCTCTCTCGCTGCGCTGGGCCCCTCTGGGGAGGGCTTCTGGACAGCACAGCCGTCCGGATTGTCATCACAGCTAAGCGCTCATTTCTCAGCCGCCGCCCTGTGTCAGTCACTGCGTGCATCCTGGTGGGGCTGCAGGAAAGGCCCCTGCAGAGCAGTAAGGGGCCCGACCACATCCTGCACAGGGCTGCGCGGCTGGGCCCAGCTCGCTGGGGACGGCGGGGGAAAGCGGCCAATCGGAACCAGGCGCCCCCCATGACGCCCCTCCCACTGTGCGGCGTCATCTTGGATGGCGTCCTCTAGGCATTCTCTCCCTGCTTTTCAGAAGTTCGTGCTAGGCCACTCTGCTTTTACAAAAGACCTACATTAGTACCTGTTTTTCCTCATGAAAAGAAATCCAGAAAGGATTTTCACCTCTGAAAAGGGCGAGAAGCAGAAACGGGGTTCGGCACTGGCTGTGCAGCAGGCTGTCAGGGAGAGAGAACACGCCCCGAGCAGAGCGGAGGGCGCTGCTTTTCCACGTCATAGCTATTTGGTATGATTTGGTAGGTTAATTTTTTGGGTCTGAGACACTCAAAATGTTTTTCATATAAGTTATCGAGGGAAACCTCCCGGAAGCATCTACTGAACAATTCTAGTCACTATCGCATGTTAACCTGGACAAACAGGGCCATCCACGTACATAACAAGAATGAAAGCCTAGTTCCCTGGAGTCCTGAATTCCTTGTAGGAATCTCTGCTTTAACCACGTGCTGTTATCAGGCCCATTTCATAGGTAAGAAAATTGAGTGCAATTGCACAGCTTGCAGGAAGGAGGAGCAGCTCGGGTCCAAATCCTGGCAGAAGGGTTCTGAGCCTGCGGACTTTGTTTCTGCGCACAGCTGCCTCCTGACGAAAACACTCGAAGAGCAAGCGCCAGGTTACGGGGCCCTCGAAGGAGCCCCGCCAGCCCGCCAGCCCGCGGAGGTCCCACACGACAGCCCGGGGGGAAAACAAAGAGGTCTCCTAGAGTTTCTCCTGGAGTGGTGGGGATGAAATGAGCCCGCCTTGGCCGCGTCTCAAAGCTAAGACTGATTTCTAGGTTAGAAAGAGCCATGCACAAAAAGCCACCAGCAAGTGAACAACAAAGCATCTTGGAAGTTCAAAGAAGGAGAAGTGGCACCTCGCCCCTTGAGTCCTAGGGCTAACCTGGCACTGCCACGCCCCCCGTGGGATTAAGACGTGTGACAAGTTATTGTAATGGAATCTAATTAGGGATCAGGAAGCCTTCGTTTTGAATCCTGGCTGAGACTCCTGCCATCTGTGGGGCCTGTGGGGGCGAGGGGGAGGGGCTCATTAACCTCTCTGACCCTGTTTTCTCTTCCTTACCCTGGGGGACTTTTCACCCCTTATTGCCACTGCCACCATGCTAGCTTCCTGTTCCACAGGAGGGCCCAGGATTCTTTCTCTGACTCCCTGTGGCCAACCTGGGCTGAGAATGGAGCACCGTCTGGGTTCCCACTCCCCGGAGCCCGCATCTGAGAGGGTGCTCTGCATCCAGGGGGTCTGTCCAGATGTTCTCATGCCACCACGGACAGTGCAGGGGGGAGGCAGAGCTGGGCGGAGGGAGACGCTGAGGTGAGGCAGTTACAATACTGGTTTCAGCCTAACTTACAGGAGCTCCGGAGGGACAGGGCTCTTGCCAGCTGCCCTGTTGGGCACAATTTGCCCCTGCATTTCACCACCGCTGGGAAGAGGCTGTATCCTTGGGCAAGGGTGCTCTCTCAGTCAAGGTCATTGGCTCAGCTGCCAGCTCTTCTTAGCCAACACTCCTGGGAATCTGGAGGGAGTGAGCGCACCAGCTACACAATTATTGACCATTTCAAGATGGCAGCCCTGTGCACCAAACTGAACAGCCAGCTCTTCTCAGTGCTGGGCCCTGGGCAGTGACACACCCACACAGCTGCCCTGGAAGGTGGTTCTGGGGCAAAGCGGTGCCCCCTGGTGTTGTGGAAAGGAATTACACACAGAGAGAAACCACATAATGCTCATTGCCTTACAGAATATACTTCCTCTTCCGTTCGGGCCTCATACAGGGTGAGTCCAGCATAGCTTTGGTGGCAGACTTGTCCTTACGGCATTTTGAGGGTCGTGTCGACTCCTTGCTGCAAGTGCTGGGGCCAAGAGGCATTCTCTGGCCTCCTGACTGCCAGGGTTTGGGGTTTTGATTCTCAGCATCCTGACCTTCGCTCACCCGACGACAGACAGTGGAAAAGCCCATCCCCTTCTGAGTGTGGCCTTAACCAACCGGCAGGGACTGAAGAGTCCCCCTTCTGCCCATGTGGACCAGCGAACATTCCTTCCTCCACGGTGGGCTCCTCATTCTCCCTCTGCCTTGGGCCTTGGTTGCCTGCTCCTTCCTCAGCCTCCGAGTCACGGAAGTCTCTTGAAATTAGTGCAAATAAATGTTGCATGTGATTGTGTTTTCATCAGCCAAAGCCCAGGATCTCTGGACCTGGTCTATCAGTCCTCTCAAATAAAACGTGAAACAGAGAATAATCCCTCTACACAGTCCATCAGAGTTTCATTTTCTCTCCCTTTTTAAACTGGGTCCTAACCCGGATTCGGGGCCCCCTGGATCCCAGTAAACTTGCTCAATAAGACGCAGTGTTTGCCGCGTGCGCGCTCACACAGACCTGCCCAGCCGGCCGCAGCCATCAGCCTCCTCCCTGCGCCCTGTCCATGCTGGCTTGAGAGCGCCGCTGAGTGGGCTGGACCGCTCCTCTATTTCCTTCTACCTATTGGATGGCTTGAAGCGTTTTCTGTTTCACAGTAGCAGTGGGCAGAAGGCGGCCTCCCTTTGGTAACATGCTGGGTGTATCGAGAGGCGGGGCTGAGACTCAACCCCGTTTTCCACGCCCTCTCCCCAACCCTCCGAACGTAAACATGAAGGAAATGGAGTTGTTCTCTGAATTCTAGCTACAAAAAAATAAATAAATAAAATGTGTATTTAGCATTCTGCAATAGTCACCAATACATATGGTCTATAAGAAACAGTAAGTGATTGTATAAACTTACAAAGTATTTACCCAGGTAATGACCTGGCTGTGGTGTGTGTGTGTGTGTGTGTGTGTGTGTGTGTGTGTGTGTGATCAGCGTATTATATATACCTAAACACTGCTTAAATTCCACAAACTTCAAAGATTCACGAGAACAGCAGACTACTTGATGGGCGTGGGGGTAATAGGAGAGGTTATTTAGATCACGATAAACTACACTTTATATTACATGTTAGACATTTTCATTCTTGAAACTTTTATTTCACACCACGTGGTTCTCACTGGTCATGTCACGCCGTCTCACCAGCTTCCAAGTCTCTCTGCCCCCTTCTCAGAAGCAGGAGAGGGTCCCTTTTCCCAAGTACACCACCAGCCAGGCTGCCTGTGCTCATCTTGACTCCAGGTGACATATCCACTACCCTTCCCACTCTCTTCCAGTAACCAAGGATTTTTCTTTTCTATACACAAATAAATTTAATTCTCTCCTTCAAAAGAGGTCCAGTTCTGCTGATTTGAAGGCATCAAAGTCTACCTTGTTATAGAGGTAATATATGTAAAGTATTTACTGACGCAGATGAATGTATTTGAACTAAACCAGATTCTTAAGACCCTTAAGCTGTTCTCAGGTGGATTTAGAATAAAATCGGACTTCTTCCCTCGGCCTACCAGGCTGTGCGTGAGCTTCCCCGCCTACTCTCCAACCTCCAGGGATCCCATTCCGCCCACCCTGGCCGATCGGACCCCACAGCCCGCATCCTCGGGTTCTCAGGACTCTGCATCTGCGTTTCCACCACCTACACAGCTCCTCCCCACGTGCTCCCGGGGACGAGCCCCTGCTACCCTTCACGCCTCAGCTCCTGGTCACCTCCCTAGAGAGGACGACTCCCACGCCATCACTCAGATTAGCTCCGCCCCCTCTCACCTGCAGTGATTCAGTCTCCTGCTGCCTGTTCTTCACAAACTACATTTACACTGTTTGACTACTTGTCCCCTTGCTTTATTTAGCACGTGTCTGCCCAGGTTAGAAAGTCAACCCTTTGAGGGCAGGGGCCCCGTCTGTCTGGCTCACTCGATAAACCAGCCCGCAAAACCTAGCGGAGCGACCTCTGATATGCCTTATTTACATGAGTGAGTGAACGGAATGAACGGGCCCCTAGTACACATTCCTTCCTCCTCTCACATAGGAATTGTGTGTGCGTGCGTGCGTGCGTGCACGTGCACATATGTGCACATGCAGACACATATCTATATCATACATGTCTCTCATTTCGACCGTCTCAGCAATCCTATGAGCCATTACTATCGCTGTTAACATTTTCCTAGTAAGGAAATTGAGCAGGTTACAGACTGGTTAAGTTACTAACCTTCAGTTCACACAGCTCACAGAGCTGTGCACACACACACACACACACACACACACCCTTGTGTGTACGTGCTTTGCACAGATTAACCTGAAACTAGCTTAAGGAAAGCACACCTGTTTTCGGTTTTGCTTTAATTTTTACCGCAGTGTAACGGATATGCAGTAAATGCACATATCCCGGGGCAGTTCACACGCACGCACATCATCACCAACCCGGTGAAGTCAGGGCGCATCTTGGTCCACCCGCCACTCCTTCCTGGTCCCCAAAGATGACTACTATCCTGACCTCTATCACCACAGAATAGTTCTGCTTGTTTTTGTGTTTAATATGAGTAGCATCATACTACTGGTACCCCTTTTTGGGGGAGGTCTACTTCATTCTCCACTATATCTGAAGATTCCCCTGTTATATCTGAAGATTCTCCCAGCAATTGCTCAGTACTTGCTACATAGCATTCCACTGTGCAAACAATCCCAGTATATCTATCTGTTCAGCTGTTGACGGACTATACATTGTTTCTAGTTTGGGCCTTTTCCCTGCTATGTGAACAGTTTGTACACACTGACTGGTGAGCACACACATTCCTTCCCATTGCACATACACCTAGAAGTGAGTCAAAGGGAAAGAATACATTTGGCTGCAGTACATATTGCTATAGTTTTCCAAAGTCTTTGCCCAAAACGAGGGTCTAATATATGAGATTCCAGCATCTCTTTGCATCCTAACTATGGAGGGCATTTCAGGGGACTAAAACATTAAGAATAGCTGGTGTGCAGTATGTCAGACACTAGAGCGACATCCCAGACCTTCCAAACTGAGCCCACAGAAGCCCCGGGCAGCAGCTCGAAGTTCAGCGGAGATTCCCACTGCTGCCTCCCACCCGTGACGTTGAGAGAGCCAGGCGAGCCCCGGAGATGGGAACAATTGCAGGCTTCATCTGTGTCATGAGGGTGAAACCCATTATTATGAAAAATGTTAACCTTTCCTCTTTTGGGCAGAAATAGCTAGTGCTGTCAGGGAATGCCTTGTTTAGAGAACCCTGTGGTTTCAAAAGAACTTTTAAAGTTCCAAAGACTAAAAAACAAAAACAAATATTCATCTGCTCCACAAAACCATTTTTTTTTTTTATGTTATTCTACCGGCCGCTCTGTCACCAAAGTGTTCAAGACAAGACTAGTCATCATGCAAGGAGTGTCCCGTATCAAAGACGGGTCTCTCTCTCTCTCATTGGAGGCCCACTGGGGACTCACTGCACCTCGCCTCATTATAATTGACAGGTAGGAATATGCCCGACCTGCCTTTGCTTTGAAACTTTCTAAGAAACTCCACTCTTACCATGAACAGAAAATAGGGCAGCCATGTTACTTCCTATGTCAGGCAGGGACAATTCAGGTTGGGGCTACATGCTCTACCCCCACTTGGAGTGTCATTCGAGCATGCAGACTTGAAGCTTCAACAAGAACAGCAACGTCCGATTGCCCTCTGAGCTGGCAAACACTGCTGTCCACCACAACTCATCCTCCCCTCCCGGGCCCTTCCTGGCATCTCCCTCATGCTCAGGTGGGGCAGTGGGACTGACTCTGACCGATGAGCTGTAAGTGGAGTGACTTCGGCCCCATCTGTACTGGAGCTTCGAGCCCCCTCCCAGCCTCGGGATGGTAGCAGTGGCTCTCAGGATGGAGGCTGCTCTGAGCACGTGGAACAGAGCCTGTGGCTCACTGCCACGGAGATGTCTGTGTCACCTGTCACTGCAGCACGGGCTCTCCTGCCCTCGTTGATACACGCCCCCTCTCACTCGGCTTGCGCCCTCCTTGTGTGTGCTGCCTGCCTCGCTCCCTCTGTCAGGAGCCAGGGACCCCAAACACGGCCTCTTTGAAGGAAGAAGCTCTGATATGGAAGGAGTGTTCTGAACGGCGTACTTAGTGTGCCACCAGTTATTTAATGTTTAAACAGCAAATAGTACGCACCCGTTAAACAAGCCCTCCTGTCAGTAACTGGCGAGGGGGTGGGAGGGGAGACCGGGAGGTGAACCGGAGGCTTCCCCTGCAGCGGCTCGCGGGGTGGGGGGCTGACGTGGGAACCCTGCAGGGCTGATGAGTGGAAGTGGGCAGCGTTTAGAATGTCCGGGCTCAGTTGTCCAGGCTGGTCCTAAAAGATGATGTCTCACTCACCCTCTTACATGAAGTGTGTGTGTGTGGGGGGAACAACAGGGAGGAAGAATAAGGAGAGAAAGAGCATCATCAAATGGTGCTTTAGGTACCAGAAAGTCTAGTCCGGCTATGAGCACAGAAAAGAGGAGAAACAACCCACATAGGAGGCTGTTTTCTTTCAAGTCACCCTGGAGAGCCCAATAAGTCAGGTCTACGTGGTGCCCACTGCGGCAGAAACCATCTCTCTCCTGCTCACTGTTGTCAATTAAAAGCTTAATCTAACACCCAGCACACGGGAAGAGCCTGACCAGGTTGTCCAGTGAATGGAGAGACCGAGGAACGAACAAATGAGCGAGAAAGAAGACTGACACTGAGAACTCCCCTCACGGTAGCTCTTCTCAAGCTTTTCTTTCTGGTTCCAACACCTTGCAGGAAATTCCCCAATGACAATTCTCCCTGACAATCAGCACGGAGGAGCATAGCCCCTCTCAGCTCCTTCCGGAGTTTGTGACGGGCCTGCCCACCTCAGTGTTCAGTCAGCCCTCCTTGTAATCTGTTTGCCAACTTTGCCAAAGCACAAACTCAGTAGGCTAAGTGACACTGGTGCTGGTGGCCGCTGACACCCGAAAGCCAGATCCTGTCTTTTCCTCGACCCCCGAAATCAACATCAGAGGAGAGAGCGCCGGTCTGGGAGTCGGGCTGCCTGGGTCTAATCCCAGCCCTGTCGCTGTGTCTGTCCTTTCTTAGGGTCTTTACTGCCTCTTCTGCAAAATGAGGAGATTAGCTTAGGCCAGGAGTTGTATATCCGAACCACCAAGAGCCTGTTAAACATGTAAATTCCTAATCGCACCCCCAGAGTTCCCGACCCCCAAGTGCTGGAGTCATGGAACCTGCATTTTAATACCTCCCCCCACCCCCACCCCGGGTGGTAGTGTCCTGGTTGACTTCTCCAACCACACCTGCAAGTAGAGAATCTTTAGGCTGCTCTAAAAGTCCAGCGTTTAATGATCCTGTCCCAATAACTTCATAAATATTGCATTCTCTCCCAGAAGGTGTTTTTAGGTGATAAACAAGTCGATCCCTGCTGATGGGCGGTGACTCTGAGTGGCTGTCCGTCGGGAGCCATGGACAGAAGGCTCCCACTTCCTGCCGTTAGCTCCGCCAGGAAGCCCTGGGTCAGCACTTCCTGCAGCCTCTTCAGCTAAAGCGCCTTCCTTTCATCTTCCAGTTCCTCTGCGCGTTTCCTCGCCGTCCACTTAAAAGGGCTGGCGCGGGGATTCTGCTGAGTAAGCCTGTTCCTTCACATTGATTTGAGACGTAGCCCCGAAACTCCTTTGGAGTGTCTGTTATACTCACAGGCAGTCTTTCCTGGCTCCCTGGCAAGCATGCGGGGGCTCCCCAGAGAGAAGACACGTCCATGCTGCTAAACGGGCCCCCACTTTGCCCAGGAACACCCAAGGCACACAGATCTGTCACGTGACAAAGCCCTACCCAAAACTAAACAAATCCTAAAGGCGGCCGTAGGAGAAAATTCCTTTCAGGAAAGATGGGGGAGGGCCCGTGATGTAAGGTGCTATTTTGTCCTCTCTTCCGGCTCTGTATAGGCCTCTGATGCCCCCCAAATCCCTAAATCCTTTCCTCCCACATTTCCCCTAGGAGCCAATTTCAGGGCTGCCTGGCTTCCCAGGCAGTCTCAAGTCATTCTGTCGTCCCAGGCCTCCCTCAGGGAAATCTAGAGTTAATCATGCACAGAGTCTGGGTCTCAACCCCAGAATTTTAAGTCTCTTGCTGAGGCTCAAGATGGGAATGCCGGGCATGGTGCCCACCCCATGTCCCAGAGCAGCAGTGCTGAGCACACAAGATATGCAGCGTGAGGTCATGCCCTGGTGACATCCAAAATGGACCTTTCTGAAAAATTTCATGAAATTCATGACCAACTGTCGTCAGCCTCGGAGGGCTAAGAGCCCGAAATCCTGGAGTTGGCCGCATCCTGTTTTGATATGGTTCTTTCCTTGGTGACTCGCGGAAACTATCCCCTTCTCTCCTTTCCTAACTTCATTTCACTTTTCCTCCATTCAAACACCAGCATGTTGCCGCTGCTTCCGCTACAGCAACGACAACATTTTCAATTACGCTCTCGCATGTGTCAGGTATAGTACGGTCTAATTTAATCTTCATTACACATCGCCATATTGCAATTATCCATGCGAGCCAAGTGTTAACACACAGTTAAACCTGCTACCCCTTTGTCACTGATTTACAAAGGAGGTGCCTGAAAAGAAGCAGATGTCATAATTACACGCTTATCCAGCTCATTTTAAAGTAAGTCTCTGAGCAAATTGCAGATGAGCCCGGCATGTCTTGAAATTAATGTAGTGATGGGACACTAATGCCGCGATTCCTTATGGTTTTGTCAGTGCGCCCTACTTCTGGAATGTGCGATAAAATTATATTAATACTCTGTGCTAATGAGATTAATGAATACGAACACGCCGGAGAAGAATGGAGCCCTTTGTTCAACTATTGAAAAAAAAAATAACATATAGGTAATTAAAAAGAATTAATCAAAGCATGTACAGCCTCATTTATATTAAATTAATTTGTCTGGTTTCATTTCTAATAATTAATCACTTTCTGCAAATTATAAAGCACTTCAGGCGGATGGAAGCACTACTGTAGGAGTTGTGATTCAGAATATTTAGAACGATCAAGGTGGTCCCTGTGGGTTCATATTAATTAAGGTTTAACAGTTTGGAAAATTGTAGCAATATTTTATGATTCATGTAATTAAACTCTGTAACAAAATGTCACAACTGCTAGTTACTTCTGCGCCTGTGATTTATATCTTCCTCCTTATGGAGAGGAAGCAGCAGAAACAAGGGCGCGGAAACGTGCCGACACAGCGGATGGCAAAGCAAGCCAGTGGGCTCAGCGCAAACCGGGGCACGCTGTCTGGGGCACGGCGCCCCCTTCCCCCGGCAAACCCCACCATGGGGCTATGCAAATCGGACTGAGTCGTACGACCTGACATATGGTCGAAATCTCACAGGTCTCTCCCGGCATATTTGCTTGAATAAAAACAAAAAGGCAAGAGCAGGGAGCCTCCTTCCCAAACGGAAGAGGGTACATTACAAACTCCCTTGGACGGACACGCCTGGGCTGCTAGAACCCAAACTCCCAGAAGGAAAGGCAGCGGTTACCTCGGGCACAACCCAGTCTGGTTTGTACGACCAGGGTTCCTCCTAGAAACCACTGCCTACCCGTCCCTGGGGACCCAGAAGGCGGACTGCGGTGGGGAGTGCCCCCTAAGGACAGTAGCATAGGAAAGCTGCGTCCTTTCTGGCCGTGGGTGGCTCTCCTCCCTGGCCGTGGAGGGCCAGAGAGAGCCACCTGATGCCTAATCAAGACATGGGTCTCATTCTTTCCTGTGCATAAGAAGCACCTGGGGGTTCTCCCCCTAAAACCGATGTGCTGGCTTTTCCCCTGCCTCCTCCAGCCACTCCCTGCTGTGTCCCCAGTCTGTGCCCAAGGAGCTGATTTCTGAAGACGGGGTCTCCTGGCCCCTCGCCGGCTGGACTGCAGCTGCATTCTGTATAAGAGAGGCACCTGCTAAAGATGGGAAGAAAGGAGGGGAAAGAGGCCAGGTGGTCCTTTTCTTTGTTGTTCTTACTCTGGTCCATCCAGTGTCTCTCCTCCAGACTGAACCCTCCAGAAGTGACCAGAGTCCCCTTGGGCTCCAGTGACACTGTTCCCCTCCTCTCTCCAGCTCAGCAGCGCTAATGGCTGCTGGCGGTTGCTGACTTCTGGGTGTCTGACCATCCTTATTGGGTCCCTGAAGCTAACTCTTTCTTCTGTAACAACATACTTTCTTAAAGTTCTTTCATTAAATAGCTGATAGTGAATTCACTTCTGGGCATTACCTGAGCGAGTTTAATAGGCTGAGGCCCCAGCATCTTTTAAACCATTCTTGATGATTCCATTCCATATGGTGAGGAAACCCTTCATCGGACAGATTCTGGGAAAAGCTGGTGTCTCCAAAAAAGTACTTACTCTAAGCCAGGTTCTAAGTCCTTAAAATACATGGACATATCGCATCCTCATAACAACTCAAAGAAGCAGGTGCTATTTTTATGCCCATCTGAGAGACCATAAAGAACGTACCAAGGTCATACAGCTTGTAAGTAGTGAAAATAGCAGTGAATCTTGAATCTTCCCTATAACTACTCTGCGCTACAGTGATGCGTTTGGTCAATTTAGTTTAAAGAATATTTTTAAAAATGGGAGAACCTGCTTTCTTATCCCCACTTAAATATTCAATTATATATTTGCCCATTCATTCCAAAACAGTTCAGCAGCAAAAACAGGCACCGGGAGAGCTCTACTCCTCTTATCAAGGCCAGAGAACAAAAAGATTCAGAAACAGCTAGGTGAACAAATACGTAAGCAAATAAATTTAAAGGATCACGTGATGAGTTGGACATACTATGTTGAGGGATCTCTGGAGAGTGAGAAGTGTGTTCCAGCCAGGGGCAGGAAGCCTTCACAGCAAAGGGGACCCTTGAGATGGAACGCAGAAGAAATAGGCTCATCATCAGAAAGCGCAGCGTGGGACAACAGCCACACACTGTTTGTACCCCTTGAGGACAGGTGTGCGCGCACAAGGCAGCGGCTGGGTCTGAGATGGCAGGCTGGTTTTAAAGGGCCATTTATCCCCATCACTCGGCTTTTCTATTTTACCATCTAAGCCCAGAAGAACCCCACCGCTTTTCAGCGAGGGAAACATCAGGATCGTATTGGGGCTTAAGGAGATCAGTGCACCAGTGCCATGGGAAATAGACCGGAATAAGCCACATCGAGACTCAGGGTCACCCTTTGGGAGATGGGCTGAACTTCGGGCGAGAGACAGTGAGCTCGGAACAAAAGCCTTCACTGTCTGGAGGAAGACGGTGGCTGCTCCTGAGGAAATTCTAATGCATTGATTTTTCTCCTCGCTGGTCCGGTGCAGCGTCTGGCTATTAAACGTAACGTGTGTGGTCTGCTAACGATACGGAGCTGCCCGGTTCTGCCAGGCCCTTCGGGAAGCTCTGGTCCCTCTCAGCACACACTCAAATTGGATTAGCTTGGAAATGAGAAAAACCATGCTTTTTTATGCCTGCAAGCGGGTGATAGGCATTTTGGGACTCCCATGGGAAGGAATATACACCCCCGCCCCCCACCCCGACCAGCAGCCATGGTGTTACATGTCTGAAAATGGCACTCATTAGGAACATTGTATGTTTGTTTTGTTTTTAGACAGTCTGCCACCCATTGTTTCGCTCAAGTATGAAATCCGCCCAGGGTGCCCGGTAGGTAATGTCTTTGTTCTGACACCGCCATGGCGGAGAGGAGGCTAATGGGTGGACAGCAGAGCCGGCTCCCAGACAAATGATGATGAAGTGAGCTATTTAAGAAATCATCAAAAAAAAAAAAAAAAAAAAGAAGAAGAAGAAAAGAAAGAGGCACAGCCCCATGAGCTGCCTCTCCAAAGCGACAGGGCTAAAGGAGCCGAAAGCCACCAGCCCGCGGTCCCGCCTCACAGTTATGATTTAATTCCCGTTTTGACATCAGTCAACGTATATTAATAACTTCAGCCAGAGAAAGCAATGCCCGGGGCGCACATTTACAGTGACGTGCCCGCATCTAGGAAACACGTGTCTGATTGCCAATTAAACCCCGAACAAGCTCAACCATTTCCACTGATCCAGGCCTAGAACGTGGCACCGCATTTCAAACAGCACCCTGGGACCCTGTCAGAACCTTCCCGTGGCACATTCCCTTAGGAACTGACCCCGCTTTTATCTACGCAAGCCTGGTCTCATGGGATGATCGCATCTGTTACTCAGAAGAGGGGGTGGGGTGGGGTGGGCTTACAGATTGCAGAGTCCAACCCCAGACCTGAAGCAATATTCTCCTCCACCTGACAAGTGATAGTTCACTTTCAGGGCTCTGGTTTGGAGAAGGCCTACGCTCCAGGGGAGCTATGGGGTTTGCCCAGGAACCAACGGCTGTCAAGTCAGAGTCCTGCTGTATCCCAGATCAATCAATCAGTCAGTCAATCAGTCAGTCAACCAATCTATGTATCCCCCCATCCGCCCAACATCTATCCAGGGCACAGCTGCCCCCACTCCGAGGCAGGTGAGTGCACCTATGAAAACTTTCATCGGCAGAAACGGCATCAAAGTAAGAAGCAATTACCATGGTTTATAATTTTAAAAAAATTTAGAATTCCCAGATGCCCACAATAATCTAGCAAATCACGCTAAATGACACACGAAACCTAAAACAACAGGAACACTGCAAAAACGGAAATGGTCTGATGAAGACACAGCTCGTGTACAGCTGAGCAAGCCTGGGGAGGCCACCCTCGCTCCCTGGGTGCCACTGCCTGCACAGCAGCTGTGGCGGAACCAGCGCCGGGCAGGTCCCGTGTCCCCTTCCCACCGTCTTGGCACAGGAAGCCCTCACTTGACCTTGTCAACAGGTCCTTGGAAACTGCGACTTTAAGCAAAAGGACAATAACAAAGTCCATTCTGCCACAGGCTAATTGATACACATGGGTTAAGTTCCTATAGAATACTCTGGTCACAAAAAAATCATGGCCAAACTTCTAAAGAAAGGCCCCCCAAACACTTCTAATATTAAACGTTGAAATAAATGTGAGCTATGCATACATTTAGGACAAATGAGTAATAGCAAATAAGATCATTCTTTTCTTACCTGCTTGTTCCAGTTCAGGGTCGCAGGGGGTGGGAGCCTCTCCAGGCAGCTCAGGGCCCAAGGCAGGACTCCATCCTGGGCAGGGTGCCCTTCCATCACAGCGCTACCCACACCTACACCCACTCAGACCAGGACAACAGAGATGCCAATTCACCTTACCTGCACATCCTCGGGCTGTGGGAGGGAACCAGGGTCCCCAGAGAAATCCACACAGACAGGGGCCCCAGCCAGGAATCAGACATTTTTTTCATCAATGTTATAATGAAATGATGTTGTATTCAAGGAGCTGATTCAACAATAAAAATATTCTTCAGCTTTCTTTCAGTTTCTGAAGACTGGCACTAAAGTAGCTCTTTCATAAAAGCACGGTGATGTAACACAAACTTTGGAAAAGCAATGAAAACCTCTCTCTATAGGCATATATACACATTGTTCTCAAACAAAGGTGATTTTCGCCCAGGGAGGACCCTTGTCAATAGCTAGAGATACCGTTGGTGGTTACACTAGGGGAGTCGTTGGCATTTAGCCCGGTAGGAGTCAGGGATGCTGTGAAACATCCTGCAAGGCACCAGACAACCTCCAAAAAAGTCTCTACTTTTTGACCAAAGATGTCAATAGTGCTGAGGCTGAGAACCATGGTCTATGTATCTATGTATACACATAGAGGAAAATATAAAAACACAAACATACCCATGCTCAGCACAGCAGAGAAGACACGGTTCTCTTGACCACGACTTAGAAAATGTATGATTCCCTTGAGCCAAAATCTATTTGCCATCTAGCCATAGCGCTGCCCCTTTGAAGGATATGGTATATGCTTGTTTCCTTTTCTAATGACAACCCTTCAAACATATGACGCCATCTTCCAAAGTCACAACCTCCCCATGTCAAGCAACCCCAGTTTCTTTCCATGTTCCCCTGTATGTCAAGGTTTCTAATACACTCATCATGATTTTGGTGAAAAACATGACGAAAGCCCCTTAAGAAGATTAAAGGAGAATTTGGGAATGGGGTGGTCGGCTGATAGGGAATCTGCTGAAAAGTCACTGGTGTATCTCAGAATCCAAGGGAACAGCAAAGTACCCGGCCTTTGGGAAGGAGAATGAGATTAGGCTCTAATCTAGAGGAAAGGCTAGGTTGTCTTAGTAGTCATTAAATTCTGAAGGTCTAACACAGTGGCTGGAAAGTTGTAGGTACTCAATAATTATGTGCAAGGAGAAAGGAAAGAAGAAAGGAAGGGAGGGAGGGAGGAGAGGGAAGGGAAGGGAAGGGAAGGGAAGGGAAGGGAAGGGAAGGGAAGGGAAGGGAAGGGAAGAGAAGGGAAGGGAGGGGAAGGGAAGGGAAGGGAAGGGAAGGGAAGGGAAGGGAAGGGAAGGGAAGGGAAGGGAAGGGAAGGGAAGGGAAGGGAAGGGAGGGGAGGGGAGGGGAGGGGAAGCGGAGGGGAGGGGAGGGGAGGGGAGGGGAGGGAAGGGAAGGGAGGGGAGGGGAGGGGAGGGGAGGGGAGGGGAAGGGAAGGGAAGGGAAGGGAAGGGAAGGGAAGGGAAGGGAGACTGTAAGAAGAGAATTTTCATAAGAAGAAAACTAAGAGCAACAGCCCACCTCCCTTTTAGAAGAGGCTTCTCTGTGAAAAACAAGGGAGCTGTTAGCAGAAATAAGCGCCCAACATACATGTGCAGCACTGACTCGTACCCTTTAAAGACCTCCCAGCTTTGGGTCTCTGACTTCTGTTTGTGATGCTTAATTTCTTGCTGCCTCTTTAAGCTTACAACATGTTTCGGGGTTTTGCAACATGTAAGTCTGTTATTAGAGATTCTGTTGAATTATTCAGGGCTAAATCAAGATGCAAAGACACCTTTTTTGAGACAGAAAATTGGCAAACACTCTCAAAGATGCCTTAGAGCAAAAACAAACAAACAAACAAAACAAAACCAAAAAAACCCATACAAGTTCTTCTGCAGCTGTTGTACTTACCATAAAATTGAGAATGATTTTTTTTTAAAGGAACAAAACTGTTACCTGCATAAGAATGACACGTGCTCCTCGAGGTCTTTTGTCTCCGGTGTCAGTTTCAGCTCTCGACAACCAGACAACCACAGTCCCACAAGAGACGTTTGTGTGTAATCTGAGACCCAGGGGCGGCCAGGGGGGTTAAGCCCATCCCTTGAGGTTCCTAAAACATAAATGGGTAACACGCCATCAGTGTTAGATATTGACATTTCGTGAACAGATTCCTTTTCTTTGACTTTCATTATAGGCCCAGGAATATTGAAAACCACAATGACCAAGGGGCTGGTTCGTCAAAACACACTTGATGCAGCTCAGAAAGCACGGCGTCAGCAAGGCCGAAACCATCGATCACCTTCCCTTCCAAAATGCTGACCCAAAAGCTGCCGGCTTCTGCAGAGTGCACGGACATTTCCCAGAAAGCTCCCGGAGGCGATCCAGGCATGGCGCTGTGCGACAATTCTCTGGGGAGTACGAGACCAAACCCGCTCTGGCAATGGTCAGCCGCCCAGGTGTGTCCCCGACATCACTAAACGAAGTCAGAAGGGAGGAGGAGGAGAAGCAGACAGAAGAGAGCCAGCCTCACCCACGGGCTGTTGGCTCCCAAAGGCATGGTCCAGGACAAGAAGAACACACAACTGCTGGGCAGGGGAGCCAAGGCCCTGAATTCTAACTTCTGCTATAATGTACTGTCAGGAAGGAATCCAAGTGAGTGCGTCTAGAAAGGTACCAGATAAGTTAGCTCCGATCAGAAGTGGGCAGAGTGGCATTCTCCTTTTCCGGGAATCCTCCTTTGGACCAAAGTCCTTTAAGAAACTTCCGATCTCATTTTCCATTCCGCCTACAGCAAGTAGCCACCCCCGTCCCCTGTCCAATATGAATCAGAGCTGCGTGCTGAAGTTTGGGGAGTTAAGGATTATGCCAACAGTGTATGAACCAGGTGATATCCACTCACAAGCAGGAGATCTGCAGGTGTCCCCTGTTGCTAAGCCAGCAAGAAAGGCTCCAAGTGATGGTTGAGGTCTTGACTGAGCATTGTTAAAGGCTGATTCTGAGAGACTGGTCATAGTAATCTGCTGTGTTGTCATGACTACCTTTTTCACTCCCACCCCAAAAGAGCATGTATATACACACAACTACCCTCACACACTTCACTTTTAAGTTACCAGTGTCTTTAATGGATAGTAGGCTTAGAGTAAAAAGGACAGTCAATACAGAGACCCTGTTGATCATTCAGACTGAGTCTATGACTAAGTCATTATCTGCGTAAGAAAAGTTTGCACAAGAAGTTTCTAGAACTGACTCAAGCCCTGCCACGCTGCCTCCCATCTAAATGTACTGCCCTGGTTTCCCCGAGTTAGTAAACAACGCAGTCATCGTGAAGCATGTTTAAAATGGTGCCGGGGCTGGGTTGCCAGCAAGATGCCACTCTCTCTCCTTCAGCGGAGGGGAACGCTGTTGCTAAGTGTAGGGACACACAGACTAGGGGGCTACCTCATGACTGGGGAATACTTATGTTTAGCCTCCCTTTCAGACTCTGCAAAAAATGACTGAGCTCTAAATTTTCATCCATGGCTCTGTTATCATGCATGCTACTACTGATAATTCAGTCCATTACTGTTTCCTTGGGCTGCATGGAACAGAGAAGCCTATGCTGTTAGCACCAACAAGAAGAAGTTTAGTTGTCTATGCAGCAAGAATTTCAGGGGTCGGCAGTCCAGAGCAGGTGCCAAGAAGCAACAGTGTCATCAGAGAACAGCCCAGGCTCCTTCTCCCTCTTGATTCCATTTTTAGCCCATGTCTTTATCCTCATGCTCACAATGGAGCTGCCACACCTCCGGGAATCAAAGCAGTGTTCCAGACGGAAAGAACATGGAGAGGCCAGGGATTATTACAGAGGCAAAAGGGGCTGGTGTTTTCATTCAGGAAAGGGCACTACCTTCAAGAAGTTCTCATGTCTCGTTGGCCACAGTTTTGTCACATGGCCGCCTCAAGCGACAGGGGAAGCAGGAGAAGTGTTTTGTTTTGTTTTAATCTGGAACATGACCACTCTGAACAAAGAGAAAATAAAGTGGGGGGAGGGGGAGGGCTTCAACAGTGAAAAAGAAGTGGAGGTGGCTACTGGGTACCTAGCATCAGCTACAATATTTTATTTTAATGATTTGCCTACTTTTTAATCTTCCCTATTAAACACGCCCATGAGTAACATGACCATGCCTCTCTTACTCGTCACTGTGTTTCCTGTGCCCTTTACAGTGTGTGGCAAAACTCTTATTGAAAGAAAGGACAAAAACAGGGAAAGAAGGAAGGAAGGAAGGAAGGAAGGAAGGAAGGAAGGAAGGAAGGAAGGAAGGGAGGGAGGGAGGAGGAGGGGGAGGGAGGGAGGGGAAGATAGAGAGGAAAAAAAATGAGAAAGACAGGAAGGAGAAAAATAAGGGAGAAAGGGGAGGAAGATTAAAGAAAAAGTACAAGGCAAGCATAAAAGAAAGAAGAAGTGATTACGTTGAGTGAGTGAACCGCAGGTGTCCCTGGGTACCCTCGGGGGCACTGGCTCCAGGACTCACAGATACCGAAGTCCAGATGGACACTCCTGTCCCTTATATAAAATGGCACAGTATTTGCACAGAACCTCCGCACATCCTCCTGTATACTCTAAATCATCTCTGGGTCACGTATAACACCTAATAAAATGTAAATGCTATGTAAATAGCTGCTGTATTGTTTAAGGGACAATGCCAAGAAAAAGTGTCTGCACATGCTCAGTACAGACACTTGTCATCGCAAGCCAACTACATTACATGCCATCAATGACATACTATTTTCTTTTGGGGGAGTACTTTTGATCCATGGTTGGTTGGCTGTGTGGGTGGATGGATCGAAGGGTGTGAAGCCCCTACAGAGGGCCGAGTATGACTGTCAATCACCTGATGTTGTAAGTCAAGTTTTATTATAACACAGCTGTGTCCATTGGTTTAGGTATGTCTGTGGCTGGCTTGCCCCAGAAGCAGAATGAGTAGATGTGACAGAGACTGTGGCCCTGAGATCCTAAAGTATTGACTACCTGTCCATTCACCAAGAAAGTCTGCTGACCTTCGGACTCAGTCATCAATGAATCCTAGCTTTCCTTAGGAGACGGGTCTCACCCAGTGTGTCGTAATGTAAGTCGGGAACACCGCAACAGTGTGAGGAGGGGCCAGTGGGATTGTGCCCCGCCCCCACCCCGGCACCCCTGTCCCCCACTCCAAGCATTCTGCTCCGCACTAAACAGAGGCCCATCTGCCCCACGCCACCCGCCCCTAAGCCCAACCCGGCACCCCTGTCCCCCACTCCAAGCATTCTGCTCCGCACTAAACAGAGGCCCATCTGCCCGGCGCCACCCGCCCCTAACCCCACCAGGCTGAGTGGCTCACAGGCAGGCGGACCTTCAGGACACACAGACACGGTGCTTTCTGGGTCTCTGAAGTGAAATGCTCATCACCATGCGCTAAGGGGCTCCCTACGCACCCACGCCCGTCTTACCATCCAGCCCAGAAAACACCGAGTAAGAGACCGGGCGCCAGGGCGCCACTCAGCCCTGCAAGACAGCGGCGTGGAGGTGCTGGCCGTGCTCCTGCCTGGCCAAGAGGGTGAAATGGGGTCTGAGCAGAGCGCTCCTGCTGCTGGGCGCCTGCTGGCACTTTTCCGGAAGGCCGGAGACCTCACAGATTACAGGCCCCCGGGGAACTTCTGGGTGCGTGGGTGGGGCTGTTGCCAAGGCGCCAGCTTCCTCTTTCCCACCAAGCTCGGGGAGGGGGCAAGTGCACTGGGCAGGCTACAGGCCCCAGCCAGGCACCCAGGCCTTGGTGACCGTCCTCCCACTGCCAGGGATGACAGGACAGTCACCCTGCCCGGTGGGAACGCTCCCACACACTCGGTCCCAGCCTGGGTCCCTTCCTTTCCTTCAAAACTCAGGCCAGAGGTGACTTTCCTTTCCTGGGGGTCTTCAAATGTGGACACGTTTTCATCTGCAGACAGCTGGTAAGAAGAAACGCGGGCATGACCGCCTAGCAAACCTGAAAGTCTGACTCCCCCATGTCCCCTGTCGCCAAACCCCCCAATGCTCCTCCCCCAAGGGCAAAGGCCACGCTGAGCCAAATGCCAAACCAGCTTTTTATAAATAAACCTGTGGCCAAACTGCGGCTGTAAAACTTTGAAAACCACTCTGATTGAGACATTTGGACTAATTACCGGGGAGCAATGGCTATGGGCCCTGTCCTAATGCTGTTTATTGCAGGCCCTCGTTACACGGACTCCCTGGGGTTGGTCTCTGAAATAAAGATTTAATTTGAGGGTAGATCAGAACAACAAAAAAATGTAGCTCATTGTAAACAATAGTGTCCCCAGCCCAGCTGAGCCCATCAATATAAAAACAGAAGTCCTCCTCACCCTCTCCATACTGTAAACATGTTAAATGCTATTTATTGTGACTACATGTGTGTGGCCCGGCGTGAGTGGAGTTGGGAGCATTTTCGTGACTGAGAGACATAAACATCAAATACGGCTTCCATCATCCTTCCAGATTTCAAGTTATAAAATCTAAATATTAATTTTAATAGAAAGGTTAGGAAATTGGAAACTGCAGCCCTCGCTGAAGTCATCGGACTAACACACGGCCCACGGAGGGAGCCTCAGCATTCCACGGAGATTACAGACGCAGGTGGGGTCCAGACGGGTTCCATGAAATACGACGTGTCATAAACAGAGGCTTAGGTCCCATGGCTCCGTACCAACCCCGAATTCTGCCCCGGCGAATTTATTTATTTATTTATTTTTTAACTCCAGGCAGGATGGACACAGATACGAGGGAGGGAGGGAGGGAGGAGAAACAGTTCATCCTCGCCGCCCGCAAGAGAGCCAGCTTGATCGTCTTTGATCTGAAGTCTGGGAAGGGGGCAGTTTGATCATCATTAGCCCAGGACGTGCATTAACCCCAGGCCCCCGGGGTGGGTTAGGGTTAGACTCCCAGGAGGAACATGCAAAGAAAAGACTAGACCCAATGCCTGCCCAGAGCGGGACTCGACCTGTTTCTATCGCCTTATACACCCTCTGGCTACCGTGCGCTTTCCCTGCTGTGAGCCGCCTGGGCACAACTAAGCCATCATGGGCAGAGCACAGGGGCACCGGACCTGGTGCAGGGCTGGGGTTGGAGAGATGCTTCCTGGCTATAGAATGTGCATTTCCAAATTCATCTGAAGACTGACTTTTTTTTTTTTTTTTTAATTTGCCTAGAGAAAATGATGTTTCAAAAACCACCTTGGGAAACTCTGGGCCAGATTATTCCCCTCCTGACAAGTGGCTGCCTTCTGAAACGACCAGTCCTCGCCGGGAAGCAAAGGCTGCGGCCTGACGCCTGAATTATTATACAAAGTCATCAGTCGTCTGTCACGGGTTTCACCCCCCCCCCCCACCTCCATGGCACTGTCAGGACCTACGACTCTGATTTTCCCATGGATAAATCTTAGAGAGCAAGGAAATGCACATTCAAAGTTCTTTGTCTGTATTTTTTACTTTTGAGGTAAAATAAATCGTGTCCTTTTTAAATGCAAAAAAAAAATTTTTTTAATAAAAGTAAATAAGCAAATAAAGGAATAAAATAAAAGAGCATACTTTTTATCTATCTATCTTATCTTATACTTCACATGATGGGAGAAGGGGTCCCCAGACACCGTCTGCTTTTAATCCCGGATCTGGGTTCTCCAGACTAATGCCTCGGTTTGCCCACACTCATTTTTAAGGTTCAGCCCCTCCTGCAGGTGCATACAGGCGGACACCCTTGACTGACCACGTTGTGGACCGTAGCGGGGCCCGCGCAGAAGACCCCACAGCGGACATGCGCGGCGAGCAGCGGCTGACCCCACCCACGAGAGCGTCCAGCCCAGCGTCTCTGCTTGAGAAGGACTCAGCAGCGGGGGCTGGGGGGTGGGTAGGGGAATCAGGTTAGACCTGGGATGTCAGTAGAGGCTCCGAGAAGGCCATGGAAACTAGAGGGACCTTGGCTATCCCAGAGAAACAGGAGGGATCTGGGATCATAGTTTCAAGCAGGAAAAGAAGAGAGAAAACTGCTCTCTAGAGATCTCGCGTGTCTGGGGACAGGCTCCCTAGAAGGAGAATGCGAGACACAGGCTTGGAGGCAGCAGCTGCACCTCCGCCCCCACCGCTGCTGGCAAAGCGAGGGAGTTGAACCCCACATCAGTCAATCAGCCACTGGTTGTGGGCCGCTCCTTGAGGGGAGGGGTTATTAGCTTCAGGGGCGGGGCAGCTCAGCAGCTGAGAATGGGCACCCGCCAGGTAAAGGGGATCTTGGTGGTGGGCGGGGGATGGGACCACTATCAACTATTAGAAAGAGCAGAAGCAACCATGTGTAAACAAACACAAGGTCTTCACAGAAGAAGAAAACAGTCTGAGCACGGGAAAGGATTTGAAGGGGAGTATCAAATCAGGCGGGGGTAGGTTGAAAGGAGGGACACGGGCCCTTTCAGAAGCCTTTCATGGGAGCCAACGTATGCCCCAAGGTAGAGCACCCGCCCCACCACAACCCTGCTATAATAGATTTCGAGTGTGACCTATTCCGTGATCTGATTGCCTCTCCCCTCTGTCTGATGTTATTGCTGCCATCCATCTACTTCCTGCAGCCGCACCGGCACCCTGTTAGTGCGCGGGGCTTCAAACAAACAGCTGCATGTGCGATCACGTTTCTTCTTCTCGCAGCTTGTTGGCCTTGAGTTCGGTTTTCCTCTGAAACGCTTCTGTAGATAAACGCAAGGGTAGTCCTCGGAGACCCGGAGAAGACAAATATGGGATATGATCGTGTCTGCTATCTGCAGGCTGCGGGAGGAAATGAGTCACTGGCATAATATAAGCAATGATAATTCAGCTGAATATGACTAAGATGTTAAAAATAAGGTGTGTTTACACGGGAATAAACTTCCTGGTCATACTGCTACTCTCCAGAGAGAGAGAGAGAGGAGACGGGAACAGGCAGAGGTCCTTGGCACCATGTACATTTCATGCTATTTCCCACTGGTCAATTGTGAGCCCCCCCCCCCCCCATGAAACGGTAGGCCCTGTGCATGCTCTGTATGACGGCCCCATCCCATCCACGGGCCCTCTGCTGTTATTCTCCTTCAGGTCCCTTGAGTAAAGCCCAAGAGCTACCCTTTCTGGAAGAATAAGACTTCATTTATATCCATTACCATTAAATTATCCTTTCCTGGCCCTTCCTCCAGTTTCCTGCATCCTTATAGAAACACCTCACTCATCAGATCCTGATAATTGATTGAGCAAATCTGCAAAAGTATTTTGAAGCCCAGTGTGAATGTCCTATAACGGCTGACCAGTTCTCTCACCCAGAAGGCCCTTAGCAAGGGCCTTTGTGTCTTGTATCTCACCTCTGTAAACAAACACATGAAGATAATGAAAGAAACCTTTTTGGTAACAGAAATCTGCCCATCTAACACGACTTTTTTTTAATACCGTCTGCGATTCCTTGGCATGCCCCCTCATGCCTGTCTATGCCCACCCCAGTAACACAGAGGTTGGTAAGGTTAAAAATTACTTTTCTAAGACCACCTTGCAGCCAGAGCCCTCGGAGGGATGATATGAGTTCTTTGAATGGGTGACATTCTGTGAGATTCAGATGGAGGAGGTGGGCGGAGCCACCTTGTCTTGGCAAAGCTGGCTGACAAGCAACCTCTCCTGGGTATCTGTGTCTGCAGTTGCCTGGCTACACGTCCCATCGCCTGGGTACCAGATCTGTGGGTGTGAGACAGCTGTGGAGGGGTGAAGAAGGAGCTACTTCTTAGGTGACCTTGAAGTAAAAATCGATGGCATCCATTGTATGTATATTGATAGCTCAATGAAAGTTAGAATTGGCTGGTGGGGGCAGTGACAGTATCAATACCCTGACTTTTGACCTAGCAAATTTTAAGAATAATTCTGAAGTACCTAGTTCCCTTTATTTAATCCCTCTCTGACTGTAGTAGAGCGCTTTCGGTTTCCTGCACAGATCCCTCCCTGGTACAAGAACCGTCTCCTTCATTTCTGAGACCATACCTCGGGGACAGGCTTCAGTCTGGTTAAGGAAGCTGTACAGCCACACAACGAGCCATGCCGATGGCAAGTGAGCTCGTTATCACAGAAGGTCACCCAAGACGAGACTAGACAGGCCATATGAAGGGAAACTGGAAAGAATCTGCCTACTGGGCAGTGGTTTAGACTCTGTAATTTCTAATGTCTTATCCAATTCTGAGATTCTCTGATTTGGGGACAACTGATTCCCTGTGAAAGGGACCTCTGTAAGGCTCCTGCAACAGTCAGACATCTAGACGTGTGACTCTCTTTCATCGGCTCTCCTGAATGACTCTTCTCTGATCTCCATTCTTAGGTTATAACTTCTGGAGCACATCTAACCCAGTGGTTCTTAACCTTTTCTGAGGTGCCGAACCCACCAGTTTCACATGCGCATTCACCGAACCCTTCTTTATGATAAATAAAATAGGATTTTTTTTCCAAATTCAAGACATAGGTATATGTTTTTTTACTGGTGCACAAAATGAGCCGTGCATGAACATCACCTTGCTCAAAGAACAAAACCAACAAAGTGCATGAACTCACAACAAATTACGGTATTACTTTATTCTGGCCTCCGCGGCAGAGGCTTCTCCGAACCCCTGAGACCGACTCATCGAACCCCTAGGGTTCCATAGAACCCAGGTTAAGAACCACTGATCTAAACATAACGGCAGACGCCCTGAAGCCATGTAGCAACCCCGGACAGCAGCCTTAGGTAAAGAGAAGACAGGGTGACCTGTGACAGTAACAGTCCGTGCTGCCCACCTGCTCAGACTGCCGTAGGGCTCGGCACTGCAGGAAGGGAGAGCGCCCTGGTAGGGAGAGCCACAGACAATAAACGTTCTGTCTGAAGCTCTTAGCTGCTATACAAAAGATCATTGTGAGGACTTGGGATTTAAGGTGTCATATATTTTCTATTTTTATGCATTTTTAATATTAAAAAAAGGAGGAACACTATGTTAAAGTTTATGTTGAGAATACATAACCTTCTCATATATACCATCCATCCTGCTATAATATATTTTTCAATTAGTCGGTAAGAAACAATTAGAAAACCATTCGAATATTGTTTATCTATTTCAGTTGCAAAAACCACTAGTGAACACAGGAAACTGCACCCTGCAGACGAGACCCAAGCAAGAATGCACAAAACACACATGCCCACATACCCCAGACACTCACCAGCCCCCTGGATTACCCTTGGGTCGGTCATGAGCCATGGCCACCCACAGCTGGTGCTGGAACTTTCTGTCAGTTTTAAGTGACTCTCCTACTAATTCACAGAAACTCACAAGCCACAGTCCTTCCAACATGCATGTCTCCAAGACAACTCCAGGTCTTCTTCCAGGTCAAATGCCACACTTATTGTAGTATTCATGGATTTCTTAACCATTTAAGTTGTGTGGGTCCTGGCCGGTTGTCTCAGTGGTAAAGCGTTGGCCTGGTGTGTAGATGTCCCTGGTTCAATTCCCGGTCAGGGCACACAGGAGAGATGACCACCTGCTTCTCCATCCACCCCCCTTTGCCTCCTGCAGCCATAGCTCGATTGGTTCGAGCGCGTCGGCCTTGGGTACTGAGGATGACTCAGTGGAGCCTCTGCCTCAGGTGCAAAAGATAGGCCAGTTGTGAGCATGGCCCCAGATAGGCAGAGCATCGGCCCCAGTCGAGGCGCATGTGGGAATCTGTCTCTCTGTCTTCCCTCCTCTCTCTTGGAAAAGATGGGGGGGGGAAGATGTATGACACTTAAGATTTCTATGGGTTTTACTTACTTAAAAACATAGTATTGATGCTTTTGAGTGTTATGCTCCCCCCCACCTCCCACCTCCCCAATCTCCCCCGTAAGGCCTGTGGTTTTCAGTTTGGGATTCTGCATATTGCGGTGATTTTTAAGAACTCATACTTTGAATCAGAGCAAGTCTGGCTGTCCATGGACTGCCTCCGAGAGGTGAATGGAAGTCGGCAATGGGAGGGAACCTTCCCTCCGCATTTTCTTTTGTAACGTGTTTACAAAAAGAAAGAAGATCTGAGAAATAAGGTCCCATCAACCAAGCACTATAACAAAAGAACACGAACTTGAGACTTTCCATTTTTATGGGAACCTACCTCCGAAGGACCTCAGGAATACAACTGGGCAGGGGTGTCCACCACTGACAATTAAAGCTAGAACCCGCCAGGTTCTCAGGCAAGGCTCTCCCCTCCCGTGAGAGAAGATTGCATCAGGAACTTGGTAGGGTCCTCGGCACCTAGAAGATGCTTACTAAAAGCTGGATGCAGGAATGAGAAGTGGAATAGATGGACAGATGCATAGCTGTGGGTGCTGTCGAGGGAAGAAGTCTCCTAACCAAGTCGCCTGGTTGTCTGAAAGCGAACCAGAGATGACCATCAGCACGTCGGTCCCAACCAGCCAAAGGTACAGCTGAGAGCTGGCCAGCCATCCCCAGGAAGAGCTCCAGGCTTTTTCTTTCCCGGAGTCCCAAGACCTTCTAATGATTGCCGCTGTCTCCCGCGTGGTAAAATATTTTATCGGTTTTGCTGCTTTGCGGCACTTCGTCTAAGGCTCTTAACCGTCATAAATGCATCCAACCGCCTGCCAACGTGGAATAATAAACAATTATTACGTGAGTGACTGATTGACTTTGAAAAAATAGGAAAGGCCTCTAAACCCGGAGTGTCCCACCCCACAGAGCGTGCGTGGAAGAAATGAGCATCAGCAATCACTGTCAACAGCCTCTTGTAACTAAGAATTGAATCATTTATCTGTTTGGTAGGTGTAAATTATCGGTAGCAGCTATTCCACGGGAAGGCCCAGTGGCAATTTATGTTATAAAAATAAGAAGATATGATTATGTCTCTGTTTACTTAGACTTAATAGAAACCACTGCTTGTGGCTCTCCTTCAGGAACACCACCAGCGAGAAGCGCCCGCCCGACAAATGCAGGCATCCCGTCCGGCCGTTCCTGCCTGACTTCCTTATTTGTATGCTTGCTCTTCCCTCCTCGAACCAAACGGGGAGCAAAAAAGCGCTTGCTTATTATTTTTACGGGGTGACCTTTCCCCGTGCGCCTCAAGGATACTTTCCTTTGTGACCAGCGGAGATAATGTCAGAGAGCAGACGAGTTCTAAGCACTGCATAATTGTAAATGCGCTGACACCCTCTGAAAATATTATCAGTCCCTGAGTTGCTACATATCCATCATGTCCTCTCGGGGAAAGTTTCTGCTTTTTCGGATTTTGTTTCTCTCCCTGCAGGAGACTGATTTGAACTTTAAACGCTCAAAAGCCCTTGGAGTGTGCCAGTGTTCATAGTCGCCTTGACCTTGACGGTGTGCAGATTGTGTTGGATGCCCCGAAGGAAGGGCTTTGGGGAGGGGACACTCACATGATTGAAAGTGAGCAGGTGTGTGGAGGGAAATGATTTCTGTCCTTGGCGGCGAGCCCCCCCAGGCTTAGCACCCGGACGACGTGATGTCCATTCTGTGCAGAGGAGGAAACACCCTTCGTTGTTTCATGAGAGAGATTTAAAAATTGCTATCCCAGGTACGTTCCCAAAATAAGCTTGGCCATGTCAGATAGACTCCAAATATTTTGTGCATCTACTGATATGGTCATCTAATGGGATGGATTGCATTAACTGAATTTTGAGGGTCAAACCAGCAGCTTTGCAATCCTGTGATTGGTCACCACCCCACTCTCCACCTCCCTTTCTCGACTGCCGTAGCATTCGAGTGCGTCTTAACATTTTATCAATGGAGACCTCCAACGCTGTTCTTTATCAAAACTGTTCTGACTATTCTAGTTGCTTTATCTTTCCCATATCAATTTTAGAATCCACTTAGTATATATTTACAGGGAATTGCTGGGATTTTCATTGGGATTGCATTACATCTATAAGTCAATGTGGGGAGAAGTGGCATGTTAACAATATTGACCCCTTCGCTCCGTGGGAACCGTATGTCTCTGTTTGTTTAGGTCTTCTTTGACCGCCTTCATCAGCATTATGTAGCTTTGGTGTTGAGATCCTGCACGTGTTCTGTTAGATTTACATTTTACGATTTTCATTTTGGGGAGCTGTTGTAAAATGGTACTTGCCTCAAGATGTTTCATTTACAGTTGTTTGTTCACTGCTAGTATATGGGGGTATGACGGATCCCTGCATATTGAGCGTTCATTCTGCAACTCTGCTGAACTCACTTACTAGTTCTAGAAAAGCAGCCTTTTTGTTTTGTATATTCCCTGTGATTTTTAGTGTAGAAAACCAGACTGTCTATAAATCGGAAAAGCTTTATGTTTCTTTCTCATCTGAACGCCTATTTTAGGTTTCCTTCCCTAGACTAATTGGATTTGCTAGGACTTCCAGTACCATGTGGAAAAATGAGCACAAGAGTAGACGTTCTGCTGGTTCCTGGTCCCTGAGGCGAAAACACTCAATACGACGCCGGCCACCAGGGTCTTCGCGGCTTTTCTTTAGGCTCCCTTCTATTCCCAGTTTTCTGACAATTTTTATCATAAATGGATATTGACCTTTGTCCATATATTTATACTAGAGAAACGAAAACCTACCTTCATACAAAAACAAAAAACAAAAAAATACTGCACACAAAGAGCAGCATTATTCCAATTGTCGAAAACTTGAAAAAGCCCAAGGACCCTTCTTCAGTGGCTGGATAAACAAATGGTGGTTCATCCATACAACGGGATTTGCTCAGAAATAAAAGGGCGCCAATTGTCGACACATACAGCATGAAGTGCGCTTTGTTTAACTAAAAGAACATTGTTCAAGATTCTATAACTGTATCATTTCATTTATATGGCATCCTGGAAAAGGGCAAATCGATAGGAACACAGAACATATCCACATTGTCGGGGGTTAGGATTCGGGGCAGGGCTAGAAGCACGAAGGAGTTCTTTGGGATGATGAACTGTCCTGTATCACATGCAGTAGGCACAGGAACTTAGTCGTGTCAAACCTCATACAACAAGAGCAAGTTGCGCCTGACCAGGCGGTGGCGCAGTGGATGGAGCGTCGGACTGGGATGCAGAAGACCCAGGTTCGAGACCCCGAGCTCGCCAGCTTGAGCGTAGGCCCATCTGGTTTGAGCAAAAGCTCGTCAGCTTGAACCCAAGGTCGCTGGCTCCAGCAAGGGGTTGCTCGGTCTGCTGAAGGCCCGCGGTCAAGGCACATGTGAGAAAGCAATCAGTGAACAACTATGGTGTCGCAACGGCAACGAAAAACTAATGATTGATGCTTCTCACCTCTCTCCGTTCCTGTCTGTCTGTCCCTATCTATCCCTCTCTCTGACTCTCTTTCTGTCCCTGTAAAAAATAAATAAATAAATAAATAAATAAGAGCAAATTGTATGGCATGTCAATTTTAAATACAAACAAATTATTTTTTTAATTAAATAGAACAAAAGCTGAATTAAACTAAAGATACTTTGGAGGCCAAATGAAACCCATCTGCAGACTGAGTCCTACCTATGAACAGTTATTGGCTCCTGATTTAGACTGATAGTCCGTTCAAGACAGACTGTCTTTAGGACTTCACTGGACCTGATTGGTTAAAGGGAGGCCGGGGAGGGAAGGACAGTTGTCAAGGCCACCCTGCGGCGAGTTCACGCAGCGCAAGGAGGTCAAGAGGCCTCGCTCCTGCTCCCGTATGAGATGTCCTCTGATGCAGGTTGTATGCAGAGAGTTGCACCTGAACAACATCCTGAAACATAACCTAATTTTTAGACACAGATTTTTAAGGAAGAATAGCAGGAACAAGAAGTTAACCACCTGAGAAAAAGGACAAACTCCTTAAAGTTCAGCGTTTACAAGAAGTATATTAAAAATTATGACCCCGGCAAGCGATTCTAGGGAAAGTATGGGGACAAGGGACAAGGAATGATTTAACTGTTGAAATAATTCTGTCGAAAACATTAGCAGTGTTACAGGGAAGGCCGAGGGCCCCGGAGGACCCTGGCAGAGATGGCGCTGTGCAGGGCTCCTATTGATTCCAAAACAAGCTCGCACATGATAAATGAGAATGGGCTTAGGAGAGGATTCAGTCAAGAGAGCCCTCCGATCAATCAGCTTGTCAACAGGCAGACTAAATCCAATTTTTATTCCTAGTAAACTCTTATTTGGTGGCAGACCATCGGTTCTGTGGAAATTGCTTCACAAAGGCCGAGGGGCATGTGTGGGAACATGGCAGAAGATAATCTTTTCAAAGCATGTGAAAAGTGAAGATTTGGGGTTCACGCCTGCGAGCGAGGAAGTGTGATTATGGCCGTGGCTACCACGACCCATCTTCTTTGCCTGAAAGGACTAGTGGAGAGGGCCACCTCTCCATGCCCGACACAGAATATATTCCCTTCTTGGTCATCTGACCCAAACGCCCTGGGAGGAACCCACTTAGAATGTGACCACAGGCTCTGGAGAAGAAATTCAATAACCAACCTCACGAAGAGCTGGAAGGGGCTTATATGAAGATCTTCTATTCAATTAGTTTAAACCATATGAAATCGCCACTATAGCAGGTTAGAAAGAAGTCAGGTATCAGCAATTTTACACGGTCTTATGTTCCTTTGCCACACTATCAGGAATTTCGAGGCACCTTTTATTCTGATAACATTTCCTTTCTTCTTAAATTGAATGCATTGGGGGTGACACGGGTTAACGAGATTATACAGGTTTCAGGTGCCCAGCTCCACAACACATCCTCTGGACACTGTATCGTGTGCTCAGCTCTCCAAGTCTCCGTCCATCACCATGTATTCCCATAGACCCCTAACCTGCCCGCCCCCAGCAACTGTCACATTGTTGCCCGTGAGGTTTAGTTTTGTGTGCTTTCTTGCTCAACCTCTCCACCCTCCCTTACTCAGTACCCCCACATACACCCAACAGCTGGCAGCCTGCTCTCTATCTATCTATAAGTCTGTCTCTATTTTGCTTGTTGGCTCATTTTGTTCATCAGGTTCCACGTCTAAGTGAAACCCTATGGTGTTAATCTTTCTCCGACTGGCTTCTTTTACTTAGACTAACGTTCTCCAGGTTCGTCCATGCGGTCATTCTAATGACCTTTACAAAGTCACTCAAGACACTGACTTTGTGGCTAGGACTAGGACCTAGTATTCTGGACTCCCAGGCCAAAGTCCTTTCCACCATTCTTTGCTGCCTCCTGTCAAAGAGCTGTCCCTCCATGTGGCCGTGTCCCTGGAGCCAACACTTGCACATGGAGCATCTGTCTACACGCTGCCCGGCACTGGCGATGAAGCCGTGATCAGTGGTCCCACGCTGCTCTTACGATCTCGTAGGTGACAGAGACTCAGGCAGATGGAAGGGTTCACCAAACAACTGCAGGTGTACACAAAGCTACAGACAGAGTCCATGTTCCTGTGGCATTGGGGTGTGCCCCTCTTCCAGCGGATGTGTTCACCAACCCAGAAGTTCTCCAAACTCTGTAGTTCACCAGTTTTTAGAGTGACTTCTACATATAGGCACGATCCCTTATTAACTCAGCCTCCAGTCCCTCTCTCCTCCCCGGGGTACAGGAGGAAGCTTGGAAAGTTCCAAGTTTCTAATCAGGGCTCGATCTTCCTGGTGACTGGCCTCTCTCCCGATGTGATCCAGCAACCCACCAACAGCTATCTCATTACAAAAAAAGACACTCAGCCTTTCATCCAGGAAATCCAAGGGTATCCACTGGGAGCTCTGTGTCAGGAACTGAGGTCAAACACTGAATATTAGGACAAAAGATGCTCCTAGCACCTTTACCACTGAAGAAATCTCACAGGTTTTAGAAGCTCCGGCCCAGAATTGGATACAAAGACACACACACACACGCTTCTTATAATATCACAATCGATAAATGATTAAATGGTCTTTGAAAACCCATCTACCTACATTCAAAATTATATTTGCTTCAGGGGTGAGATGACCTTACAATCACTTGAAGTATGTGAGTCAGGCGCGTGCGAGATCAGAGAAACCGATGTCACCAGCCTGATTCTCCACGTGGAGGTGATCCGAGATGGCTCCCAGTAATGGTGTGTATCTTGCTTGTATAAAACACCTTGTAGAATTAAGTGGCATGTAAAAAATACCATAAAAAATGTCTAGAGCCACCTGCAGACACACCGGAGACTTCTACCCACAGAGGTGGCTGGGGCAAAGGACGCCGGGCCGCACACAATGTCGAGTCCCTTCCGCCAAAGAATGGATGCTCCTCCACAAACAAAAATAGGGGAGTGAAAAATGAATGGCACAGAGAGAAAGAAAAAAAAATAGAGAGGAACTCTCAAACAAATGAAGGGCTTGCAGAAAATAGTGCATTCCGCTGTGTTGGCTCTCTAGGAAATGGGAGAAGTATTTCATTTCAGGGCTGTGATTTAACATGAAAAATGACCCGTACTCTTTATCCATTAAACTATTAGTACATCCCAGCATCGTGGGTCTTAATAACATTTCCTTAAATAACTGTGAAAGCCTATTGGTTTTATTTCTTCTAGGGAAAAAAAAAATGAAAAGAAGAAAATATAATATATTGGTCTAAGGGATCAAGCTAATTAAAATTGTAAATGCCAATAATGATATCTGACATTTCTTTTCAACAATAACCAATTATTGTAAGCACTCCCCCAATAGCTATTAAATCTCTCTCTGCAAACCTCATTTATTCACATTTGGAATAACTAACACACATCATTTGTCCTAGTCCCTTCCATTAGCCTATGTATAAATATATATTCAGGGAGAGGTATGGCTTATGTTTTGTCTAATTAGAGTATCACATTCCATGTTGAAAGCAATATTAAGTTACATTTAGGAAAACAGGAATATTCTATGTTAAGAACCAGAAGAAAGCTACACATCTGGTATATTTTAGTTGTGGGAGATGTAATATCTCTATCCTTCCCAAATTCTGTCTACTGGACACCGCAATGAACAACTTTAGGAAGTGTTTCCTTTCTGTTGAAACTTGAAGCCTAAATAGACGGCTTGGGGGACAGATTGAAAATGGATGTGAAAAATCAATAGCTATTGGAACAGGAGATTGGAAATTAGAGCCTGGGGAAGAACGATTCCATTACCGAGGGAGCTGGGAGCAGGTCTCGGGGTATGTGGGAGTTTACTGGGAGCAGCCAGCAGGAAGTGCAGAGTGGGGGAGCAGAAGCAGCCTGCAGCTGAGCCCGGGATGCAGGCGGAGACTGCTTTGCATGGGATGTGCAGGGCAGGTTCCCTCCGCAGCCTTGGTGTGTGAGACACACACTCACCAAGTAGAGGAAGATTCTCCTTGGTTGGGGGAAATACCTAGCTGCCTACCGGATTGTGTGAAAACCCCGGGATTAATTAGATGATGACCATGCCACTGAGCTGAAGTGTTTCACTATTTGTCATCAAATGGCCCTTGAAGAAGGACGGAGACAAGGGAACAGCATTATGAGTCCAGACTTATCTCTACTCTTGAGATTTCTTGTTTCTTCATGAAGAGAACCTTGGGTGAAAGCACCCGTGATGACTTCCATTTTGCCAGTGAGGAAATCCAGGCTTGGAGAAGTCGATACATTCTGCCCACAAATAGACGGTCAGGAAATGGCAGGGATGGGTTTTAAGTCAGGTTTCTGTCTACCCCCAGAGTCACTTCCTGCCCATCTCCCGCTTGACGATGACACTGCAGTCACGTGCCTCAGATGTGCTGTGGCCCTTTCTTCCAGAGTCTTTTCTCCCGATGTCCTGTCTGCCTGGATGGACGGGCCTCCTCGTGGGTCTGCCTCCATATCAGAGTCCGTCCCCATGCAGCCTTGCTGAAGTCATGCCCCGAGCCTCTGCCCGCAGTGCGGCCACTCTGCACCGCTCTCCTGGTCTATGTCCCTTCTCCGTGCTCATCTCTGAGTTCTCTTCCTGGGGTGGGCTGGAATGCCAGCTCCCTGAGTGCACGTCCGTGTCCCCAAGTCCTGACAGAGTGCCTGGCACACAGTGGGTACTCACTCATTATTTATCAAATAAATGGGGGAGTAAATAAATGAGAGATTTCTGGCTCAGTCATCTAAATCTGAAACCTGAGCTTAATTTACCCAACCAGGTTCCTTTGACAAATGTTTATGAAATAAGCAATAAACTTGGAACAATCTCTGTGACAGCATTCTGGAAGGTGGATGGGACCTCAGCACTTTTTCCTTGCTGGGGACTCTATCCCAGGTGACCAAAAGAGTTCACTCTGAACATCGAGAGAAATGGGGCATTTAGGAAAAATACCACTAAAAAAACCCACAAAATCATCCAGGGGAATAAAAGGGGGTGGCAATAAAAATAAGGAGTAAGAATAAAAGAAAGCCTCATTTTGTCTCCATTTAGTTCAACCAAACAACTCCTAATAATATTTGTTTCCATTTGTTGGTCAATTATTATGTGTGGGACACAACACCAAGCCCTCTGCGTCTCACTTACATGATACATGACTCTCACAACACATTGAACCCGCCGTGGTTAGAACCTCAAGCTCGAAGGCACTGAGCCACCTGCCCAAGGACCCCAGTTACTGAGTCGCTGGCTGAGACTCCGGCACCCGGTGTGCTGACTCCGGGAACCAGGACAGCCTACAGCACCACAAGTCCCACAAACGCCTCCTGTAGAAGGAGGGCACAGAGAAGCAGGAGCGTCCGTCCAGCGGAAGACTGGTGGGGACAGCATCTCAGACTCCCCACGATCCTAAGGGCACAGCACCACTGCACCCCAGACCACACTTCTTGGCTGTGGCCCAAGCCCCCAGTGGGGAAGTGGCCCACCTGGTCAGAAAAGAGAACAGAAGCGATGGTTACATACATCTGGTTTAACGCATTCTTAACTGAGTGCTTCTTAAACAGAGGATCCCAACCAAGCTTTGTATAAACCCCTGGCCGTCAACCAATAACTCTGCTTCAGGCCATTAGAAAGAAACTTCCCATGACTCCTAAGACATGAAGAGGCGGTCACCCAATAGAATGGATTTCCAGGTCGCTAGTCTGTCTGAACAGGGACACAGGAAGTCTGGATTTGCCATGTTCTCATGGTGCAGTTGGCCATGCGTGTCTGTGGGAACGGTTTCCCTAGAGGTTGGAGGTGACTGGTGCCCCCCCGCCCAGTCGTGTGCAATCCTGTGCCTTCCAGCAGTTCTCCAAAGATGCATATTCATCTCGCTCATCCTCCTCTTCACAGCCCCGTGGCCCTGCCAGGTGCGCGGACATAACTCATAAGAAATATTCACATTAGCTGTTGATCGTGGAGCTTGCAAAACAGAAAAGCAATAAAACTGTAGGCGCGCTCACTCCATTACCATTGAAGGAGATATCACAAAAATTATTCAGTGTCAGAAATCTAATTCTGCATGATATTTCTATGTATTTCCACCGCTAATTTTTCTTCCCTCCAGTATTGGTGAATTAATATGCTTTACATGCCCCTCCAGTTACCCTGGGGGAAAGAAATACTACTTATTTAGTTGAGTTAACCAAATCCATCAGACAAATTTCCTTTACAGCAAAGTGTTGATGAATGAAATGTCTCATGCTAATGTAAGAATAATCAATTTAGAATGCTTATGACAATTAACAAACTGAAGATACGCCTTGAAGGCTCCATGCTTTGTCAGCCCTGATTTGGATTAAACTTGCACTAATGGGATCATTTTTCTTCCAAAAGGTATTCTTTTTTAGGCAGACCTATCAATTAATATGAATTATGCATGTATAAAAGTACTAATGTCATTAATTAGACAAATTAATTTTTATGATGCAGTGGATAGACTAACACCAGATTATATGTGATAACTTCCCCACGGCACCCACCGATGTGATATAAATGAATAGCTTATATTTGCGTCCCTTCCGCAGAGTCGGTGGGGATTAATCAGGCCGTGCGTGGCGTGGTGGGAGATGGTGGAGGTGCGGAACACTGTGGACGGTTTTCTCAGCCAGAGGGGTCACATGTGAGACAGCCGGGCCCAGGTTTCAACAGGGAGACACTTTAGAATAATGCTCCAGGGGGTTATGGGGGGAATTTTAGTAAACTGTAACCATTTCTTCTGGCAAGCTTTTATTGATTCTCTTCCCCACTGTACATGCTGTTGTCCAAGGGGAGCTGAGAAACAGAACTCAGGCACCAAGAGAAAGGAAAAGGGTATTTTGCTCTTGTTGCTTTGGCAGACACAGCTCATTAATATCGGTCCAATTTGGGACAGTGTTTCCCCTCTGACTCGGGGCCTAAGTTATAATTCCTATACCTAGGATGACCTAATTTCATTCTCAGGTCCATGATAACGTTGATGTCCCCAAGGCCAGTATGTTCTCCACGTGTGTGTGACGACGCGGACCGACCACGTGTGGCCCGGTATTTGTAAGGTGAACCACTGCCTGACTCGCTCATCTTGTAATAGGCTCGTAATCATAATGAAGTGACCGCCACTAAGAAAGGGGACCTGGAATCCTTTTGCTCCTTTTTACTGTTTTTAGCCTTTGTTTCGTGGGAACTGGAAACATGGACCTATTTCAAGTTTTGTCACTGGGGTGATGGATGACACCAGTGCATCTCATCAGGGCATGCCGGGTGGGAATAAAGCCTGCAGAGGAGACCTCGGTAACGTCTCTGAGTTGGGCACACGAGGTCAAAAGTGCCTCTTGTCCAGCGTCCGCAGAGTTACTGCCCGGGGCATGGAAATGTTCAATAAATGTAGACTGAAACAAAAAATGAGTGAAAGTGTTCATTCAGCTAAGGTCTGGACAATAATTCTAAAAATAAGATAATCACAGGTATGCAGAGGACAGTCGCACGCTTTCTCAGAACTCTCTGCTGCGTCCACGATGGTACGCCGTGTCCGTGAGGAGCACGCCCTTTGAGGACAGAGTCCTGGGGTCGGATCACAGATCTGCCGCCTTCTGGCTGAGTGGCCCTGGGGTTTGATGCTGACTCACGGGGCAGCTGTGAGGGTTCTTTGATGTACGATCATCAACAACCTTTTACCTGTCCTGCGTGAGTGCCCCCAGCCCCCATGAAAAAGAACCAATGTCATTTTTATTCGGAACAAGGCATAAACAGTAACGAGGACTCCCAGAGAAATGGCTGCCATCGTCCATCACTAAATACCTTCTTGGGCAAATACACCGATGAATAGCAGGATGGGTTCAAGCCCCACTAAGCAGATGTGGGATGGCATCCTACCCTCTCATTCCATTCTAATGATATTACCGTTTTTTTTTCTTCCAAGAGGTGAGAGAGAGAGAAAAATTGATTAAAGTAATGGAGCCTGGGTCAGAACGCCTGGGTTCGAATCTTAGTCCGCTATATATCAGCGCCATAACCCTGGGCAACCTGCTGAATCTCTTGTCACATACTCTCCTTGTCTGTAAAGTGATGATCATTGTAGGGTTACTTCTAAATAATTACAGTTAAATGAATACAAACTTACAAAGTGCTTGAAACAAAGACTGGCATATAGTATGCAAGTAATCAATAAGTAAAATTATTTGTCATTTACTGTGTCCTAGGTGCCTCATATATATGATCTAAAGTTCATTAGATCCTTGTGAGATTGGTATAAATAAGATCACTTTAGAGATGAGAAGGTTAAGTTTCAGAGTATCCAGCTTGGTCAGGGTCGCCTTCCTGTAAGCGGAAGAGAAAGGATTTGAACTCAGAGTTGTCTGAGAAGTTATTGTATAGGAGCCAGAAGTACTAGGAGAGTCAAGTCTAGGACTCAGGAAAGGAAAGCCTCTTCATTTTGAGAATCCTACAACTCCTGGAGAATGGGCGTGACACTCAGTCGTTACGTGAACATTGTGTGGGTAGGGTGACAGCAACAGCTACCCTGGTCATGAGCCAGGCACGCCCTTATGGATAGATTTTATGAGTAAATAAGGACCTACCGACTGGTGACTCCAGATACAACCCTCACCTTCTAGCCAAGTGTCTCTTCTCCCTATCTTTGTCTTATTGTTAACTCTGTGACCAGGACTCTACAATCACTCTGCACAAGTTTCGGAAGAAGAGAACCAGCATATTGTAGAAGCCACGTCTACGCCCGTAAAAAGGACCACTCTGGCCCAGACTAGCAAAATGATCCTAGGTTGTCACTAAGAAGGATCTCACTTTGTAATATCAGACAAAAACTACTGCCTTCAGAGGTGAAATGCAATCATTCAAATCAGATTTACAAACTTCTGCACGGTCTGTGTTGTCAAATGTACGTTTTTAGAAGGTCACATTCCTACAGCAGCTCCCTGTATTGAGCTGCCTAGTCATGGCCTTGCCTTAGGGATGGTCAGATCCCTCAAGCCAGGCCGACGATCTTACTAAGTTACTGGACTGCTGTTGGAACTGGGACTGTCAGCTGTAGGGGTGATGTGAGCTTGGAGCTCTTAGAGGACGCCACGTTAGGAGGGCCTGGGAGGCATCAAGTCTTTCCCCAAAAGTATGCCATGGCTTTCCATGCGCTCGCTGTGGGAGGAACAGGACAGCACAAGGTGTGCATGAAGAGAACAGAAGGGTGGCATCCACTCGACGGTGCAAGCTTGCCGGCAGACAGCACCGCAGAGCCGTGAGGAAGCCATGTTGGGGTCAGCTACCACCGACGTTTTCCCCGAGGGCATGCCTGCCAGGTAAACACTCACTGTGCAAACCCAGAGCTCTCCACGCTGTGCAAGTCGGTAGCACAGGGCAACGCCCAGGGTTCTTTGATTGCAAGCCTCAGAAACCAACTCCGACTAACACACAGCAAAAGGGGAATAGACTATGAGGTAGTTCCCACAAACCATGGAAGAGCTGAACCCCGGGTAAACATTGCAATGACCCCAGCAGGGATCCGAGGAACAGATGTTAAAGAATTGTCTCTCCCAGGCATTCCGTCAAATGGAGCTTTTTCTTTTAGTGCCCAGTTCATGCGACGTCAATTATGGCTGATCCATTCCCCTGCCTGCCCTAGAGCAGATGTATAACCCGACGCCGTGCAATTCAGCACCGTCCACCAGCGATGGTGGTCAGCTTTCTTGATGACCACAAAGAGAACATGAATAGTTTCATCCATGAATTAGCTTACTCCATCTCAAGGGAAAATACTAGCAAAAGTTTTTAAAAAATGCAACAAGTGTCATCCTGGTCAAAACATTAAGAAAAGAACAAAGAGATGATCTTTGGAGTAAAGCCTTCCACCGTCTCCATGCAGGAAGGCAGTCCCCACGCTCTGTGCTGCTTCTTTCTGTCTGCTCCTCAGAGAGCAGTGTCCCCACGGGGAACGAACACCAGTTTCCATGAAGCACTGTGGAAAGTCAGACCCACAGAGGCTTAAATTGTTAACCCGAACCCATGCTTCACGTGTTTGTTGTTCCCATTTAATACTCTTTCTTACTGAAGTCCAACAGAGAGAAAAGTATGTCAATAATACATACGCAGCACAATAATTTTTTGCACAGTGAGTACACCTATGTGACTACCGCTTAGATCAATACGGATCAATAAATTAAACATGACCAGAACCCGAGAAGTTCCCGTTACATTCCCTCTAAGTCAAAACCTAGCTCCCCGCCCAAAGGCCGCCAGTTTCTTACTTCTTACACACAGATTAATTCCCATGTCTTCAACATGGATGAGTTAACAGACAGTAAGTATCGGTCTTTGATCCCAGGTCCGGATCTATCACACTTGTCATTTCCTGTGTTACAGGGTATCCTGTGTTCTAACGAGAACCCTGAGAAACACAAGCATCTCATCCCAGCCCCCGACTCTCTGGAGAGGGGAGAGGGCCTGGGAACGAGGCTCATGAGCAATCAGGCCTACGTAAGGGAGCCCCGTGGACACCCTAGGATTCAGGAGCTGCCAGGTTGGTGAACACATGCGTACCCCACTACACCCGGGCTGACACCCCTGCGCTTGGGACCGTCCAAGACCTTGCCCTGTGGATCTCCTTATCTGCCTGGTCACCTGTCCCCTTTATCATATTCTTTTATAAGATGATAAAGGCAAATAAATGTTACTCTGCATTCTGTGAGCGGCCCTAGCAGACAATCGAGTGGAACAGAAGTGGTAGGTACGCCAGGTACGCCCCTGGCAATGAGGCTGGCTGGGACGGAGCCCTTAACCTGTGACGTCTGACCCTGTTTCCAGATCAAGTGTCAGAACCGAGGGAACTTCAGGATCCTCAGCTGCTGTCACAAAGAACTGCGTGGCGAGGGAACAAAAAACAACAACAGAAAACCCCGCACATGTGATGACCGGAAGTGACGTATTCCATGCAAAAGTGAAGAAGAAAACGAGGAGAACTGCAGTTTTTCTAACACAAGGGAACCACACAATACATCTGTTTCGCGTGTGTCTGGCTTTTTCATGCGGAACTGTGTTCTCCCCTGTAGGATACAGTCATGTTTTTCAACATAGCAGTGGTCTGTTCATTTTTCATCGACACAAAGTATCTCATTGTATGGACAGAATACAGTTTATTTTTCCATTTTAAGGGGAGTAGACCTTAAGGTGCTTTCCAATTTTTAGCTACTGAGGTCGCTGCTCCAGGCACGTGCGCATGTGCTGCTGTTAGTATGTATCCAGAGCTGAAATCCCTGAATCATGAGTGTATACTCAGCTTTAGTAAAGAAGACCAAACAGTTTTCAAAAATGGTTGTACCGACAGATACTTATCCCAAAGTAAGAAATACGCATTACTTACTCTACATCTTCATCAAAACTTAGTATTTTTAGGTGTCTATATTTCACCAGGGATGCTCGCCGGGAGCCCTTCTCTCCCTGGAAGGCTCCACACTTGAACCTCCTCTCTCTGGCACTGGGAGACCATCAGCAGCTCTGCCCGGTGCCATGGCCTCTGGGCCGCTGCTTGCCGATTGGCAAATGTCTCCATGGAAAACATCCTATGACTTCTGAGCTGACTCTGCGCTTTTCTCTCCAGGACTTTGCCCTCTGGTAGCCAGGCTGCCTTGCCAATTCTCGATGCCAGCTTTTACCTCCCACAGCAGAAACGTTGGCTCAGATTCTCCCGGTGGCTGGCATTTCCTGCCCCTTGTTGCCTGCGAATCAGCACGTGCCTCACGTAGAAAGGCGGGGCGGACTCTCAGGTCTGTCCCCAAGCCTCCCCTTCCTCCAGGGACAGGGCTCTTGAGACCCTGGGTGTGTCGTCAGCTCTCTTCTGCCCTCAGATGGGTTTCCAAAACGTTCGTCTTCCTCTTCTAATTGTTCTCAGCGGGCGGATTAGTGTGGCACAGGCAGTCTCAAGGGGAAGTTGGTTATAATGACAACCACATGTCATAAAAACCTCCAATCTCATCACGCGCATTACAAACTCTAATTTCTACAGAGAGTCGGCAGGTAACATAAATTGGGAGAGTGTGCTAGGTGAGGCCTATCGAAGTGCTGACCACACACGCCCTGTCTAAATAGGGAAATGCTGGGTGCCACCACCTTTGGGCCTGCCAGGGATGTAGAGGTTTATGCACCGCCTTATGCATTTTAAGTATTGTCAGTGAAGAAGTCTTTTGTTTACTTTTTTTTTCCAATGTGGGCCTGACAATGTATCTCCAGACTACAGTACCCAGAACCTGATCCCTGATCATTTTTATTCTCAAACATGTTATTTACTAGACCATATCTCCGTTTTAATTTATTCAAAGGCCACTTTGCAACACCATTCATGAAAATCTGTGCTAGGTTTACTAGGAGACATAGGCTTCACAGTTGCTTACCTCTTGAAATTCACCAGTAAGTAATAACGAACAAATGCATAGAACTCTCCGGAGGTGGGGGGTGGGGTGGGGGGGAACATGAGCAGTGCTCCACCTGGCTCACAGGTGGGCGCTCAGTGGGAGTCTGGGGAGGGAGGGGGAAGCGCTCCCAGCAGGTGAGCCCCGAAGGGGGTGGAGTGGATGGCGTTTTGGTAGAACATCAACAAGGAGAGAACTGGCAGGGGTGCGGAGGTAGGTGCAGAGCTGGGGGGCGAGGAAGCAGGCTGCTTTGGAGAAGGAGGAGGGAGGGAGAGAGAGGACAGAGGACAGACGCACCTCTCCTCTGCAGGACGAACACATCCGGACTTGGCCTTGCATGCCAGAGTGAGCCCGCCAAAGCCTGGTCCCCCAAAGGGACCGACCGCTAGCGCCATTATCAGAGGCAGAGAGAAGGCCACCGAAGCGCTGCCAGGTCTGTCCTCAGCCTCATAAACGAGCTCCTGTGTATGTCATTAGAGCTAATATATGGGAGGAGTCGGCAGGGATGAGCAGATGTTGGAGCCAAATGAAGACGCACGAAACATATAGCCGTGCGGCATAAAAACCTGGGCTTCTGTGGCGCAGCTGGCCGCATGGCTCTCTTTCTTCCTTTCTTTTATTTACAAGGTGTGGCATCTGCCTTTCCATTGTCAAACCTCAATTGTACTCACAGCTAATTTTCTCCTGATACAAAGGGGCTCTGGCAGCGCTGGGGTGGGAGCCTAACTAAACACCCTCCCTGAGAAAAGAGAGCCCAGGAATGAGGACAAGGGCGACCTGGAGTGCCCGGCAGAGCTAAACGGTCTGAGTTTCATTTGTGTTTCAAATCCTGGTTCTGCGAGTCTCCCAGAGCGACGGAGAAGGCCACGGTCTGCTCGGCCCCATGCGCACGTGACTCTAGTCCAGTGGGTTAATGGAGCCCCCCATGGGGGTGCCCACTGGGGTGCTGCTCTCCAGCACGCAGCAGGATGCCATGACATGCTTACAGAGACGCTCTCCTCGAAGCCCCACCCTCCTGGGGCTGCCTCCACGCCCTCTGGCTCACCACAGCCGAGCAGGCGTGTCATGGACGCGTGCTCCTTGATCCCAACACTCTCCACGTGCAGCTCGTCACTCACTATCCTGCCATTTTTAGTATAGTCACATCTTCCTCCCTCCTGACACTGAGCCTGCCCATCCATCCATCCACCCACTCACCTACCCACCCATTCGTCCATCCATCCCCTCATCCATCCATCCATCCATCCATCCATCCATCCATCCATCCACTCACCCACCCACCCATCTGTCCATCCAGCCATCCACCCATCCACCCATCCATCCATCCATCCATCTACTCACCCACCATCCACCCATCTACCCATCCAACCCACCCACCCATCTATCTCTTGCTTCTGAACATTCGGCTTCCTGAGCTGCTTCCAGGGCCAAGTCCAGGTCTAGAAATGCTGTAATGCAGGCACGGGTGGGATCAGGAAGCTCTCAGTAAAGTGGGAAGGCCACTCGCAACGCCAGACTCTCACACTTTGGGAAGAGTTTTAGCTTCTCATTGCCCTTGTCCATCTGTCCTCTTAGCTGTGCCTCCAATATCACCTTCCAAAGCCAGAGTGTCAACTGGAGCAGTGGAATCCCCACTCCCTGCCCCCACCCCACCAGTGGGAGGCGTCCGGGGGCCTCCATGGCTGCCCACAGCAGTAAGAAGCTGGACCTCCTGGTTAGAAATAGGGCTTCTCCATAAAGAAAAAAAAATTCAAATCAATTACAAGCTTCTGTGACCCACAGCAATTTAAGAAATCAGCAAATCCTCCTTGCTCCCCCCGCAGACTGTATTTTATTATTGGATTAATGTGCAGAAAGCCCCTACTTTGCACCACCAAATATTTACTTTGGAGAAGTTTTCTGGTTTTATCATGGATTTGCCTTGTACTGTCAACAAATGACTACAGTGCGTATAATGAACTATGGAAGTAAGGAAAATATACACAGAGCTAGACTTGCTTGGGAGGGATTTTTTTTTTTCTTTCTTTCTTTTAGGGAGTGGATCAGTGAAGAATTAACATCCGGTCACCCACTGGCTACATCTTGCAACCCAATCTCATAAATCATGCAGAAATTTTAATTTTTATTTCAAGCATCTGGTCTGCTTTAAGAGCATGGGCCAGGTGTCCGTACCTAGAGTTCAGTTCTCGGACTTAGTTCTATATCATAAAGAGCAGTTACAACTCCCCCACTAAGCCAGGCAAGCAGGCGGATGACAGGGTGCGGGGGCCATGCCGTGGCTGTGCATTGGCCCGGAACTCCCGTGACTCTACTCAGAAAGCTTTTTCAGCAGCTACATAGACAGGGAAATCAGTTCTCTACTCTAGGAGAAGTACTGGGAGGGGCAGAGTGCGTATGTATGCACCTGGTTCTCACGCTGACACACCCAGGTGCGTTAGGGCGAGAGGAGAATGTGGACTTCCCTAATACTAGATGCTTGGCTCTTCTTTCCCCTCCGCCACCCTGCGTTTCCAGCCCTGACGTGGGATGGAAACTGTCTATTTGTTCACCCGGCACAGCAGCCTTCTGCCAGTGGCGGGGCAGCTGGCACAGAGACGTCCTCTGTGTGCAGCCTCCTAGAACTCCTGTAAGACGCACAGCAAGGTCCCTGAGCTGTCTGCTGGGCATCTCTCCAAACCCCCGTGTCCCCGACTGTTTTCTGCGTCACCATCACATCCCAGTCTAAGCGCCTCTTCCCCATGGACAATGCGATTGTCCCTCACTGCACTCAGCAGGGACTCCATGCTGTGATCCTGCACTTCCTCCAAGGTCTCGGGAGAGATCTCGGAAATGCAAATCTAGTTTACCTGCCGTTCAGATAAAGACACTACCCTTTCTGCAGGCCCACCAGAACTGCACACCCATCGTGCTGTCCCCTCTGTCCCCCAGCCAGACCCCGGCCCTCTCCTCAACGCCAGAATGCCTCCTTCTTCCAGCTCCCGACCTGCTGCCCATGCTGTGTCCTCTGCCCACAGTGCCCATCCTCGCCACACCGCCGGGCCAAATGAACAGTTACTGCACGTCAGACCAGGCAAAGTCCCCTTCCTAGCACTTTACCGCAGCCGGAATTCTACATGTGCCTTGTCACCGTTTTCTCTGTGAGTGCCCCTCCTGCCACAGTAAGACAAGGACTTCACCTCTTTCCTCCCTTCCCACCGCTGCATCAACATTGCAAAGCATGGCGCCTGCCGCACGGTAAGTGCTTGATATGCACGCATTGGAACAACTCTATGAGCCCCCGAAGGGGAAACTGTGAAATGAAAGCAGACTGCCTTAGTTCAAAACCCAACTTATATACAGAAGAAAAACAAACACCCGCGGTCTTTGGTACCAACATTCTTCCAAGGCAATTCCGGCAAAGGGTAAGGGGTTCTGGTCGGGGTACTGCCCATTGCCTTGGGCAGATCTGAGTTGGAGTCTTGATAGAGAAAAGTGAGCAGCCAGGCCCTGTCCTCTGATACCTTGCAGGGTGACAATCGTACCGGAAGGGTGAGGCCTCACAGAAGCAGAGCTCAGATGTGCTACACCTGTTGACATGCCGGGACGAACCTGGCTCAGTGTGGCAGGACCTCTCCGGAGGACACGCGGTATTCACAATGTCCACGAGGTGTCATTAGCGCCGTTCCCCAACACGGTTCTTGTTGCCGGGGCACATGGGATTAGATATGACCACATAACTTCCTTTAGCTAAAAGAGTGTAAGCTGAAGATATACTTGTCATGTCTGGTGGAAGCTTCGAGGGCCAGAGCACGATTCTCACATTGTCAATCATGGAAGCGTATGTCCAACGCAAGTCCTGTTAACCTAAGTCCCCGAGTCAGAGCCCTCCTGCCAACATGTGGTGGACTCGTACTGACAGAATGTAAGCCTCCGTGGGATCAGCCTCTGAGATCTAAGACCTAGGCTGTGCTAAGCGAGGACTCCACCCGTCCTGCTAATAGGACAGCTCAAATCAGAAGGATGCACCCCGAGGGAAGAGGGAGAAGAACGAGACTGTGAGACGGGCCCAATGGTCGGAGGCTGGGAAGCCTACCAGAAGGAGACACGCAGAATGGATCTGGGAAGTCATTCACACTCGTAACTGAGCAAGGAAGGTTAGAATTCTGCCATGGGGTAGAGGCCGTGGGGTGGCCCTGGGACAAGGCTGGTGAGAGGCATATTAATGACAAAACACACACACACACACCAAACACACACACACTTCCCAGTGTGCTTCTATCCCTCTACTTCCTCTACATTGGCCACAGCAGTCACGCAAATACCCACCCTGTCCCCACAGAGTGAGAATCCAAACACCCTCCCTCACCTCAAACCCTCAATGCCCTCCTCCCTGCTTCTCCCTTCACCTGCCATGCTCAGTTAGTAAATGCACAGATTGTCAAAGAAGGAAACCAGTTTATTAAGAGCTACGGGTGTTTAAAAATGTATCTTATAGGCAATTTTCTTCATTTTTTCAAATATTCTGTGATGACCATTTTCATAATCCAAAACCAAAGCCAAATGAACATCACTTTAAAATATATATATATACGTAAGCTGACTTGTCGATTCTCAGCTGCCAAAGCCAATGTCAGGATATGAAACCAGCGACAGCAACAACAGAAACATCACCGTCATGGGGAATAGCCACACTCCTGCCCATAGTGTGCTTAGGGGACTGTAAGATCGTGCCACCGACAGAAAAGTAGAGGACAAGTGTACAATTTTGTTGAACCACGTTGAGTTACTGTCAACACTATTCATTTCCCTCCCCTCTCCAGTGCATCCATTTAATGGAAGGTATTTCCATGGAGGAAGATTAAAGGCTGAAAATACTGTATTAGATCAATCTGACCCCAACTATAGAACAAATTATTTTTCACGTATTTCTTCAGGCGACAGGGCTTGGGGTTAAAATGACATAATAAAAGTTACCTGGAGGTCTTCTACAGGACACACAGGATCCAGCTGCATATTTGGAAGAAGACCAATCCCAAAGACTGAAACTAAAACATTCCGCATCTCAATTTCAGGACACCGATTAAAAAAAGAAAAAAAGATTTGCATTTACACAGCACGTTTATGGTCTGCTGGTGCTCCCCCCCCCCCCCAAATGCATTTAAATCCATCATCTCACTCACCCATTGAGCCAACACCATTTATAGGTAAGGGGAGTACAGTTCCCAGTTTACAGGGGAGCAGACTGGGGCCTAGAGAGATCACATGGCTCATCACAGTGAGGTCAACAAGAAACAACAATGGAGGCCCTGGCCGGTTGACTCTGTGGTGGTAGAGCGTCAGCCCAGCATGTGAAAGTACTGGGTTTGATTCCCGGCCAGGGCACACAGGAGAAGCGCCCATCTGCTTCACCACCCTTCCCCCTCTCTTTTCTCTCTGTTTCTCTCTTCCACTCCCGCAGCCAAGGCTCCATGGGAGCAAAGTTGGCCCGGGCACTGAGGATGGCTCCATGGCCTCCTCCTCAGGTGCTAGAATGGCTCTGGTGTTAAGGGAGCAACACCCCAGATGGGCAGAGCATCGCCCCCTGGTGGGTATGCCAGGTGGATCCCGGTCAGGTGCATGCGGGTGTCTGTCTGTCTGCCTTCCACCCCGATCACCCCCCCACCCTCCCCCCCCACCCCCGCCTTCTCACTTTGGAAAAATACAAAAAAAAAAAAAAGAAACAAGAAACAAACAAACAACAATGGCGACTCAGAGACTAAGGTTACTGAGCCCACTGCTTTTATAATAATCCCAGCTACTCAACCGGGGCCCCTATCCATGCCAGACCCTCAACTTCTGTTGACTCCTTCTATACCCATCAAAACCACGTGGGGGAAATTTTGTTATCCTCCAAGTAAAAGTGAGTAAACTGAACAAGAAATGGAGTCTCAGAGACCTCAATGGGGAATCTCAAGACCAGACCCGTCTAACTTCCAAGCCCACACTCCTTACACTACTGGGCAGCCCCACCCCCACCCCGGGGAGTGCACGCACAGCGATGTCAGAGGCCAGCGGGGGTAAGTCGAGCAGCAGGCCTTCTCCCACAGCCCACGCTGGGCCTGCACAGTACACCACGGGACCAGAGGACGCAAGTCACCTCCCGAGGTAACAGAAAAGACACCAGACTTCTACTTAGCCAGCAATCATTTTGCTAGGTTTATTTAATTTGTTTATTTCAAGATAATCTCCTGTTTTGTTTAATAAGAAGGGGTAAGGGGTGGGGGGAAACTTTGGGTTAATTAAAAAAAAAAAAGTTAATGGACATGATAGATATGATACTGTGGTTGTTGGTTTGTTTTTGCCCTCCAGGGTTGGAAAATATAAAGAAAGCCAATGTGATTTTAAAAGAAGAAGGGGAAGAAGAAATACTGCCATCTGTGACCACATGAATGAGCCCGAGGACATATATGCTAGGAGGAATGAGTCACACGGCAGCGCTGGCTGCAATGGAGGATGCTGGAGGTCCACGCAGTGCGGCTCCCCCTCCCCTGACGGGAACAGAAGTGTAGCAGAGCCCCCACGTGCCCGGCCCAACCACGCTTTCCAGACCCCCTTGCAATCGGCTGGCCAGGTGACAGCGTTCTCGCGGGCTGAATGTGACAGGAAGTCATGCGTCTGGCTTGTGGAATATACTGAGTACGCTTCCCCTATCCTTTCTTCTCCCCGCGGGCTGGGACCTGGACCTCAGAGCAACCCGGCTTCAGCCACAAGATGAGGACACAGTCCAGGCGTAAGGGAACCAACGTGGCAGGAACCCAGGTCCACACACAAACAGGGGGAGTGCTCACGGGGGGCTGGCACACGGCAGAGAAGTAGATCCCGTACTCTTCAAGCCTCTTGCATTCTTAAGCCTCTTTCTTACAGCAGCAAACCTTACCCTAGGTAATACGGTGAATGGATGCAGGGCGCTCAGAGCGCCGCTCATCTTAAACATTCAAATCATTCCACAAAAACACGCCAGAAATTAACAAACAATATACAATAGTGTGAACAACAGACTTTACTGAGAGAAAGCAGCTCTCATGAATGAAATCACAGGAATCTAAGATCACTTCTGGATCAGAAATTCTATCCTGCTTTGACCTAGCACACAAGCAATGGGCTCTATGTCCCTTGTGTCTAAGAAGAATATTTTGTTTTCACAGTCTCCTCTACGGTCACTGTATCCACACCACATGGTCCCAAAGGCCATCATGGGAAACGGTGGGCAGGCTGGCTTCAGAATCTCATCAGTTGCCTTTTTTTTTTCTCAAAATAGCAGCCTGAGACACAAACTAAATGTCAGGTTAATTTAACCTCATGTCCATCTATAATAAATTGATTTTTTCAGTTTCTTTAAAACATTATCAAAAATAAAGGCATAAGTTTCTTTAAAAAAATATATGAAGACATACAGTCATAAAATAACCAAGAATCAAAATTGGAAATTAATTTTCATATCCATATCAATATATCTGTGTTTTATCACAAGCATGTATCTCTCTCTCTCTCCTCCCCCCTCAACTTTTCCCGGTCTCCTTCAGGTTCTGAAAAGAAGACTACAGATTTGTTTAAAGTTCCTGAGACACAAAATAATGAAAACAATAAGCATTTAGGGTTCACAGCTGCAAGGTGAACAGCTGGAATGCATTCAGAAGAGGGAGAAGTTATGAAACGAGGAAGTTATGAATATAGTAGGCACCATATTGCAACACATGAATCAGGGACCAGCCTGGTCCCTGGACCCTCTCTGGGAATGCTAATCTCTGCAGGGCCAATGCACTGGCTGCAGAGCGTGCTACCCCCTCCGGGGAAGGACATCTGGTCTCCCATCTCACCTGTCAGAGAAAAACTGTCCCCTTGTTCAAAATGCTGATAACGTCGGCACCCTCCTTTCCTCCTACCTGACACGCTGCTGAGGGAAGAGCTTCGGCTAATACAGAGATTTTTCTTCACCAGTGAAGTAGGATTTTCACACCTGTGCTTTGTGGTGGCACATCCCAGCCCCACAGTTTATTTCTGTAATAATTAAGAGCATCACCCTTCCTGGTTTCCTTGGCCCCGCCCAGAGGATGGTTTGCTGCCCCCTTTCTGGATGCTTCTGTAGAGACAAAGCGATGTAGCCAGAGGACCCAGCCCGGGAAGGACAGCACGAGCGAGTCCCTGCATTCCGGCGGAGTGCTTCCTTCGTGACAGGTGCATCAAAGGTGACGCCAGGTGGCACTCCAAACGTGTGGCTTGACAGAGACAGAGACCGGCATTTATGGGGTCCGGTGTGGACACAGGCAAACGTGTGTCTGTTTGTTTAAGAGGAACATGGTCCTCCTATTACTTTCCTTTTAGGTATGAGGGAGAGGAAGTCGCTCAGTTGCAATGAATCTGGCAAATGTGTCTCAAACTAAGTAGAAAAAGCAAAGGGATTCACTTTGGGGACTAGAGGAGTCATTCACACATTTCACAGGTGTTTATGGAAAGCCAGCCAGGTCCCGGGCGCTATGCTCGGCCCTGATGACATGGCTAGGAACCAAACCAGCACTACGAACACAAGGAAAAGAGGCGAAAACAGTTTGGGTGGCCCTGGCCAGTTGGCTCAGTGGTAGAGCGTTGGCCCAGCGTGTGGAAGTCCTGGGTTTGATTCCCAGCCAGGGCACACAGAAGCACCCATCTGCTTCTCTACCCTTCCCCCTCTCCTTCCTCTCTCTCTCTCTCTCTTCCCCTCCCACAGCCAAGGTTCCATTGGAGCAAAAGTTGGCCCAGGCACTGAAGATGGCTCCATGGCCTCCGCCTCAGGCACTAGAATGGCCCCAGATGGGCAGAGCATTGCCCCCTGGTGGGCATGCCAGGGGTATCCCAGTAGGGTGCATGCATGAGTCTGTCTGTCTGCCGCCCCGCACTTCTCACTTCAGAAAAATACAAACAAACAAACAAACAAAACCCAGTTTGGGGACAGATCTTTCATCATCTCAGGCATGAGTCAGTCCAAGCACCCAATCACATTGCTAACGCCCGAGAAAATATAAGAACCACCACTCAGAACTCTTCACAGCCTGTCTCCTGGGCGGCGGAACCCACCTGACTCTAGTTCCACATCATCTCCATCGCCACCTCCCTCCTCCTCCTCCTCTTCAGCAACAAAGGAAATAGTGAGATATTTTTTGAATGCCCACGATGAGCCAAACATTACACTCAACGCTGTACGTACTTGACCCCTTGACTCCCCTCCACCGTGCGCTGGGTAGTTCACCCTTATCCTCATTTTTCCGATGAGGACACAGAGGCAGACGCATATTAACGGCGACTTCACCCGAAGTCGGGCAGCTTGGGAGTGAGAAGCCCAGGCGGCTGGGTCTGTGCTGTCTCCCCAGGGCTCCAGGCTTTTGCAAAACAGATGATTCGCATCGAACCCTGCGTTCTCATGGTTCTAATGTCTCCGCTCGGGGACCCACGCGGTTTCCCTCTCCAAGCCCTAGAAAACTTGTCCCCTCAGGACGGTGGAAGCTTCCTACTCGCCCCGGGACCAAAGGACATGCATGGAACCGAGGACCCAGAGAGGTCCCGGGTTCTCCTACCCTCTAGGGACCCCCGAGAGGAACCCATGGGCTTTCCAGTGCGTGGTCTAAGGCATGGATAGAACCTGAATCGGAAGGGGACAGGCACCGCGAGAGGGGTTCTGCCCCAAGCTTGGAAGGACAAAGGGAAGCCAGCAGCTCTCCAATGGCGTTAACTACTCCTTCAGTCTACGTGGTCAGGGAACCCAGAGGACAGGTCAAGTTTCTTTTAGTGTGAAAGAGAGAAGACAGGGCACAACAGAAACAGGGCCTCGGCCATGTTGCGTCTAATAAGTCATTCCGTCCTGTTTTCATAATCATCGTTTTCTTTGAAACTCAAACGCCCTGGGAGGTAGGAAGCAGAGCGATAATGATCACCGCTGGATGCACGGGGAAACCCAGGAAGGAGAAAGGGAGGGACGCAGGGAGGCTGCTAGAAGTTAGGTTCCTGGCTCGGGCTTCCCCAGGGCCCTTGCTCAATATCGGAACCTTCTGCCCTCCATCAGCCACATGTCTAAAGCACCCGGCGCCCGGGCTGCAGGTCCCCCGGGAGCGAAGAGGCCCCCAGCGGCACTTGCTTTGGGCCATCCCCTGCGCTCTGTAAAGCCCAGGATATTACACAGGCGAGCTGCTGCTGTCACCCGAAGACACTGAGGCTCGGGCAGCTCGACTTCGACCATTTGTTCGCATTAATGCACTTGGCAATCTCACAGAAGGGCTTTTAAATCTAATGGCTCAGACAAGAACACAGAAGAATTGCATGAATGTTTTCAAAATGATGGGACTGTGACCCTTTTAGGTGTGTCACTCCGCCTTATTACGGGGACACGCTGGAGTTGCGGCTCACAGGCTTCAAGTCTGCTCCCGGCATGAGCTCTCCAAAGGAACCCATAAATCCACCCCCACACACGTGTGTGCGTGCTCGCGCATGCACACGCATACACACACGCCAACTTCTCTGGCCAAAACTGGGCTGAGACAGGCCACCTGCAACACAGGTATTCGGGGGAAGCAGGACTCAACTTCAGGCTGCAGCCCAAACCAGAGGGGGTGTCGCCTGTGCTCTGTGTTGTTCTGGAACGTTCTGAAACCCCTCTCACTCTCCGTTAGTAGCGATCAAGGATTTTATTTCCTACACCAAAAATGTAGTTAGAGTTTAGGCGACTGAGTTTGTAAAGCAAGTCAAGAGTTTCTTTGATCAAATTTGAGTGTTAGAAGCTTGTTTATATCTTTTTTAATAAAAAGTATAGAATGTCTCTCACATAGAGAATTATTAAAAATTCTTTCAGGGTCTCCATATTTATAGAGCCATGATTATTTTTTCTTAAACTACTGGCACAGTCCGTTTCCAGGTGATACCATCTTTGTTCCTCTTATAGTGTCAATAATTCCATTTGGCAGGCAGCAGCTAATTCTTCTCATGTGCTAATGATTAATCAGACAAGCCTATTTACTAATGTATCAGAATGCATTAGAAACATAAGGTAATGGCGGACAGAACATCAATTCAGATATAAATGAACCACATTTCCATTGCATACCTATTGACTTATGTCACAGAATGAAGTAGAAAATGCAATTTACTTGTAAACCATTAAAATGAATGAAAATAGAATTTCAAACTCCATCTTCAAACATAATTTTATTGACTTGGCTGGGAGCCTTAAGGGAGTAGCTAACTAAGTTTAAAATATATAAATAACACACTAATTCATTTTGCCATAAAAAGAGTTAAGTGTCTTATCAATGAAACACCATGGAATTTGCTAAGTTGGAATGAGTACAGAATAAAGGGAGGTCACAGAGCACAGTGTGAAGACATATTAGGGTCGTGTTGGGGTTTCCTGAATTCAGCTCTCCGCTCGTCTGTTTGTGTCCAAAATCCTGCATCTGTGCAGTCTCAAGGGCACCAGCCCATATCGTAGCCACCAAAAGCTCAAAGTTAGAATCCTTATGAGAGAAAGAGACAGATAAAAAGAGAGAGAGAAGGAGAGAGGAGAGAGAGAGTAAGGAGAGAAAGAGAGGGAGGGAGAGAGGGAGAAAGGAAGGGAGAGAGGGGGAGGGAGGGAGGGGAGCAGGGCAGGGTGGGAGGGAGAGAGAGGTGGGTTGCTCCGCTCCTGGGATTAGGTCACATGAAGCTGTCCTAGTGTCACACAGTTCAGTAGACTGAAACACTGGGAACCCCGATTCAGGTGTCTATTGAGGTGTCCATGGTGGACTTTCACCCGCTGAAAGGGAACGAACGGCATAAGATATTCAGAGAAAGATTAGAAGCATTTTTATAATTATTAAGAGAGTGAGTGGCTTTGCACCATTCAGTATATCTAAAAAAGCTGCATCTCTGAATTGTTTTTCATCTAGGTATTGAGCACGAAGAGACAAGAGTGCTCATCTCAGAGCTTCTCAAGTGTGCAGGACTAGAACAAGCATGCAGCAAACAAAGCTGCTCAACAACCAAACCAAACCATAGTTCAATTCCAGGCTATTGCTGGTGTCTGTGACGGCTCAGATCCAGGCAACTGACCCACTGCCTTTGACTTAGAGCAGTGGTTCTTAACCTGGGTTCTATCGAACCCTAGGGGTTCGATGAGTCGGTCTCAGGGGTTCAGAGAAGCCTCTGCCGCGGAGGCCAGAATAAAGTAATACCGTAATTTGTTGTGAGTTCATGCACTTTGTTGGTTTTGTTCTTTGAGCAAGGTGATGTTCATGCACGGCTCATTTTGTGCAACAGTAAAAAAACATATACCTGTGTCTTGAATTTGGAAAAAAAAATCCTATTTTATTTGTCACTAAAGAAGGGTTCGGTGAATACGCATATGAAACTGGTGGGTTCGGTACCTCAAAAAAGGTTAAGAACCACTGACTTAGAGACTTAGACAACTGTTGCAGTTTCAAATTGTCGGTTGTGGGCACGCCCAACGGAGATGTGAAAGCTCATCTGAGGGAAACCCTAACCCCCCTGACCTTCCCTTTCTTTTGAATTTCTCCTCAGATTAAACTGCAAGGCGCCAACACAGTAGGATGTGTACCCAGAGCAGCGTGTCCCAAAGCATATTCCCAAAGTTTGCTGAAAAATAATTTGGTGGCTAAATATGTTAGTTTCTCTCCCCAATTCCTTGGAAAGTCCCAGGGTACCTTCCCATATGAAAGGCTCTGAGAAGTCCTGCAGTAAAAAAACAACAAAAAATTCTTTTAAAATGTTCTTCCACCAGCCTTTCCACGCTTAACGAAGCACGGGAATACTTCCTTCCCATACGGTGTGGATTCTGCGTTCCACAGAGCACAGGTCTGGACATATTGATGATAAAAAATACTGAAAAGTCTAAGTAACCCATGCCTTACTTTAAGTAAGCTAGGTAAATCTATATTTTACCCTAAAGAAAAATGGAAAGCCTCTCTCAATGCTACTATTTCTCAAGAAAGCTGGAGCACCACCCCTAGGATTTTGCTATGTCCTCCTCCAGCCTCAGGACCAGTAGGCTCCCCTCTTTCCTGGGGCTTGGGTCCTGACCCCTAACCAACACCAGATAGACTCTGCCCTGCGGGGTACTGAGGGGCACGCGCCGAAACAGGCCTGGGTCCAGGTGCCCCCTCCCCAAGTAAAACAACCTTCAACCCTCACTGACTCGCTTGGGAGAACCTTGTGCAGGTGTGACCGCGGATACCGAGGGAGGACCCCGTGCAGGTGCAGGTGTGACCGCGGATACCGAGGGAGGACCCCATGCAGGTGTGACAGCCGATACCGAGGGAGGACCCCGTGCAGGTGTGACCGTGGATACCGAGGGAGGACCCCGTGCAGGTGTGACCGCGGATACTGAGGGAGGACCCCGTGCAGGTGCAGGTGTGACAGCAGATACCGAGGGAGGACCCCGTGCAGGTGTGACAGCCGATACCGAGGGAGCACCCCGTGCAGGTGCAGGTGTGACCGCGGATACCGAGGGAGGACCCCATGCAGGTGTGACAGCCGATACTGAGGGAGGACCCCGTGCAGGTGCAGGTGTGACAGCCGATACCAAGGGAGGACCCCGTGCAGGTGCAGGTGTGACAGCCGATACCAAGGGAGGACCCCGTGCAGGTGCAGGTGTGACCGCGGATACCGAGGGAGCACCCCGTGCAGGTGCAGGTGTGACAGCAGATACTGAGGGAGGACCCCGTGCAGGTGCAGGTGTGACCGCGGATACCGAGGGAGGACCCCGTGCAGGTGTGACCGCGGATACCGAGGGAGGACCCCGTGCAGGTGCAGGTGTGACAGCAGATACTGAGGGAGGACCCCGTGCAGGTGCAGGTGTGACAGCCGATACCGAGGGAGGACCCCATGCAGGTGTGACAGCCGATACAGAGGGAGCACCCCGTGCAGGTGTGACAGCCGATACCAAGGGAGGACCCCGTGCAGGTGCAGGTGTGATAGCCGAATCCGAGGGAGAACCCCGTGCAGGTGTGACAGCCGAATCCGAGGGAGCACCCCGTGCAGGTGCAGGTGTGACCGCGGATACCGAGGGAGGACCCCATGCAGGTGTGACAGCCGATACCGAGGGAGGACCCCGTGCAGGTGTGACAGCCGAATCCGAGGGAGGACCCCGTGCAGGTGTGACAGCGGATACCGAGGGAAGCATTCTCAGCAGCTTGGTGCCCAGAGAAGACTATAAAAGCTTCTCCAACTTATTTCCAACATCTAATCCATCAAGAAACTGTTGACGAGATAAATTTGAGCTATGCTGACTTGCTGACTTTTGTTAATAATGTAGCAGTTTTGAAAGTGCGGCTTTAATCAAGGGGAAAATTTTCCAGAATTTGACAACCTTTTCCATTCCCTCTGGTCTAGACTCCATGTTTTGTTGTTGTTTTTTGAAAACTGGCTAATGCTGTTTCTTCGGTGGTGTGTTCAATAGAAAGCGGTCCATAATGCAATGCACTCTCTTTATGTGATGCTTTAGATATGAGATTGATCTCGGTGGACACCCTGGAGTTCTGAAAGTAGGATTATTGGATTTTGTGGCTTTCTCAGATGTCGAAGATCTTTAAACAGTGTCTTGCAAAGTTGCTACATCCCGCCTGTCGGTGAAACACTTACGGACTCATCAAAGAAGGTAGGCTCCATGTTAATGAGATGTGGTGGGCCGAGGGGGGCCGGGCGCCGGGCTCCTCTCACCACTGCGGTAAGTGCCAGGACCCCACCTGCTTTACTACCTTGAAAAGAGAAGTAAGTTCATCGGCCTGCGGATCAATAGGGCCTTCACAGCGAGATTGCTGACACAGGATGGTGTTCAGAACTCAGAGCAGCAGGGGGCACGACAGACCTGTGGCTGTAAAAGCAGAACTGGGGCAGCCATGTTGTCTCCAGACTCCTCGGGAAAACGTTAATGGCTTATGGGCTTCAGCTGAACCGGATGGGAGCAGCGGAACGAGATGCTGGCCGCACGGACTGTGGGTCGAACTTTAGAAAAACAAGGTAATTATTAGGCCATGATATATTTCCTCTGACTTTAAAAGTAACACTGGTTGCGCCTGTGGCCCACACCGACCCCTGCCTCTGTCAGTACTCGGGAGCCCGGTCTGGGGCGGCAGGACTGCCTGGAAGCAAACTGGGCATTCCCGCAGCGGGAAGGCAGGGCTTCTCAGAGCGCGGCCACCTGGAAACGGGCTGTGCGCGCAGGGCCGCAGGGCTCCCCGCCGGATGCCCGCCCGCCCGCTCTCCCCTTCTCATTTGCAGCCAACGAATGACACATCCATCAACCCATAAATGCATATGGGTAGGAATCGATAGGCTTCTCACTTCAAGCTTTCCCTCCCATAATTTATCTCAACGGTCAGCCCTTTTATTTACATGTTTACGATCAAATATGGTACAAAGATTATGTATGACACAGCACAAAATTATATGGCCTTATCTTCCATGTGAGCTATGCAGCACAGGTTTACTGACCGCTGTCTGGGCTCTGAGTACAGGGGAGCGCTTGCAGTGGCCCGACTGTCCCACACAAGCAGGCCGCTGCCACCAGGAGGCCGCTGAGAAGCCATGAGAAAGGCCACACCTGGAGCGCTGACCACTGAGTGCTGGCGCAGATGTGGAGCAACGGGACTTCTGGGGACGCACTGGCCAAGGCTGAGAAGCCCCTGCACGCTCTGCTCTTCTCCACAGAGCCCCCCGCCCCCCCGTCCCCTGGGCCAGCCGACCTCGGTGCCTCCCTGCCATCCTTTCCTTTCCTGAAGTCCCGTGCTTTCTGTTTGCCTTGCTTACCAGACTCCCCAGATCTGTGCTCAGGCAGTGCTCATGACCCCTCCCTCCCCCGCCCCCCCCCCCTCCACCCCCCACCCCCACCCCCCCGTCGGCCTGCAGCCAGGCTTTGGACACATGAGAGCTGTCCCGGCCTCGCCTCCCTCCTCCCCTGATGGCAGTTCAGCGTCCCTCGAGCAGTGGGCACACACGTTGGGGGAGTGAGCAGACAGCCGGGGGGAGAAGGAAACGCCCCAGGTGTGCAGCACTAAAGGGCCACAGAGCATAGAGGGACAGAGGGACAAGTGGCTCTGTACCCCCTCAGTACACACAGACACAGACACACGTGTGCTTCATCACAGGAGGTAACTACTGTCTGCAGCATACACCATGGCAACCAGAGCCTCTGTGTCCCAGTGCCGAGAACAGTCGGACATTCAGGGTTAAAAATGCTCGCAGCAAGACTCACGGTCCCTCCAGAACGGTGTGACCCCAAAGAGAGCCCTCTTGGATTTCTGAACCTCAGCTTTCTCACCTGGTGAATGAAGATAATCTCTCTTTGCAGCCAGTCGCACAAAGTTGGGGATTTTACAAGAGATCCGAACAGATAATCGTTTTATAAACGTAACGGTACCCCTCCCCAAGGTTCTGTGTGGAGGGACTATAAAAAATCACCAGTCTGGGGAAGGAGAAAGAGCCGAGAGGAGGGGAAAGATGCAAACATCACAAGGAAGGACCCCTGGCGCTCAGCCCCCCACCCTCATCTCAGTGGACCCCTTCTCCCGGCCACCTCCAGCCTTCTGGGAACCTGGCCCTGAATTTAGGGAGTGGAGACACGGTGGGGCCCCCAGCAAAGCCGGCAGAGCTTGCTTCCTAGAAGGAGATACAGAAAGAAGCTGCAGTCTGCTCCCTGGACCTTTCTGGCGCTGCCATACCCCTGGCCAACAGAATTTGGACCAAGCCAGGTGCTCAGGGAAGGCCCGAACCATCTGTGTGCCATGGAGCAGGGCTTCCCCAACAGGACTCGCCCACCGCCGCCATCAGAAGTATCATGGAGTTGTTAGGACGCAGGGTCCTAGAATTTGCTCCAGGCTGTGGAAACAGACTGTGGAGTCTGTGGCCCAGAAATCAGCATGTTAAGTGAGTAATGCACACTAAGATGGAGAGACACAGAATTTGAGGCTAGGGATAATAATAATGATAATCAGAATCGGAAGAGTTGAAATGAGTTATATTTCTCTTGACAGGTGAGGCACCATCCTGAGTGCCTTGCATGGACCAGTGCATTACTGCCCATGGTCGTGCTATGAACTAAGGACTATGGTCATCTCCATCGTACAGACGAGGAAACAGAGCTCATGGAAGGAAGTAAGTGGCTTCCCAAAGGTCACACAGGGAATTAGTACCAAAGTTGAAGTTCCCCCCCCAGATCCTGGGCTCGCCAGTGTGCATACACCCGGGCACACCTACGGGCCACGTGCAAGAGAAAGCGCCATGGACGTCGGGTGCCCTGTCCTTGGGCTGGATACAGCCCCAGGGGGTGCTGGGGAGGAAACGACAGCTCCCAGAGGGGTGATCCCTCTTGGGGCCCACAGTCCCCTGAGCCAGACAACCCCTCTCTCTTATTCTATTCTGTTCTGCAGCTTGAGAGGCATTTATGATGCTTAATTTATGTCCCCTGATCATAAAGTGATTGCATCACTAAAAAGGCTGTGCTGTTGATTTATGCCATGGTTGCCTGTGTCTGTTAATTAGAGAAAAATCATTTGGCTTCCTATGGAAGATAAACAATAAATTACAGGGGGGGGGGGAGAGACACACTTCCCCCAAACCTATGTCAGTTACTCTTCCTGAACCTTATTTATGATCCTAACAGATTCTATGCCAGTTACACCAACACCCTTGGGGGGGGGGGAGAAGTGTGGGAAAATAAATGCAGACATAATCTCTCTCTGTCTGGTGCCAGTGAGCACTCATACACAAAACTGCAATGCAGAGGAGCGGGTCAGCTCACTGCCCATGTCCCGCCTACGACACACTCCCCACCCACGCTGCCTCCAAGGCAGGACTCTCTCGAGCAAAACCAGGAAATAAGCAACTTGCAAGAGGACGGGGGTGGCCTCTTAGGAACAGTGACTTCGTATTTTCTAGGCAGTGGACCGCGTGCCTGGAAGGAGCTGCTTTTTCCTCCAATAGGTGTTATTGATGTCGTTTATACCCAAAGGGCAAATACGTACAAAGAAAGAAAAATAGTTTATTCCTTCATTCCATTGTTTACTCACTCAACAAACGCCAACAAGCACCTGCTCTGTCACGGGCCCTGGGATAAGGCCAGGCCTATACAGTCATCAGAAGAAATGGTCACAACCCCCAGACCTCCCTGAGCTCACTCTCTAATGGCGACGCGAATCAGGTATCAAACCGATCAACATGCCACAGGCTGTAAGGGAAAAGTATGTGGGGCTGTGAGAGGATTCCTTAAAGAAATAATCCATCTGAGTTCGATATTAAGGATGAGTTGACTCGGTTGAGATGGAGGGGAAAGCAGTCCAGCAAGAAGGAACAGCATGTGCAAAAGAGGGGAGGGAGCAGAATAAACCCCAAAGGACTGGAGAGGGCCCAGTGTGACCACGGTGGACAATGAGGGGGCCGAGGGGGCAGGAACGGGAGATGGGGCTGCAGAGCCCAGGGTGAGACTGCACAAGGTCTTCAAGCCACGGCACAGAAGGAGCCCATCTTGCAAGAGCACTGGGAAGCCACTGGGAGGTTTTCAGCTAGGGCAGGGCGCTGGCGTAATCAGATCTGCATTTTGGAAAGGTCACTGTTCACTGTTCGATACCTTGTGAGGACTGCTGAGTTTCCCGGGATTAAAAGGGCTGCAAAGTTAGGTTTAGTGAGCCGTCCGCAGGTGGGGTGGAAACCCTATGACATGTCATGTTGCCGCTAGATCTGACCTTGATGGTTGTGGGGAGGAGTCTCTCTCCAGCCCAGCCCCCAGCCCTCTATGGGTACTCACCAATGTCTGTGCCCGGAGGCATCCGTCTTGAAACTGGTAGAAGGTGGAAGTAGAGAAGGGTGGAAGACAGAGTGACGGAGGGGAGATCGGCAGCATCCGCTCTCAGCCTGGTCCCTGGTCCGGGGTTAGGAACCAGGTCCTGAGAGCCGTGAGAGCCGGAGAGTGACACAGTGGAGGCTGCTCCCACCTGCTACTCTTACCCTGTCCTCACAAACACCTGGGGGCCTGACTTCCGGCCTCAGTCCCTTCGTTCACCCCACAAGCATCCCTGCTTCCGGCGCGTCTCATAAAATGAGGTCACTGTGAGTTCCCTGAGCAGCGCCCCGTGCTCCACAGTGGCACCTCCTCCCCACAGCACTAGACCCCGCGAGCTGGAACCCCGAGCGAGCGACCAGGGCACACGGACCCTGGCTGAGGAGACGTGGGGGGGAAGGACGCGCGTGGAATGAGCACGGAGGGAGGGAGAGCTCCCACGTGGCTGGAAGCTGGCGCGTCCTGGACCCGCGCAGCACAGCCAAATCAGTGCGGTCGCTCTCATCCTCACCAGTCCGGATCCAACCGAACCAGGAACCAGTTAAGCTCTTTGCTGAAAAAGAAAAAGGGAAAACACACACACACACGCACACACACGCACACACGCACACACGCACACACGCACACACACGCGCACACGCACACAAGGCAAAACAAAACTTTGCATTCTTAGAGCCGCATTCCCCAAAGCGGTGGCCAGAGACTTCACGCAAGTGCGGGCAGACGGGGCTGTCTACCTCCGCGCTCCCTGGGCCTTCATAAACACTTACCATTTCATAAAAGTTACAGTTTTACACATGACTTCTAAGCTGCCAGAAATGTACAGTGTGCGCGGCCCCGCCTGTTCCGACATGTTTTATAAACATAACAAGCTGTAGCCATCACCCCAGATGTTTTCACAACTTATTCTTTTTTTCATAATTTAAAATCCGTTTGACCTGATTTTTTTTTTTTGCTCTGTGCGCATTTCAACTGTAAAAAAAAAAAAAAAAAAGAGACTGAAATATTTTTCATGGGGTGCGATGCTGTTACACCTAATTTCTTCTCAAGTTCACACTAAACTGAAACGTCTCTGGGAACCTTAAAAAGGGCAACAGCCAAGAAAGTGAGGAGATCTGTCAAGGACTTGTAAACAGACAGCTGACCCCCCGACACACGGATTTTCTTCTCTATTCTCAGGTGCCACGCCCCCACCCCCGCCAGCCCCCTGCACACGGCATAACTCAAGTGTAATTGATAACGTCAGGGCAGATGGAGGGGACCGCCAGCTCCTCACCACCCTCTCTGGGGACGCTGCGGAAATCAAAGCAGATGGCCCAATTGCTTCTGCTTTATGTGTTGCTGCAAGCCCCTCTGTCTGCAGGATAATGGATCATTACGACCTGCTGTGTGCAAACACCAATATGCTTTTAAATCTGGTTCTTGAGCTTATGAAAAAGCACTATATTTCATATTAATTTGTGAAGCTGTACTTAACAAGGTCCACTGTTGTTAATTTACGATTGGGAAGGGTCGGGGGGGGGGGGTTCACAGGGAAAGCTCCCCACCCAACCCCCACCCTGCCTCCTCCCGCCCCCAGCCAGGCCTCCCATCCGGGGTCAGGGGTGGTCCACTGAAGGAACACCATGTCCAGCTCTGCCCAGCTGATCTCTCATTGAAGAATTGGATTCCAGCAGTCCGAGGTTTGCTGGGCACGGCGCCGCAGAGGAGGCTGGGTTTCATCCCTGTCAATGGCCGGGGTAACGTGACTTGGGAAAGCCTCCATCCTCCCTCTTCTGCAGGGACAAAACAGAAGACAGGAGGAGTGGTGAGCTCGCAGCCCTGCACCCCCTGCCTTATCCCGGGGTTCTGTGGGGAACGGCCCCTGACTAAATCAGAAAGGTTGCCAATGGTGCACATGCATCCACTTTGAAAACATTCTTTGTCGTTTCCTAAATGGCAAATATGTGACCCCCTACTGGGTGCCAAAAACCATCATGGGTCCAGAGGAGCCCAAGGCAAATACAAACCACCCCTCCCCTCGGCAGCAGCTCAGGGCCGCAGAGAGTGCCTCTGGAAACCAGCCAGGAATGCAATCAAGGTGTTGGCTAGGCCCAGACTGTGATAGGAACACAGAAGTAGAACCAATAAATCCTGCCCAGGGACCCAGAAGGTGTGGCCTGAGGACCAAGCGGGACTCAACCAGGTGACAGAATGTGCAGAAGATGTTGGGGGGCCTGCGGGGTGGTTCTGAGGTGGAATGGAGACTCTTTCAGGAACGCTGAACTGGAAAGTTAAAGAATTACACTTCTCCATTCTGGCTCCGGGCCTGCCTGTTCTCCGTCCCTCTCTGAAGGAGTCTGAAAGCCAGCTGAGCATGCTATTTTCCGAGGCGCTAGTAATACAGGGCTTAAAGCAGGGGTGTGACGCAGTGCCTACAGGGATCCAGCAGGTGACAACACTGTGGCGGCCGGTGGAATGCTGCATGGAGGGAGCGGAGGACCGGGGCGTGGAGGGAGATCCTGCGTGGGCCCAGAGAAACGCTTGTGCTGGCCAGGGACAGCGGGGACCTCTGGTTTATATTGCTCTTGCCATCTGATACTAAAACTAGTACTTCTCATTCATTTCTCATGCATCACCCCCAAAGTCTCCAAAGAGCAAAAACAGTGAATTTTATTTTTTTAGAGAGAGAGAGTGCGAGAACAGGACAGGAAGGAAGGAAGGAAGGAAGGAAGGAAGGAAGGAAGGAAGGAAGGAAGGAAGGAAGGAAGGGAGGGAGATGAGAAGCATCAACTCATAGTTGCAGCACCTAAGTTGTTCACTGATTGCTTTCTCATATGTGCCTTGACCAGGGGGTTCCAGGCAAGCCAGCCAGTGACCCCTTGCTCAAGCCAGCAACCTTGGGCTCAAGCCAGCAAACTTGGGCTTCAATCCAATGACCATGGGGCCATGTCTATGAGACCTCGCTCAAGCCGGAAGAGCCCTCACTCGAGCTGGCAACCTCGGGGTTTCGAACCTGGTTACTCAGCATCCCAGGTCAACATTCTATCCACTGTGCCACAACCTGGTCAGTCCAAAAACAGTGAATTTCTATAGAAACGCTGTGAGCTTGGCTTGCATGGCTCTCTGCAGATCTACCCAGTCAAGGGCATCTGGGACAGGAGCATGGCAGGGGGTGGGGGGACATGACAGACAGGAGACCACGCCCCGCCTCTAGGTAATACCAGCACTGGTCTTCACCTCGACGCCAGAAACTGGCCTCTGCTCATGTTTTGTTTGGATCTCACAACTTAAGAAACAATTTCCATAACAGCAACAACTAACAAAATTTAAAAATTGGGAGATATTACTTACACAGCCTGTTTCCTAGCCTCTAAAACTGTGTCCTTCGTGGCTGGGAGCCGAGCACCACCCGGTCCAGCACCCCCTCTGTGGCCACGGGCTCCGTGGCACGGTCCACAGCCAGCAGGCGGGGGAGCACGTCGGCTCAGAACAAACGATTCTCATTTTCACCTCGTTTCCAGGTGGGGCCGCAGCCCCGTGGAAAACAAGGCAGCTGCAATCTCACGACAAGGGGCAAAGGCTTGTCAGCCTTCCGACAATCACAGCTACAAACATCACTGCCCTCACAGGCACACAAAATATAAGAAAACACAACCACACACGGCAGCCCTAGACGTGTTCCTTCTTCCTGACATAAGTTAATTACACAGCCATTGTAAGTGAGACACGCTGTTTACGCTCGTTACCACACTGTTTTGGGGGAGGTATGAAGAGTTCGTGGTTTATCCCTGAACACGCTCGGGCCAGGTCCCCCTCCCACTGACGGGAGCTGGGGCTGTGCGCCATGTTCGGGGACCACAGCACCAGGGAGACACGGGAAAAGCAATCTCCTTGGGTAGACTGGGCCACAGCAGGGACAGGAAGTGTATTCTAATGGTTAAGATTCTCAAGACTCTCTCATCATTTCTTCAAAGCTTAATGTTTTTTCTCTTTCTCCCTCCTTCTTTCCTACCTTCCTTCCTCCCTCCCTCCCCCCTCCCTCTCTTTCCCTTCCCTTCCCTTCCCTCCCCTCCCTTCCCTTCCCTTCCCTTTCCTTCCCTTCCCTTCCCTTCCCCTCCCCTCCCCTCCCCTCCCTTCCCCTTCCATTTCCTTCCCTTCCCTTCCCCTCCCCTCCCTTCCCCTCCCCTCCCCTCCCATTCCTTCCCTTTCCTTCCCCTCCCCTCCCCTCCCTTCCCCTCCCTTCCCCTCCCCTCCCTTCCCCTCCCCTCCCTTCCCTTCCCTTCCCTCCCCTCCCCTCCCCTCCCTTCCCTTCCCTTCCCTTCCCTTCCCTTCCCCTCCCCTCCCCTCCCCTCCCTTCCCCTTCCATTTCCTTCCCTTCCCTTCCCCTCCCCTCCCTTCCGCTCCCCTCCCCTCCCTTCCCCTTCCATTTCCTTCCCTTCCCTTCCCCTCCCCTCCCTTCCCCTCCCCTCCCCTCCCATCCCTTCCCTTTCCTTCCCTTCCCCTCCCCTCCCTTCCCTTCCCTCCCCTCCCCTCCCTTCCCCTTCCCCTCCCTTCCCTTCCCTTCCCTTCCCCTTCCCCTCCCCTCCCCTCCCTTCCCTTCCCTTCCCTCCCCTCCCCTCCCTTCCCTTCCCTTCCCCTCCCCTCCCTTCCCCTTCCCTTCCCTTTCCTTCCCTTCCCCTCCCCTCCCTTCCCTTCCCTCCCTTCCCCTCCCTTCCCCTTCTCCTCCCTTCCCTTCCCTTCCCCTTCCCCTCCCCTCCCCTCCCCTCCCATTTCTTTCCTTCCTTTCCCCTCCCCTCCCTTCCCCTCCCTTCCCCTCCCTTCCCCTCCCTTCCCCTCCCCTCCCTTCCCCTCCCTTCCCCTCCTCTCCCCTCCCCTCCCCTCCCTTCCCCTCCCCTCCCCTCCCCTCCCCTCCTTTCCCCTCCCCTCCCCTCCCCTCCCCTCCCCTCCCCTCCCATCCCTTCCCTTTCCTTCCTTTCCCCTCCCCTCCTTTCCCTTCCCTTCCCTTCCCTTCCCCTCCCTTCCCTTCCCTTCCCTTCCCTTCCCTTCCCTTCCCTTCCCTTCCCTTCAAGTACTGGTGAGAGCACATCCTTGTCTCTTTCCTGACCTAAGTAAGAAAGTTTCAAGTCTCTCACCATTAAGCATGTTAGATATAGGGTTTTGGAGATATTCTTTTTTTGTGCGTGTTTGTTTTTGAGAGCGGCAGGGAGAAAGGAAGAGAGACAGGAACATCGAGCCGCTCCTGTATGTGCCCTGACCGGGGAATCGAACCATCAACCTCTGAATTCCGGGACAATGCTCCAACCAACTGAGAACTGAGCTATTCAGCCAGGATTTTGGAGATATTATTTATTGAGTTAAGGAAATCCCCCTGTCTTAGGGCTTTTTTGTATCCATTTACATAAGACGTTTTTAGGTTCACAGCAGAACTGAAGGAAGGGTGGAGAGTCTTCCGGCAGACTCCGTGCCCTATGCACGCACAGCCCTCGCCCGTATCAACAGCCCTGCCCGAGGGGTGCACGTGTAACAACCGACGAAATACACTGACCGTCACAATCACCCAAAGTCCACAGTCTCGTTCACTTTCTGGGTTTGAACAGATAATGACTTCTATCCACCACTATATATCAAAGTCACAAGAGACCCAGGCTTTGTGGTTGGGGGGGTCTCAGCTTATACTTTGGGGTCATAACTTCTCTGAGAGGAAAGACAAATCCAACTACCGGCATCACTTGGCACATGTGGGACCGTTCAAGTTGCCTCAGTCAGAGATCCGGGGTTGAGGATGGAGTTCGAGGCCCTGACCCTGCAACTGGTCACGGAGCCTTTGCAGCCACCCCCGGGAGGCGAACTCTGTGCAGGGCGGGCTGCAAGGCTCACACCCATGCACACAAGACAACCTAAACCGCTTTGTAAAAGTGACCACGCGTGTACTAGGGCTTGGTGGGACACTGCCCACATTCTAACAGCATCTCGCCAGAAAGATTATGTACATGAGTGAGCAGAAATACCTCACTTCCTTCTGAAACTGTCCCTTACTTTCCCCACCTGCCCAATAGGATGTCGTGCCCACCCCCCCACCCCCCACCCCGCAAGAATGTTTTGAAGATAAAGTGAAACCCATCAGTGGGAAAGAGTTCTAAAATACCACATGCATGAAATATCTCCATTATCATTTCTAGCCCAGAACAGGTGATTAATAAACACGGATCAAATACAGGACTGTTTTTCACTTGGAAGCTGTTCCTAACAGTTAAGAAAGCTCCGTCACAAATGTGACCTGTTCCCTCAGCAATCCGGTGAAGTGTTTAGAGCGTGGGCTCCAGCTCAGAGCTCTGGACCCCACAGGGCTTGTGGTTTCCCTCAAATATCATCACGTCAGGCCACAGCACCTGAGTCCTGCTAACTTTCAGCACCTGTTCCCAGATATCGAGTTAGGTGGGTGCTAATCCCAGCCAGACCCCAAGACTACCTCTTTCCCTGTGACTGCGTGCGTGTCAACACACGCCTCTGAGCTCCCAACAAGCTGAGCTGTTTCCTCTCTTCACCACTATACAGAAAAGGGTGCTGCCTTCTTTCATGGGCTTTCCAGCGCAGGCATCATTTCAATAAGCTCATTGTAACAATCCCAGGACACTGTGTATCACATTGTCTTGTCTCCCTGGAGAAGAATGCCCTCTATTCTTAACTCTGCCTCATTCGCATAGTTCCCTGGCTCAATGGGATTTATTAAGGCAATTTATCACAGATGAATAGGTATCTAAGCAATGAGTCTAATAGGCAGGGACTTACTTTTTCTCTTCTTTTTTTGGTCAACAGACTCAGTGGTCATTTCCTTAATTGGTACTGATTCAGCCCCTTTTGAATAGTAGGTCGGGGTCCTCCTTGAAGGCTTCAGAGATTAGAAGAAAAGTCAGAACCACCCCTGACTAAAAAACAAATTCTAGAATAAAGAGAAGTCCATCCTGTCCCCTGCCCCCAGCGTACAGCCTCTGATGAAGGAGTTGTGTCAGAGCCCAAGGAACAAGAAGGTATCTATTGGTCTCTGTGACCTGCTGTCACTGAGGGCTGAACTAGAAGGCTTTGCTCCAATCATTCCCCGCCCCCCCCCACCGGCCATCTTGGTTTTTAAGTTATAACGGAACCTAAAAACTCCTATCACTAAAGAGTTGTAAAGCATTGTGTCACAGCCTTCACTCAAGGTTCCCATTCAGAGATCACTGTATTTACTTCATGGGGGTGGCGGGCAGGGACTGAGATATGAAGACATACAACGGCTTGCCCAGTTATGAAGGGGAGGGACCTAGACGCAAGCCTCGCTTCTGCATGTCCTTCTGAGAGCGCCTCAGTCTGCTTGCGCTGCTGTAACAAAATACCACAAACTGAGTAGCTCATAAACAACAGAAATGGACCCTGGCTGGTTTGCTCAGTGGTAGAGCATCAGCCTGGTATGTGGAAGCCCCAGGTTCGGTTCCTGGTCAGGGCACACAGGAGAAGTGACCATCTGCTTCTCCACCCCCCTCCCCCTCTCATAGCCATGGCTTGAATGGTTCTAGCAAGTAGGCCCTGGGCACTGAGGATGGCTCCATGGCCTTGCCTCGGGTGTTAAAATAGCTTGGTTGCCAAGCAATAGAGCAGCAGCCCCAGATGGGCAGAGCATTGTCCGGTACGGGGCTTGCTGAGTGGATCCCAGTCAGGGCGCATGCAGGGGTCTGTCTCTGTCTCCCTGCCTCTCACTTAATAAAAATAAACAAACAAACAACAGAGATCTACTTCTCACACTCCTGGAGGCAGGAAGTCCTAGATACCGGTAGCAGCGTGACCCAGCGTGGTCACATTGACAGAGGGCCCGCATTCTGGTTCAGGGCCAGCACTTTCTCATTGTTCCCTCACGTGGCGCAGGGGCTAGGGAGCACTGTGGGGTCATTCTATAAGGGCACTGATCCCCTTCATGAGGGCTCCGCTCTCTCAAAGTCCCCACTTACTAATACCATCACTTCCGGGGTTAGGATTCCAACATGGGAATTCAGAGGTTGGGTTGGGGGGGAGGGCAGACATTCAGGCTGCAGCAGAAAGCGTAAGCTTGGGAAGCAGACTGCGAGCCGTCCTGCCCTGGGGGCGGTGCTTCCCAGCGTCTGACCTGGGGCCGGTCACCTGCTCTTAGCCTCTCCCAGCCGCAGGGCCTTTGTCAGGGAAGTGGGCACAGTAACCGGATTCAGCTCAAATAAAACAGCACCCAGAAAGGATTCCCTGCGGGACCTGCAACACGGAAAGCGGTCAGTGAACGCTGGCTTCCCTATCTGCTACGGTCAGTCCTGCTCCCTCTGGGAACCTGGCCCTCCGTAAGTGTGACGCAGACCGAAGGAGCCCCAGGAATCGTAGCAGACAGTCACCTGTCTGAGGCTCCATCGCTGCGAGCTGTTACTTATTCACGATGAAACAAGGCTAGAGTTGTGCACGGTGGCGGCTTCTCCACTGTCCCGGCAGAACAGCTGTTCAGGCGAGCGCCTCTCCCAATAGGCTTACGTGGTCACTGAGAAACGAGGCTCTCTGGACCTCAAACACAATGTCTTCTCAGGGAATTTCTTCCACAGTAAAGCACAAGTCATTCAGTTCTGACGGAGAGGAGTGGACTCAGGCATCTATCTAACACCGAAATCCAACCTCATGTACTCTTTTTATTTTTTGAATCCGATTGGGTGACGTTGGTTAGCATAATTTTACAGGTTTCGAGTGCCCAATTCTACAACACATCTCTGTACCTGGTACAGTGTGGTGATTACTGGGTGGGGTGGGGGAGATGGATGGCGGGGGACAGAGAGTGATGGACAGAGACTTGACGTGGGGTGGTGAACACGCACTCGTCACATAATTCTGAAACAGTGTACAAGTACATTCGCCACGTTGCTCTATTCTGTAAGTTATATATAGTCTGCCTATATTTTACATCGACCCACCCCTATGACTACACAGTTATAGCATAACCCTTCGATGTCAGCTCCATTCAGTGTTCACGTCTTCTGTCCCCATCTAACCCCTGCATTAGAGGTGACACTGCCATGTCCCACTGTCCCCGAGGTGTCCTCTGTTCAGGGGCCCCGGCGCCATCGCCTCTGAACTTCTGTCAAGGCCGAAACGAGGCACTGTGGTTGAAGGTTAGTCCTCTCATGTCACGGATGAAACAACAGGCCCAGATAACGGGGCACTCCCCTCCGCCGTGCGGATGGAGAAAGGGAGGGGAGCCCAGGGCGTGCCCGGGGGAGCCAACATGAGGACACAGCCCGTGCTCTGACACTGAGGAGCGGGGTGCATGGCTGTGCACTGTCCGCTGTGAGTTCCAGAAGGCACCCAGGGAAGGAGGGGGTGAGGGAACACACTGGAGGGAATCAGAATCAGATTCAAGACACATTGTTAATGGGCAGGAGGGTCAGCCACCCAGGCGGCAGGCCAACCCGGCACTTCCCAGCCCCGCTCCTCGGGCGGCCTCCACAGCAGAGTATGAGTGCTGATGTACACAGCTCATGGAGCCAGGGCCCGGACCCAGCTGCTGAAAGGCGGCAGAAGCCACAGCGGGCACTGCCCGCTCTGACACGCCATACCTGCGGAGGATGCCTGGAGGAAGGGCAGGACTCGGCCCCAGAGATGCAGCAAGAACAAGGGTCCGCTATTCACTGAGATGGACCCGGCTGACCCCTGCTCTCCGCCCTGCCACCAACCAGCCCTGAGGGCTCCTGGTTGGCTCTCCATAAAGGACCAGAGTAGCACGCCTCGTTAAATATTCACAACCGCGTTGGAGATCAGCCTGGTACTTTCTCTTATTTCAGAGATGAGGAAACTGAGAATCCGGGGGGCCCAGACACTGACCCAAGACCCCTCAGCGAGGAGGAAGAGGGCTGGACTTGAAGGCTGCTGGCCCCAAAGCAAACACTGCCCCACACGAGGTCCACGCACCTTTAAGATGTAAACTATTTTAAATTTCATTCATTTTGCACGCGCCACATCGGTTAGAAACCGGGTATTTGCATTCCCACATCAGAGACAGAAAAAAGAAAGGAGGCTCGGTCCGTGTGCAGGACAGTTCCCGAGGTGGAAGGGAAGGAGCGAGGGCCACGTGCGGCAGCCCTGGGCCCCCAGGTGCACCCGCGAGGGGCAGGAGAGCGTGGTCCGTGCGTAACGGGCCATAGCCTCGGCTCCCTCAGGTGAACGTGCATCTGATGTGAAGGACTTCACCCCTGGGCTGCAGGAGGGACAGATTCCCCTCCCCCCCGTCCCCACGGCCACTGAGCTCCCTGCAGGGACAGCCCCAGACTGCGCAGTCTCACATTCTCTGATTCCACACACACACCCCAAAGTGAATATAAAACCACCGCACTTGGACATATTGTACTTCTCCACGGAAATGAAGGGGTTTCATTTGAATACAGTCCCGGCTGCAAAGCGCCCCTTTTCCAAGCTCCGTGGACCATCAGGAGAGCCAAGCGCTGGGGTTGCAATAGAATCCTTCGCAGGGACACTCTGTCACACCCGCTCCCGAGTCCAGATCCCCCGAGGAGGGAAAAGAACGAGAGGAGGGAGAAAAGGACATTTCTTTGGAATATTAAAGCTCCAGATTTAAAACTAGACTGTACAAAACGGCCCGAGTTCCTGGAAACCCAGACGGGTAGCTGACTACATCAATACATTGGGAGGAATTCATTTTCGTAGACTTCGAGGATGCAGTACGGCCCCCGGCACTCCACGCTGCTTGGCCGTGATTTCCGACGCGTGGGAGAGGCTGTCAACCACCTTTCCGTGGAATGCACACCTCCATCCAGCTCAAGTCAGAGGCTACTTACGTTCTTCTCTGGCCAAAAGAAGCAACCCGTCAGAGCTCGTTACGGGGGCGGATCTCACAACGAGTAGCATTTGGCAGAGACGGATCACTTAATACGACGGCATTCGGCAGGGCTGTAAAGGGATCTGTCATCCCCAGGACTGGTCGATGGGGCCAGACGCCCCTTGAGGTCCCGAGCAACAGGCCGGCTGCTGCAGGCGCCGAGGCAGCGGCTACTGGACTCACCCCTGGACGACAGCCACACACAAACAACGCCGCCCGGCATCACCTGGCCAAGCATCTCCTCGTTGTCAGGCTGCTGAACCAAGATGTTGGCTCTGTCTCTTAAAAACTCTGTGCTGGTGGGCGGGTAACAAGCCCCTCCAGCTCAGTTTCCTTACCTAATCAACACGAAAATAATAACCATATCCAGCCTACAGGGCTGGGCTGCACAAGGAGCTCTTTGACGTGGCAGGCTTATAGGAAGTGCGTGATCAGGATGAGTGGGTAGGAACATAACTATCTCAAGCAGGGCCCACTCTGGTGAGGCAGAGCCTCCCACGGTGCAATGTTTAAGGAGTGGGAGCTCCCGGGGTCATTTATGCCCTCCAGGGTCATGCACACCCATCTCTGGAACTGCTGGACCCTGGGTGCCCTTCCAGCCTCCCCCGTCCCTGCCCAGAGCTCGGCATCAAGCATCACAGGCGCAGAAACGAAGCACGTGGAAAACCTGGACGCACGGTCCGTCTGTCCGTCCCCCTGCAAACTGTCGGTGCACTGCGTCGCATCGCCTGAGAAGCAATGTGGAAATGAACTGTCAGCGTCCCAAGTTAAACCAATCAGATCGGATGGAAATGCCGCCCTGAACAGACGCCCGATTGCCTGGGACCCGGGAACAGCGAACGGCACCCCAACAGGAAGGGGCTTCTGCTGAGCGTCTTCCAAGGCTCAGCTCAGGTGCTAAATAATGTAACACTGCTAACCCTTGAAAAGTGGCTGGAGTAATGAAAAATGCAGCTCACTAGTCAAAGGGAAAGAAAAAAGAGAGGGAGAGAGAGAGAAGTACATGATTCTCTAGCAAAACCTTCCTTATCAGCTCTGTTGGAGGAAGGAACAAAACAAGGCAAATAAATGACAAAAGCGGAGGGACCATCCATCACGCGGTTGTTGGCCTGCCAGGCCCGCGGCAGGTGCGGTCCCCAGGCCACCCCTGGGCTCGCGGAGCGCAGAGCACGAGGCTCAGCCAGCTCCAGGCCGGGAGGAAGGCGTGAGTGCGGGGCCAACAAGGACCCGGGTCCTCCCTGCCGCCACGCCATGCTCTCTCTCGCTGTGACTTTGGTCACGTGGCCAAACTCCTCCGAGCCTCCTAACGTCCAGTCGAGGCACCGAGTTACAGAGTCATCTCAAAATTCCTTTTCTCAGCCCCAAATTCTCCATGAAATACATGAGCAAGAAGAACATTCTGGAATAGAATCTTCTCTCACTCCAGTGTCTCTATCATCTGGAAAAACTTTCACAAACCTTCATTTCTGATACTTCATCATTATTTTTTGTGGTTAATTAGTAAATAAATAGATGAATCAATAAATGAATGAATACAAAAAAAAATTAAATAACTGTCATGGGAAAATTTATCCTTTTAGCATTTTTGAGTGTTCTGATGAATATTAACAAGCCTTACTATGTAGGATATTCACACACTCTTTAAAGCTTTGTCGCACGGATCATTTCTCTTGTCCTTACAAACTCCACTTGGCAAACAGAGAATTGAGGTTAAAAGGGTGTAATGGATTCATTTGTCCGTCTGTCCGTCCGTCCATCTGTCCATCCATCCATCTATCCTCCTACACTTCCACCCATCCATCCACACACCCCTCCCTCCATCCCACTCGGCAGGCATTACAGCGGGTCTTCCCGACATCAGATTCTGTGTAAGGGACCAGAACTTCAGAGACAGATAGCATAGAGTCTGTACTCTGACAGGGGTCACTGAACACATATGTTTGGGCAGAATGAAGCCCAGATTTTGTGTTAGCTGCTCTCTGACCATGAGAAATTTACTTTAACCTCTCTGAACCTCAAGTTACTTTTCTACAAAATGGGGGATAACATTCTCTACCAATTGGAGAACTAGTGAGGGTTAATAATTAGAGGAGCTAATAACACAAAACCCGGCACAAGATCTGGGATGCCAGCAACATAAGTCACTACTTTTATTATGAGCTTCAAGAACATTCTGAGTAGATGGCTGGGCCATGTGTGAGGAGCGGCTATTGTTGTTTGATTATTTTTTGTTTCTTTTTGCAAAGAGCAGATCTCCCACGTGCTGATGAATCTTGTCGCTCACAGCCAAGAGATGAAGAGCAGACGGTCTGCCCGGATGTCCCCGGAGTGTGCCGTGGGGGGATTCTGCAGACCAGCCTCCAGCTCCAAGTTCGGCAATGAAGCTGAAGAATGCTCACCAGCTCATACTTTGAAAAGGTCCCTCGCCTTCCTGAATCAAAGGAAATGCTATTGCCCTTGATGATGCAGCCCAAATCATTTCAGCAACCCCCACAGCGACTCAGACAACCGCCTCACAGACAGGTCTTTCTTCCCCTCGGAGTGCCGACCCCAGGTTCGCCCAACCTGGCCTGCAGTCCCCGGGGGGCATAGCCCAGGGAAAGCTGCACGAGCCACGAGGCAGGTCAGGGAGCCTGCCTGGGACGATCTGGAAAAGTCATCAGAGAGGAAACCCCAGACACAAGGTGCCCTGTCACCAGAGTGAGGGGGACACTCACCAGAAGGGACTATGTCGGTCGCCTTCTGCAGCCTGAGCACCGTCTGCGTGCAGCTCGGCACAGGCGGTTTTGCCATTTGGACGGTAATAAAGCCCGCTTCCTGAGCTCCACGCCGCTCTGGGTTCTCCATCAGCCGCACCGTCCGTCCTGGCGTGAACCGGTGCGGTCAGGGCCCAGCGCACCTGCAGCCAACATTGGACGACCTCAGGTGCTGCTCATGTGTGCTAATGAAAAGTGCTCTCTGCCACCTTGGGGGTGGGGGGCGTGCTCCAGTTAAGGCAGCGGCTCCCCACCCTGCTGGCATTCTAGAAGCCCCTGGGAGCTCTAACCATCCTGATGACCAGGTTGTAGACCAGACCAGTTCAAAGAGAAGCCCTGGGGATGAGACCCAGGCATCAGGAAATGGTTGGTTTGTTTTTAAGTCAGCCAAATGATTGCAGTGTGCAGCCATGTTTAAGAACAAGTACTTCTGCTGAGCTGGGACCCAGAGGGCACTGTTCCCTTCCTTCCCCACCCTCTTCCTCCCGGCCTCCCCCTCTTCCTTCACTACCCGCTAAAACAGCCGGCCCCTCGGCTAAAGCCCACAGTCACCATCCAACCCCTCTCACTCTGAATCCAGGCTTGGCTGCCACCAACCGCGTGATTCAAGCCAAATTATTTGACGTCTCTGAAGTTCAGCTTTTGTCATTCAATAACATGGGGAACGGAAAAGCACTTACCCCAAAGAATCCTTGTGAGTATTGCATATCAGAGATAAATGACCTAACGTGGTACCTAGCAATTACTAGGTGCTCAATAAATGTGCATTATTTCTCTTCCAATTATTATTGCAACCATCCAAGATCTAGGCTAGATGCTGGGAAGACACAAGACACAGCACAGGCAGGATGTCTGTTCTCACACAGCTGTCCTCCCAGCCAGTCCCTGGGTGGCCTGGCATCACCGGTCAGGGCAGGGTGGACAGAGATGTCACTTAATAGTGATACCTAGTATATACTGAGCATCCCTAATGTTCCAGGCACAATGTCACAAACATGTAGGGGCCCCTCTGAGAAGTACAGTACTGAACGTGATTTCATCAGAGGCTCTCCACCACCCGGAGACGATGCTGTTGGTATGTACATTATGCAGATGAGGAATCCGAGGATCAGCGTGGGTAAGCATTTCACCCAGGGTCACAAGGGTGATGCAAGCCCGTCTTTAAGTACCACGTTGCTCTGCTTCCTGCAGGGGTGCAGCATATGCTGACAAGGGGATTCTGGGGTCTGGCCCGGATAAGAACAAAGCCATTCCTCCACATCGGAGGACTTCAGGGGAAAGACACAACCAAGCTGGTGGGGAGTGAGGGCAGGGTACTGAGGGAGCAGGAGCAGAGGAGGCTAACGAGGTGAAGAGAGGGGTCTGGTTAATTCAGGAGAAGGGAACAAGTAGAACCCACCTGGTGATCAGTGGGCAAGGAGTCCATTTAAAAGAAGTCCAGGAAAGAGTGGAGTGTCCCCAATTCACAGAGATCCTGGCAGAGTCCGGTGACCTTAATGTGACTCAGTTTTTGCACCTGTACCCTGGAGCTGTACCCAGAACAGCTTGCTGAAAACTAAGTAGCAAAACACACGTGGGGAGCAGACATCTTCAAACACGCTCTACATAGTTCATGTCTGTCAAAGAGGACTTAATTGTACAGCAGGGCTCTGCAACCCACAGTCAGAACAGCAACTAATTCTGTGGGGTGGGGTGGAGTGGGGTGGGGATTCCTTAGGAAGCATCATAGAGGCTCCAATCTAGTTTATGGCACTCAAACTCTATGTTTAATTCAAGTTCTGATTCCAGTCAAGTCTCTGCCGCTTGCATTGGTGTAATCTCTCCTGTCCTCAGCTTCCTCAGCTGTAAAATGCACCTGACAATGGAGCTTCCTCAGTGGCTGTTGTGAGGATGAAATACCACCGTGCCTGTTGAACACATAATATGGAACCCCTCACACACCAGTGGCCACTGGTCAGCCATCTTGGTTGTCAAGGCAGCCATCTTGGTTGTCCAGGCAGCAAGCACCCAGTACTCTGGAAATTCTCCCTCTCAGCCCCAGCCTGACTGCTCTCAGATTTCCTGCTGTAACCAAGTTCACTCCCACTCTTCCACCAGAGCTAGTTACATGTTATTTGTTTGGTAGGGTATTTGTTTTCCAATATTTTTACTAAGTAGGACAGCTGTATCAATGAGGTCTGCTGCTTTATTGGTTGCTAATTGCTGGGGCATAATTGTTGCAACATTACTTGGTGTTCCTATAATTCTCCGCAGCCAAACAAGGTGGCCAATTTTCCAATTACAACATAGTGAATTCTCAGTCAAAAGCAACCGAACATTTACGGGTGCTCGGTTTACAAGAACTCTGTCCAGCACTTTTACAAGAAAGGGTTTAACTGACAAAGGTAAGGGAGTCACGACAGGAAATAAGTTTTAAAGTAATTCTCTAAGTATATTGGCTACATAAAATAAACATTTTATAACTATAGCGGTGTATGTATTTTCTTGAAAGCAGGTTCTAAGATCTGGCTCACGATCTTTGCAAGTTCAACTAACTCACTCTCGAGGGGGACAACAAGGGTTGGTGTTTGTAACGACCCTAACTCTGCAGCCCGGACAGATCCCAGCAGGCCTCTGCCCACACCAGCCTGTCCCTGTCCTCAGCTTAGTTCCAGCCCTGCAGGTATTTGACTGTATCCAGTGCTTCCCAGAACAAGGAACCCACTGGGGAATCGAAATATGCAGCCCACCAAAATAACTGAAAATGGCGACAGCCTGGGAAGCACTACATGCACTCTAACATCGGAAGTCATTAGCAGTAAACCCATGATTTTAACCAGATGACATCATTTCTCTGTTTCTATTCTCCTGAGAGGAAAAGCCGTCCCTTGACTTCGGCCCCCATGGCCCTACCAGTCCGGGCATTCTGGCCTGACCAATCTCCAGCTTCAGCCCCTCGCCCCCATCCCCGGGCCATGCTCCTCAGACACAGGCCACAGGTCCCAGCTCGGGGCCCCACCCACCCCCCTCATCTCTCTGCTGCTCTCCCTTCGGCCCTCCTGACAGCTGCTTCCTTCTCGACAGCAGGTCTCACCTCCAGTGCTGTCTCGAGAGCAAACTCGTCCTAAACGTCCTTCTCCAACTAACGATCAGGTTGTCGTGCTTTTACCTTGAGTAGCCGTTACCATAACCTCGCATTATCTTGTTAATTAATTCGCTTGTGACTGCTTTGCTCTCCAGACAGGAGTTCCGGCAGGACAAGCCTTGGCCACCATGGCATCCCCAACAGCTGTAGCGAACATGGTCCGTAACAGGTGCCCCGTGAAGAGGCGTTTAACAAAGTACGTGAACGCAGGAATGAGAGAGTGAGTGAAAACACATATGTACAGTGTGTTCGTAAAGTCATGGTGCACTTCTGACCGGTCACAGGTCTGCTCCCTTTAAACTTTACTAATCTACGTCATTATATGGATCTATGACTGCCCCATTTAGTATTCTACTATGACCAGTGCGCTGGTCCTCGCTCAACTGCAGCTACCGACCGCTCGCTGGAGTGTGGCACACCACACCAAATGCGACAGAGGAAAATAAGGTCAGGCAACCTGCGGTCTAACCGGCCCACGCACGGATACGCAGGCGTGGCCACCACGTGGACAGAGGTAGAGCCGCTCAGGCAGAACCTTAGCACCTCCCTGCGGTGGCTGAACTGTGAACCTCCAAGCCTCACACGCTGAAGTCCTAACCCCACACCTCAGAACAGTCACGTGGAGGTAGGAGCTGTAAAGTGGGCCCGAATCCAGTACGATTGGCATCCTCAGAAGGCAAGAAAGGACACAGAGGAAAGGCCATGGGAGGGCACATGGACATCTACAAGCCAAGGAGAGAGGGCTCAGAGAAAATCCACTCTGTCAACACCTTGGTCTCAGACTTCTGGCCTCCAGCACGGAGAGAAAATGACTTTCTGTTGCGTAAGCCGCCCCATCTGTGACACTTTGTTACGGCAGCCTGAGCAGACCAGTACACTTCCCTTATTTGGAAAAGGCAGAATGTTGAGCCCCGGGCCACCAGGCTGGGGATTGCATGTCCTAACCTCCCCTGCGGACAGGTGTGGCCGGGTGACTAATGAGCTGGAAGCAGAAGTGTCATGTGACCTTGGCTGTCGCCCAACTCCCTCCCCCTTTAGACCACAATTCAAAGTCAAGTCCAGGGAAGCTGTCGGTATAGAAGAGCAGACAGGGAAGGAAACACACAGAGGCAAGAACGAGGACAGCCTCATCTTCCGGCGCGGCTTACACAAAGGCTTCTCCCGCTAATGCTTCCTGTACCACAACCCCCCCCCCCCACACACACACACCGCATTGTGTGGTCATGCTGGCCTGCCTGGAGATCCACCACATGGCAGCCTCAAAAATATCTTTAAATATCATCAGCAGGGCCAAGAGGCCTCAGCCACGTAGGAGCCACGCAGACCCCAAGGAAACAGGGTTTAGCTGTGGGGCAGGCAGGTCGGGCAAAGGTTCTGGGGTCTAGTGAGAGCTTCTCACGATAGCGGGTCTGCAGAGGTGTGAGCAGAGTATAGCAAGGAAGGCAGACAAGTCAAAAGCCAATGTAACCTATTAGAAGTTTCCATTAGGAGCTAGTCTTACACCAGAATGGAGGCAAAGCCCCCCGTCCACACCCAGCGTGGAAACGTCACACTCGCACACCTGATGCACACCTGATGCTGCCTTTGGCTATATCGTCCACTAAACTGGTTTCATGGGACCCCCACCCCCCTCGCCGAAAACCTACCCTCTATTTTTCACATGATACTTATGGACCCAAAACAAACAAACGACAACAATGCATTCTGAATTCCCAAGGATCAAACAAGGTAAGAGCTCTGGGAATAACTTACGTGCAAGTGCAGGGCGCGCAGTGATTGCGCCAACCACGTGGTAGAGAAAGTGCCCAGGATCAACGGGAACAGAGGGCAGCAACGGTGAAACTTGCCAAAGAGCCAAGTTACACATATTTCATGGTTGTGGGTCTCAGCACGGCCTTTGCTGTGCACCAAACGTAGCCCACGGTGCGTCCTGGCTCCACACTGTAAATGCTGGCACTTTCTAAACGCGGACCCCGTCATCTGCCCCAGAGAGCCTGCCCCGCCCCGTGTCTGGGACTCACGGGCTATGCTGGAATTTGGGAAGAGCTTTGGGTGGGGATTTTGTCAGAGATGAACGGCCAGGCCCCACGAGCAGCCCCGAGCTGGAACAGCAGCCCCGTGAACCAGCGCGCTCCCGCCGGAGGACGGGTCACCTGCTCACCACACTCACCTTGTCACCGATCAGAACCACACAGACATCCACCTCGCCCCGCAGGCAGCCACGGCGGCATTGTCCAACCTGCCTGCACACACGAGTACAGGGGCCGCGAGCCACCTTCCCCAGGGGGCCCTGGTGGGAGCAGGGGGCCTCGTATGGGTGCGATCCCCGACCTGACACCTAACCCGCAGAGAAGCTGGTACACTGAGGGCACCTCTTCTCGCCACTGCACTCTAGGGCCCAGCCAGGCCCTGCTAAATGTCTGTCCTACAACGAAGTGAATTTTTAAAAAAGCAAACAAATGAAATATTATGTTGGCATCTAAAAGTCTTGGAGGTTATGTAATGATATGAGTCAACAGCTTATACTACGCTGTTGAGTAAAAAATATATAACACCATAAAGTACATTCAGTATACCAATTATATTATTTCTCTATATAACTTTGATAGTGTATATACCATCATGTTAATAAAAATTACTTATTTTTTGCCATTATATGTAGTTTTTACTTTATTTTTATATTTGTTTTTAGCTTTCAATTTTTATGTGTTGTGCACTTCTTTTTATAACAAGTAAAAACTAAAAAACAAAGCACAGCACTCTGTCCTGCTATGCTGCCTGCCCCCCTCCCCCTGTCCCTGCCCCCCTTCCCCCAGCCCCCTCCCCCCCCCCGCCTCCGCTCCCCCCGCCCCACTCCCCCTGCCCCCCACCCCCTGCCCGCTTCCCTGCCCTTGCACAGAGTGGTCCTGCACACCCGCCAATTTGGAACCCAGACGTGGGCTCCTCTAGCTCGATTCCTCCCTGAAAGGAGCCTTGGTCGACACACTGGCCAGGTGATAAGTCAGGCGGCAAGCACGGACTCCTGCTTCGGCGGAGGCGGCGCCTGGTGTGGCCAGTCAGCTCGGAAAGGCTTTCCTGGTGCCTGTGGATGAGCATGCGAGGGCACTGTGGAGCACCTGCTTTGTACCTCCGGGAGGTTTGCTGTGCAGCTGAGGCATCCAAGCAGAGTGACATCAGCACAGGACTGCAGTGGCCCGGTGACATTTAACACCCTAGCTACAGCTGGCCACGCACAGACCAAAGTCCTTCCCGGGAGATGACCGTCTCCCTGACACTGGCACCACGAGCGTTTCTTCCCATTGGGACAGCCTTTAACAACAAATAGAATCAGGTACCCATGCGAACGGGAGGACCGAGCGGGGAAATCTCAGGGCGGCAGCCGCAGGAGCTGCACCCGTAGGAGCTGCACCCGTGAGGTCAGAGATGGAACAATTCCAGGAGGACTTCTGAATAAGGGGAGAGAGGCCTGCAGGCCCCGTCCTGCCTGGAAGACACTTTTCCTTCCACCTGAAATCAGTGAGGCTTCTAGAAATCCCACCCCTTACACCAGGACAGAGCAGAGCGCGTGCTTTGTCCTTTCTGTGGAAGCTTTCCTGGTCATCATGCATCGCGATGGCTTCCAAAGAGTCATAGAACAGCCAACGAGCCGCGGACAAGGAAAGGAAGAGGCATCGACACCCTGGATGTCACACGTGAAGATGCGTCAGCGTCACCACAGACCGCTGGACTCAGCAAGTCAGGTTGCTGATGCAGGAGGAGGAGGCAGGGCCTCCCCTGGGTCCTGCTTGGCCTTCTGAGGTCCCAAAGGGAGAGGGAAGGGACACTCTCTAAGCAGGAGGGCACCCCAGGCCCACTGCACCCCATTAGCTGTGGAGAGCCGTTTCTCCCAGAGCAGAACACATGGTTCTAGAAGGACCATGCCATGGGGAAGAGCGGCCTCAACCTCTCTTCTTCTCCCAGGACAGCAGCACATTGCTGCAGCGCCCCCGCAGGAAAGGCTGGGCGAGGTGGCCATGACGCCCACATCTTAGCTCCACACAACCGAGGTGACTCTGCACTCCAGACAAGTCTGCTGACGGCTGAGTGACCCTCCCTCCCATGGTTCGGGAGTCCGGGTGACTCTGGGCTCAGGGCACCGCCACGCATCACCTCCACGATCTCTGGGGCATGGGAAGAGGAAGGCTCTCACTTGCCACAGCAAGGCACCTGGCCGCGCCTAACTTCAAGAGGGAGGCAGGGTCCAGCCTTCTACGCGCCCAAACGAGGAAGAGAACAAGACTCGTTGGTGAGCAATCACCCGATCTCTCACAGGGACTCAATCGTATGTTCCCTCTGATCACATTTCATATTCTCCTCCTGCAGAACAGATGAGGGGCCTGGAAGGCCCGCACCCTCGGGGCATCAGGGCACGTGCTCGTTCCCAGGGCAGAGGGCTTGGGAAGACTGGATAAAAGGTGCAGGCTATCTTGTGTGTGTGTTATTTTGATTATCCATAAACTACAAACGATATTGTGACTGTTGCTAGTATTTCACGATTGAAACCCCAGCCGGCAATCTGTGTATGCGATGACATTTTGTAGAACTGCACACACACACACACACACACACACACACTCACGCTCACGCTCAGGTGAGAGCGTGCAAGAATAGGAGACACTGAATAAAGCCAGCGTTCTAGTTTCTCACTTTATCACAGTATCAGCAGGTTTGGATGACGTATTCCAGTTATGTAAGATGTTAACGTTAGGGGAAGCTGGGTGAACGGAACAGGGGAATTTTCTGTACTGCTTTAGCAACTTCTTGTGGGTCCATAATCATTAAAATATATAAAAAAAAGAAAAATAGCAGGAGAAGAGTCTCCATCCCAGGGTCTTTGCCTCCCATTCTCTGTATAAACGTTCCATGCACGAGCTGCAAGAGGACTTGTCCGCATCAAGCGCTCTTTTGCTGGAAAGAGCAAGAAATCTCATCAAAGTGCCAATGAGAGGAGTGCATACATCCACCTGCCTGTCTGCATCCCCGGCCTCTGTAGAGACGTAGATGATATCTCTTCTCTGAGGGTTCAAATAAAAGCCAGCCGTGCACACCCATTTACCGCAGGTAATAAGTGGGGGCCCAGGTGAGTTGCTGTGTGTTTCCTTTTGAATTCTTGGGATTGCAGTGACAGACCGAGGCTCTCATCTGTCAGCAAACTGTCCCAGGCAGACCCATTACTTCAGCACCACAATAAAACCACGGCCATCAGGATAATCCGTCACACAGAGGCATCTGGGGCCACCGTCGTGTACCAGAGGCTGTATTCATTTGCCCAGAACATTTAAATATCTACGCCCCGGCTCTTCTCCCCAAAGTCCTTATTTCTCCCAATAAAATAAATCTAAAGTGCATAAATGTATATTAAAAATATCTAAGCAAACACTTGCGGCTGAATAATGTTCACCCAGATGCGCCTGTGACTTTTTTTTTTTTTATTGTTAGACACGTTGCCTGTCCTCCCAAGTAAATATTTCACGGAAAATGCTCCCCAAGCAGTTGTTATCTCGATATTTCCACAACAGAACATTCTGTGCTCTATGTACGTATAAATACTGTAAATAAGCCGGCATGTTCCCGAAGAGACCGCTGATCTCCCTGCATTTTGTAAAGTGAGTCTCTTCACAACGAGCTCGGAGCAAGGACGCCAGGCGTCACCTCCCACATCCACTGTGCTGCCCCCACAAAGTCCTCGGAGCCTAAAACAAGGTGAATCCCTAAGAATGCCACGTGTGTGTCTTTCAAGGGCACCACGGGATCAGGGGGGAACCTCACAGGGTGAGGCCACATGGGCCCCAGACTTGAAGGCTGTTTCTTCCGCTTGTGTGACCTTAGGCAGGCCACTGATTGCCCCATTGGTAAAATAAGACACCAACCATAGTACCCGCTGTTGCCGTGTGGGACGTGGCTGACCCTCCAACAATATTTGGTCCTCCTGCCTTGCTTAGGCAGAGCTCGTCCAGGGGCGGGCCAGCCCGGTGGCAGCCCAGGGTACCGCCGGTTGCGATGGTCCCTGTCCACGAGGCCCCGCATTCATAAAGACCGTGCGTCCACTCGCATCAGCATTTCGCATTCCTGATGCTTAGGCCCCGCCCAGCAGTGGCTCTCAGACTTGAGTGTGCGTCAGAATCACCCGAGGAAAGGACAGGTGTTCATTCAAACACACCTCTCCGGACCTCTCACCCAGAGCCGCTGAATCGGGAGATCCGAGACTCTGCATTTCAAACAAGCTCTCCGCTGGTGTTGAGGCTGCTGGGCCAAGGACCACACTTTGAGAACCGGTGCCCTGGAACAGGGGTCCTCAAACTTCCTCTATACGAGGCTATTCGGTAACTAGGTAAGGCCATGGACCAGACACACTACATTCCAATAAAACTTTATTGATGGACGCTGAAGGGTGCATTTTACATAATTTTTAGACATCATGAAATGGTATGCTTCTTTTCTTTTTTCCAACTACTTGAAAATGCACACGCCATTCATCCTGAGCCGTGGGCCACAGGAAAGTGGGTCTTTGGCTGGACCTGGCCCTCGGGCTCCAGTTTGCCAACACCTACAACTAGAATACCAGGGAAACGCGGTGCTCTCGGCCCGCCCTGGTCTAAACATGTCTCCATTTCTCTTTCTCCGGTTGCTTCTGTGCTGAGGGGCCCCCTCCGCACACGGCCGCCCCCCCTCCGCACACGGCCGCCCCCCCTCCACGCACGGCCGCCCCCCCCTCCGCCGGGCCGTCCCCCCTCCGCCCGGCCGTACCCCGAAGGGGCCGCTGCAGCTGAGTCAACACGGCAGCCACCGTGGTCCCAAGTTTTCCCTGCCCCCCCACCCCCAGTCTTCTCTCCAGCTTCACTTTTGCTCTTTTTATAGCTTTGCACAAATTTGTCTCTGTGGCAAATTTGCAGCACGCACTGCTTGTCTGAACTACTTAAAGGCACAATATTCTCGACTGTGCCATAAAGCTTCCCCGTTCCGTGTGTTTTATTTCTTGGTTTGAGGACCTTTTATGAAATCAGCAGCGAGGCGGAAGGAAGTCATTTGCATACTTGGCTCCATACACCTGGAATTCCTTAATTTTAGGGATTAACAAAATGAGCCTAATAAAAACGTGGAGGCCCTTGTTAATCATGTCTGTAAAGTCCCCTTCATTACCTGTTCCTGGTGCCCAAGCTGAGTGCCCGTTGCCGGAAGAGCACATGGTGCAGGTCAGTTATTACCATTTTATGAACTGATTCGTAATTTTACGTGACACGGTTTGTGTTTTTAGTGTTCCTCCAAGTTAGAAAGGACTGTTTTCTTTCCCCGGTCCCACTCATAAGAGGACACGTCTCCGGGTTGTCGCCGAGATGGTCTGAGGTGGTTAGCACTGAGAACCGTAACGGTCACGTGGCAGCCCGGTGATGAGAGAGGAATCTCAGCAGGGGCGGTGATTTGACATGACGTGGGCGCAGGCCCCGCTAGCATTGCTTCCCAAGCAGAGGACAAGCGTGTCCCCTCCTTCTAGTCTGTCCTACGCTCACTCCCTGCACTCAGGATGCTTCCAGGAACTCCTGAATCCTACCCACCGTCTCCCTCCAGAATCAAAGAAAAGGCTTCCGTTACCCCTGTTCTTCGGGAGACTCTGGTGAAGGTCAGACCAATAATGCAGATGCTACAGCGAGCTGCCTGCAAGGGGCGAGAAAGCACCATCGGTGTCCGTGGCCAACATGTATCTGGCTGACTTCCAGTTCCACACCAGATTTCGCACAGAGTGGGCAAGGCATGAATCTGTCCTGCAAAGTACTGGTAGATGGCTGCCATAATTGGAGAGTAAAACTAAACAAAAACAAAAAATCCTCTCTGAAAGTTCCACTAACTTTTTTTCCCCCCCAAAATATAACTCCTATGTCACCAGGGCCAAGGACAGCGAGCCCAGAGCTGCCTGAAGTCAGCAGTTGTAATCAGGATAATTCTGAACCTGGATAATGCATGCTGGAATGCTGTTTACAGGAAATGAGCAATTTATTTTATTATCCAAATTTTAAACCCTTCTAAGAATATGCCTCCCAAGAAGACGTCTGATTTAAAAAATTGCAAAAAGAACTAAGGCGAGGACAAGGGATATTAAAAAGTTTCTCCACCGTAAAGGCCAGACGAAAGACTTTAGACGCAGCTTGAACAAAACTTAGTAAGTTATAGCCACATAAATTGCCTTTATGTTGGTGATTGGAGGGGACCAACAGTATACAGCTTTTAGTAACAAAAAAACAACAACTGTGAAATGAAAACGTGGAAATACCGGGTTCTATTCAGGGCAAGTGAGTAACTCATGGAATTTCTTTCCCACAGCTCCCGTGCGTCTGTGAGTGTGCGCGTGCACACGTGTGCTGGCGCACACGTGTGCTGGCAGGCACGCACATGTTTCTGGAGACGTCACAGAAAATTGCACACAGTGGCAGAACGGGCCTTCAGCATGACCTGTGTACACACACACACTTTTATTTGGGGGATCACCGGAGTGTATGTGGGTAGTAAATTTGTAAATAATTTTTGCGTCTTTCTTTATACTTATCAGTGTTGTGGGGTTTTTTTCCAGATTTTATTGACTCATTTTTAGAGAGAGAGAGAAGTGCGAGAGGAGCAGGAAGCATCAACTCCCCTATGTGCCTTAACAGGGCAAGTCCAGGGTTTTGAACCGGCAACCTTAGTGTTCCAGGTTGACGCTTTACCCACTGCGCCACCAGAGGTCAGCTTATCAGTATTTTTGCTAAACATTTTAAAGAAACATCATTTTCAGGGCCTTAATAAGTTCCTCATCTAAACATGAAGGCAGAGGTCTTCAGGGTGGGGCAAAAGTAGCTTTATAATTGTGAGTACGGAAAACAGTTTATTCTTGCATTATTATTTATGTATTAATTATTATATTGTTTTCCATGCGGACAACCGTAAACCTACTTTTGCCCGCCTGTATGAATTCTGTTCTTGTCATTAATTTTCATTTCTAGATAAATTATCTAAGCCAGGCTTCCGTGTGTCACGTTCCCACACTGCCCTTCAGGACAGACAGACCTCGCAATTCAGAGAATTTCTGTCTTCACGCATTAGAACAGGACAGCTCTCTATAACGTTGAGAAACCAGTCAAATACATAAGCAGAAAGACTCAGGCCCACCTCTAGGACAGACACATGGCCTCATGGCCTTTCTTGCTGCCCAGAGCAGCCACCTTTCCGCACGTTAAGGTCGCAGACTAAGGGCAAGAAAGACGGGGGGAGGTGATGGAGTCCCCTGCTTTCTATGGTAGACAGAGAAGCTGGAGCTGAGCTGTGACAGGGCTCGCCATAGACAGCTTGGCTGGCTAGGGAGGCCTCACACTCAGGTCTCAGCAGCACTGACCGCCTGGGGAAGCCCTGCAGGCCAGCTCACTCTGGCTGGTTCACCCAAGTAACACATCACAAGTAGAAGAGAAACCAGGATCGTGAGAAAGAGGGAGAGGGGAAGGTTGGTTTGACGGAAGCAAAGTGTCTGGTGGATGTCTTCCCACGGCCCCCCATAACCAGGGCTTTAGGGAAATCCTGAAAAATACAATGCAGGGGTGAACTGGAGGTTCAGTCAATATTTTCTGAGTAAGGGGAAGGGAGGTGGCATGGGTCGGATGGCTACATGAGCTAGACAATTGCATGTGCTCCCTCAAAGGAGTGACGCGCCCGCATCCCTGCCTTACAAACGGTTGAATAGCATGTCCGAGAACACACACCTCCTGGCTGAGCGGGTTTTCAACCCATGCCTGTATGAGTCCAGAGCCCAGGCTTGAGATTTCTACACCCAACAGCCTTTCAGATAAACACAACAGATCAGGAAGACTTCACTGACCTCCAACTTGCACTGAGCAAATACATGGACTTTGGAAGCTGACTGCCCACTGATCATGCTGATGAGAAGAGAAATAGAGGAATATATATTCTTTACCTGTTCAGAGAGAGAGGGAAAAGGGGAAATGGCACCCACTGAGCATCTAATGTACAGTAAGCAATACTATGTGCTCTAAACACGTGCTGTCTCACTGGGCTTCAATTAGTCTAGAGGTTGATACTGTTTTGCGAAACAACCAGAGAATGGCCCACAGCTCCTGCTCCAAAGACATGTGAACTAACAGAGGTAAAGGAAACGGAAAAGTTTTCCAAATTACTTCATCCAGCACAGCCACAGTTCTGACTTGAGAGGTTCCTGGTTTGGGAAAAAGGATAAGCAGGTACATTTGAGCTTCTCAGATTGGGTGCCAAGCTGATTCTCTGCTTCATCGCCATCTAGAGGCTTTCCCTGGACACACCATGTTGATGAATCCTTCATCTTGAACCATAACAATTCTTTTGGATAAATACCCAGACGTGGAATGGCTGGGTCATAGGATCATATGGTAGCTTTATTTTTTAATTTCTGGAGGGACCTCCATACTGTTTTCAGAGTACTGCACCATTTTACATTCCTATTAACAACATGCAAGGGTGCCACTTTCTCCCCATTCACAATACTTGGCTCTTGTGTTTGGATATTAGCTATCCTGACAGGTGTGAGGTGCCATATTCACTGTGGTTTTGATTCACATTCCCCTGGGGGTTAGAGATGTTGGGTACTTTTTCCTATACTTGTTGGCCATTTCTAAATCTCCTTTGGAGAAGTGGTTTCTTTTTCTTTTCAAAATTCTTATTTTATTTTTAAATCTAGGTATTAGTTTTTTTGCTACTGAGTTATAAACGTTCCATATATATGTGTGTGTGTGTGTGTGTGTGTGTGTGTGTATATATATATATATATATTAGATTAACCTCTTAACAGATCTATGGTTTGCAAATATTTTCTCCCATTCTGTTGCCATTTTACTGGGCAGAAGCCTTTTAATTGCAACCCTACTTAGGAGTATTTACCCAAAAGAACAGAAATCAGAATCTCCAAGAGACAGCAGCAGTCCCGTGTTCACCGCAACATTAGTCACAAGAGCCAACAGGTAGCCACAAGTTCAATGTCCGTCCACAGATGAATAAAGGACAAGCAGTGTGTGTGTGCAATGAAATACTACACAGTCCTTAAAAGGAAAAGAATTCTGCCACCTGCAACAACATGAATGAACCTTAGGAGAAATAAGCCAGCCGCAGGAAAGCAAATACTGCATAATTCCACTTACATGACGTATCTAAAATATTCAAATTCGGAGAACCAAAGAGAGGCATGCTGGCCGCCAGGGGCTGGGGGCTGGGGGCTGGGGCTGGGGGCTGGGGGCTGGGGGCTGGGGGCTGGCCGCCAGGGACTGGGGTCTGGGGGGTGGGTCTGGGGGGTTGCTAATCAGGGCACAGAGTTTCAGCCAAGCGGGATGAAGGAGTTGTAGAGACCTGCCGCGCAGCACAGGGTCACCAACCACACCGCACACCTAGAAATCAGGTAAAGCTTACGTTAACTATTCTTACCACAAGGAAGTAAAATGAAGAAAGGCTAAGTTGCCTTTGGCGCTTAAGTGCTTCCTGAACTGAATAAACTACTTTATGAACTCAAAGTCATCATCATCATCACATAACGTCTATTGAACAGTCGCTATAGGTCAGACTGTATACTGAGAGCTTTCTATCTTCCGTCCCACTCAATGCTCTCAACATCCCTATGAGCCAATCACTTTTATCAACTCCATTTCACAGATTAAGAAACTGAGGCTCAGAGTACCTGAAGAATCTGCCCCGAGTCAAAGAGCCACCATGCGGTAGAGCCGGATTACATGAGCCCTCAAGTTTGAGTTTATAACCACTATGCTCTGTCTCCTTCCCAGCAACAAGATTAGCAAAGAACCTTGCTAAACAAACAGCTACTGCTTTTCTATCCTATTTAGAATTTTATGGCATACAGTTTGTGGTTTTGAAGGTTAAGAAATTTAAATAATTTCTCTTCCTCTCTTCTCCCCAAATCCTGCTCACTCCAAGTCTAACGGGGAAACTAGTGTTGACACCCAGGCCCGGTCACCCGCCCCACCTGCTCTTCTTCCTCAGCAGATAAGAAAGAGCCCCGGCTGGGTTAGTTATCTCTAGTCCCATCCCATCAGGTGAATGCCAATAAAGACGAGCATGACTGTAAGTCACTGTTATGATAAATGAAGCCCCAGCTCACCCCTTTGAACCACAGCACGGCACCCAAGGCTGAAGCAATGGCAGGCAGGCAGGTAGGTAAGTTCTGGTGGCTGCCACAGATGCCGTCTGGTTTCTCACCAAACCCATCTCTCTCCCTCCTCGGCACACAGACTGCGCGTGCCACCAGGCTCACCGGTAGTGACAGCGCCTGAAGGCTGTTCTGGCCAATGGAAGGAGGGGAGAAGTGACCTGTGACGCTTCTATGATACCTGCTCACCCTCTCAGTGTCCCCAGCTCACCCCACAATGCTCAGTCTTCCCATTCTGCCCTCTGGAAGTCCACACACAGGGTGACTTTGAAACCCTTGTGTTGAAGATGGCAGAGTCACCAGCTAGAAGGAGACAGGGTCCCCTAAATGGCTGTCTATAGAAATGAGTTCTCTGCTGATGGAGAACATCCATTTGGGGTGTTACGTGAGTGACAAACTTTCGCTATAAAAGGCACCGATGTTTGGTGGCCATTGTTTATAGCAACTATTATCACCCTAATGAATGCAGTTACTGCTTGACGTTATCAATTGTCTCAGGAATGCGTTTAGTTCCAATAACAAAGCGCTGCTCTTCACAGTGAGGAGTATGTGGGCAGCGGTCCTGGGCTGTGGCTCAGGATGGTGGCCCGGGATCTGTCCCTGTGGATACGCCACCTCTCTTAGTAGGCATTTGCCCATATGCTTATCACCTCCGGGTCAGAGGATGGCTGCCATGTTTTCCCACCTCTGCTATTCTAGGCAGGCTGGAAAAGAAAGAAGCAGCTAGAAGAATAGCACTGATATCAGGAAAGAAATAGCTCTCCCCAAACTTCTTGATCTACCTTTCTTTCATTGGCCACAACTGAGCCACGTGCCTGTGCCAAGCAGCCGGGGGTCTAACAGGGCTCACACAGGACTGGGAAAAGCGCCATGGCACGTGTCATAAGGCAGAATGGGGTAGGTAACCAGCAGCGTCTGTCTCAGTAATACAGAACTAGTTTACAGGGTTTCAGCAAAGAGAAACCACAAGGAGCCCTCTGCCCAGCCACTGCCTTGTCTAAAAGTCCCGTACTTCCCCTGCACTGACGAGCACATCTCGGTCAGCCCTGCCCGAACACCACGTCGTCTCCAACAGACACACCCCCATGACACATACACGCTTTCTTAAAGGTCTCTTTTCAAACTTGTAATGAATTTGCTCAAGAGGCTACGATGGCGTTCGATTTAAAAAATGCCATGACTTAAGAGTTGGAGAAGTATGTCCGCGGGACTGAGGAGTCATCTCGGAAAGCCGCACGAGCGTGGTTCTACGTCCCATCATCCCCCTTCCCACCCGCCTTCCACGCCATCCCTCCCCTCGGTCCACCGTCACTCTCCTCCCGAGGGTGCTGCTGACAGTGCTACAGAAGGACAGCGTCACGTCTCCCAAACGGAGGGGTGGGGGTGGGGGGAAGAGTCAGAGGAAGATGGACTGAGAGGCAACAGTGAGAACGGCCGTGTTGAAGAAGACCCACCTGGCGACAACACGAGGAAGCGTCCCAGCAGCGTGTCCGTAGCACCCCTGGGGATGGAGCCAGGCGTCTGGTTGGGCAGGCTGTTCGTTCTGACTTTTCAAAAGGAAAAGGACCTGTGTTTGAGTCGGGAACAAATATCCTGAAGAACAGTAGGTGACCCAGCCCAACACATCACCATGTCACTGAGAAGTGAAGCTTTAATCACAGAGTCCTGTGGACAGACTGACCGCTCAAGCCGCTCTGGCCGAGATGAACAGCGGGCGTCAGGCAACAAGCCCGGATGGGTGAGGATGCTGTCCCTGGTCCGCTGGGGGCTGCGTGTCAGAAAGAACCCAAGTAGACAGTGGTGGCCTGCAGGTACGGCGGAGGCCAGGGTCCTGAAACTGATTTTTAACCCTATAGCCAATATCCGTAGTCATGGGAACAAGGGATGCTTTATTACATCTGGTCTTGCTCATTTCCATTATGAATCTAAAAACCAAGAAATGGAGTGCTGTTCTCAGCCCAGAGAACTCGTGACCATTTCAGCCTCCTTAGCCTGACGGATGACCCTCACGGCTAGTGCGGTTGTGTGAGAGCAGGTCTGAGGAACTTTCTGGAACTGGCAGCATGAACCTGGGATGTTTCCTCTCTTCTCTGTGTTTATTATCCCTAAAATAGGAATGTTAATATCCGACCTAATTATATAAAAGGCATAGAATAATAAAACAACATGTTAATAAATAAATATAATTATTAATTCAAGCCCAACCGATGCCTGGCTTGGGGACACTTGCTTTATATGCAATTACGATTAATCCACAATTGAACCGTCACTTAAAGTAGAAGACAGAGTTCTCATTCCGACAGAGGAGTACACCTCAGGCTCAGGGACTTGCCTGTCACTTCACTGGTAGGTGACTGAGCTTGACCACAATTCCTAAACTATCTCAAAACCTTACTGATGAAAACTACCAGGGTAATTTTAAAGGTCTTAATAAAGGCTGTGGGAGAAAGTGTAGTGGTAGCTATCTGTTAGTTTATTTTAACCTTTGCCTACCAGTGAGGAGACAAATGCATTTAATTCTATGAGAAACATTAAAAAAAAAAAAAGACAGTTTAGCTCAAAATAATAGCTTGGACCACAGGCCCCTAGGGAAGCCATCATCCTGAAAGCAAAGAAACACGCCCGTCTCTTCGTCCCTCCCCTGTCACCCTTGCGGGGTCCGGGGAGACTGCCAAGGACAGGGCTCACCCAAAGATCTGGCTCTCACAACCCATTTTAGAGGATTGGTGGGGGTTTTCTTATTCTGTCTTATTTGACTGATGGATGCTTTTAAAATGTAACTCCTTAATACTGAGCCTCTGTCCATCTGTTTCTCTTGAAAGATAATTTGGGGTGAAGCTGGCTATCTGGGGAAAATGCTAGGGCTCCCCAGGTCACTTGCCCACTGACCCTGCATCCGTCCTTCCCCTTTAAGCGTGCACGCAACAAGCAGGTGGATGCGTTTGCGCATGCTCCTGGACGCACAGAAGCATTGCCGAAGCTCAGTGCTCTGCCCCCGTGCTGACTTGGGCCCAACCTGGCCGACTCGTGGAAGATCTCTGGGTGGATGTTAAGGTGAAATGATGTCCTATTCCAGCTCTTGAGACAAAATGGCAGCCAGGGCTTGAAATAAGCATGCGCCTTGGATTTTCAATGAAAAAGGGCTCCAATTACATTCGAGACACATGTAGAAATTACAGAAATGCCTGGTTTTCCTGAACAAAGGGAACTACAGACAAGTTGCCTGGTTTTCATTCTACAATAATTTAATTAAAGTAAAAATGCTCACCCCCTTTCCTTTCTCCAGCTAGAAACATCGGGGCATGTTTAATAACGGGGATGGAACCTGTGTAACCGTCTGTGGCCCTCTGGCCCCTGAGGGGCGTGGGTGCTGAATCACACTGCCACTTGTGCCACTTCATTTAGGAATTGATTGAATGCAGTCAGGTAGAGAGTGTGGCTTTCCCACGCCCCTACATGTGAATGTAGCTTATAAAAAACATCGACAAAGAGAAAATTATTATATAGATAATACTTGATCATTGTACTTGTTTAAAGAGCATACATTTTTTTTTGTGTGTAAGACCCAGGCAAAGTCTTAAAATAATGCATGCCTCTTGACCTAGCCATTTGACTTCTGGGAAGCCATAGAAGGCAGGCATTAAGAACGTGAGTAAAGCTCTTCACACCTACAACTGCCACGCAGACGCCCAGGCTAACATCCTTGAGGGTGGGAGGTCAGGGTTGTGCTGGCTGTCACATCCACTACCAAGCACCAGACTTATGATTGAAGTCATTTTAGATTTGCCAGCCAAAGGGGAGCCACCGTGACTGAAGTCACATAAGTGACCCCTAGATAGGATCAGCAGAAAGATACTCACTTGAGCTCAACCCAACTTGCTGATCTACAGAATCACAACTACAAAGCATTTTAGATTGTTTCATTTGTCTTCGTAGGTGACCTCCACACCACAGGCTCTGTGGCCTGTATCGCTACATATCACATCAACTACCCACTGGCTGTATGTTGGAGGGAGTTAGTGGAACGACCCCAGGTGTGGTCAGTAAATGCCTTAGGTGATTACATTGGCCACCATAATCAAGTGCCACCAACAGGGTGTCTTAAATGACAGAAACGTATGTCTCACAGCTCTGGAGGCTGGATATCCAAAATCAAGGTGTCAGCAGGGTTGGTTCCTTCAGGAAAGGATCCTTAATAAAAGGATGGGTTCTCAGTGCCTCTCCTTGGCTTGGGGATGGCAGTCTTCTCCCTGTGCCTCCTCACACTGTCTTTCCTCTGTGCTTGTCTGTCTCTGGGTCCAAACTGCCAGTCATATTGGATTAGGGCCCACCCTGCGCCCTCATTAACTTGATCACCTTTGTGAAGACCAGTCTCCAGCAAGCTCACATTCAAGGCACTGGGGTTTAGGACTTCTGCATGTTACCTTGGAGGGACATGACATAATTCAGTGTATAACCAGTAACTGTAAAGAGATTTGTGCACTGAATGCCTTTTAGGTACAAAGGTATGGCGACTGAGGGTGTCTCTTTGACTTAACCCCTGACCCCTGACCCCTGGCCCAGAAAGACTGGGCGCCCGGTGCCCTGGCACCACAGATCCGAGGCAGGTCAGATTCCCCACTTGTGCAGTGCGGGAGACCGGCTGCTTGGCTCTGCCCCAGGCAGCCAACACCCACCAGGCTTAAAGAGCAAGGACCCTGCAAACCAGATGGCCCCATCCTCCCTGGAGAGCCGCCCCTGAGTCCCCCGGCCCTCACAGCCAGCGAGTGCCCTGATGAGGCTGGGACCCATGCAGCGGGCTATGCTGTGCTCCTGCACGAAGTGTCACACAGGCCAAATGCGGGGTACGAAGGCTCCCGGCTCTCAGGCATGAGGCACTGAGCCCACCAACGGGAGGTGGATGCAGGGAAGTCCGCTTGCCTGTTTTCTCCACCACGCCATGGAAGCAGGAGAAGCACACCAGGGCCAACGACGCAGCTCCCTGGACAATGACTGAGCAGTGAAGTCAAGACCTAAGAAGGAGTTTGAACCTTTCTTTTCCCTCAGCAAGTACCACCCTTCAGCTGCCACATTCCTTCCCAGTGAAAGTGAACAGAGGAGCCAACGTGGATGTTCTGTGGCTTGTAAAGTATTCGGTGGTCTCCCGTGACACCAGACGTGCCACCACCCCAAGTGCCACCATGACTCACATTAGGTGCGAAGGGCACACTGCATTGCAGCCTGTTGTGTTTTCTTTAAGGCTCCAGCACTCTGAGGCCAAACTCTTCACTGGGAAAACTATGCCCAGAGCGTCCCCTCCCTCAGACCCCCCAGATTAGGCAGACAGGGGACAAGGACAGCATGGCATTCCGCCAGCCTCTCCGGAGGGCGAGAACAGGAGAGACACGCTGCTTCCCCCCACGCACCCCTGTCCAACGGGATGGATAGAGTCATGGCAGGAGAGGAGCTAAGCTTGGGCGCTCACGGCTGCCCCGGCCGGACAGGGAGGGAGTGTTAACGCAAGGACGACCGGGGGCCAGAGAACCGGAGCAGACCCTGTGTCAGACACGGTTGTGTGACCTGGGGGACAGCACGCACCAAGGAAATCAGGTACGAATCAGTGCAGATGTTCCCCCGGGTCGAGCAGAACCAGCCCACTGGACGGCCGGGTGTCCATCAAGGTGGCTGAATCCACTCCTCTAGCTCTTTTCTCCTTTCTCTCTCCTACATCTTTCTCTGGTTTGGGGGGTTTTGTTTCTTGGGTGTTTTTTTTTTTATTCTTTTCTGTTCTGTCAGCCTCAATTTACTCCCAATAGTACTGGTTTCCTCTCTCAACTGACACAAAGCTTACACTTTGCATCTTTTGAAATAAATATTTTCCCCGTATCAAAAAGTAACAACCCTGTGCATTCTGCTCAGGCAGGACCTTGCCGTCCCCCGCTCCCCTCTTGGCGTGGTTGTCACACCCATGTGAATCCCCATGCTCTAAAAATATGTCAGAGTCTGATGACCTCACCCCTCCGCTCCCACCATCCTCCTCCACCCTGTCCTTCTCTGGCCGACTGGTCTCCCCGCTTCCTGGTGGTCCCACGACCCACACTCTCAGTCCTCCACCCCGGGCAGTGCTCAGAGGTTCAGAGCCCTGCGGGTCTCAGACATTCTCTAGGATCTGTCTCCCATGCTTCTGATTTCATATCCCCACTCTCATGGGGCAAATGGATTCCACCCACTCAAGCCAGCAATCGAATAGTACCTGGAGAGGCAAGGGAGAGACCACCTTTTCCTCAAGGAGGCGGGCCAGCGCAAGGCTAACAGTTAGACAGGAGCAGGACTTCTGTTTGCAGGAGAGACAGCCAAGATCAAAGACAGTGGCCTCTAAGTCCCTGTCTTCTTCCCCTTGTTACCCTGTACGAAAATTAAACCCTGCGGTAATCATAGTCACTGCACCAATTTACATCTACACCATGCTTTATAAGATCCCCTGAGTGAGGTAATTAGCATGCTCTGTTCTTCGATCTGCATCCCCTTCCATGGTGTCTGGGCGGGAGCGGGCGGCTCCTGTCCCCTCTGCAGCTGTGCCTCTGCCTGGTTGCTCGCTCTCTGAGGTCTGGAACGGATGGGTAAGGGGGCCCTTGACTGGTGTCATTGTGATTGTACCTGAGACACTCACAGGCAGCCCGCCCCCAGCCCACACCTGCTCTGTTTTAATGAAAACCCCTCCCCCATTAGAACTCCACAGCGTTTCTCAACATTGCTGGCACGGATGTCTTGTCGAGAGGGAGCGAAGAAATCGTCCTGGGCTTTGCTAAACTGATTAAATAAACTGGTCCTCGTCGACACCCTTCCATCATGCAGATCACCCAAGCTGCCAGGACCAGGAAGGCGCAGGGAAGGGGGTGATGTGGATAGGTGTGTGTGTCGGGGGGGGGGGGGAGCCCGTGTGAAAATTAAACGGAGTCAAAAAAAAATCTGCACGCACAGAAAACACACGTCCAACGAAAGGCAATAATAATGGAAACAGCCTCGCCCAGCACTTGACGGTTTACAGAGCACATCATTTCCATCCGGGCGTCCTGTGAGCTGGGACAAGACGGTGGTCCCAGGCCGGAGACCTGGCACTGTGAACACAGGGTGTCAGGTGCGGAGGGGTCCCTCTGGGGCAGATTTTGAAAGCCGGCTTTGTAGATAAATGTCTTTAGACAAATGTCTGTCAAAATTATAACTACACGACATTTCTGAGACTTTAAAATCGCCTGTCCGCCGCTATTGGGGGTTTCTGAGGTCGGAACGCGAGGCACAGGCGACTCGGAGGGTGAGTCCGGCAGCGTTGTTTTCCCTCTAAGGGCTATCACTGAATCGCGGGCGTGTCTTACGGCCACTGGCGCTTCTGCACGGAGGGAAGAGAGCGCAGGCCCACGTGAGAAGGAGAGGCACACTCGCGCTCTGGACGCGTCCTCTCATCAGCCCCTCTGCTACTAACTGCCCGCAGTGCAGCCCTGACGTCAGGGAAACCCCCCACCAGGCTCCGCTCGCCAGCCTGCAGTCTTCAGGGGAGCTGCATGCCTCTGCCATCAATCAGGGGTCCTCGGGGACAGGCCACCGCCAGCGCCAAGCATTGCCAACAAGTCAGGGGACGGTTCCTGTTGCTACTGCTGCTGCTGCTAGGTCCCCAGAGGCAGAAAGGACACCCTGTGAGGAGCCCACGTCCCGGGAAGTTCCTGCCCCTCTCGGACCTGGGACCTTTGCCCCACCAGTTCCTGTTAGCGACCAGGGCCAGGAGCTAAATGCATGCAAGACGGGCCGCACTCTGCAAGTGAGGAAAACGCCTCACGGCTCAAGCAGGATTTTTTGACAAATTCCTTATTTCACCTCCTTGAATTTTACGCTGAATTTTGTCAGTTTATAAATTTGCACTACAGCTTGGCACTGGGAGGGTGGGGGGTGGGGATAATCAAACCTACGGGCATTTGACACACAGACGCTGAAAAATAAAGACCATTAGCAAAAAAAAAAAAAAAAGTATAATTAAATTAAAACGCCAACTTGCCAAAGCAGCTCAGTAAACGGGAAATATATCAAACTGTGATAATACAAATGGGCTATTTCTCAAGGTGTGAGAATGCCAACGGAATCAACTCCAATGCTTTGCTGACTTCTTATGCTGAAAATAGAGTAATAGCTTAATAATCAATTACCTAAATTGCCACAATAACACACACAAGCGTGCAGGTTGTGTACAACGGCTTAACCGCGCGAGGCCCGCAAAGCGAGGAGTGCCGAGGGCGGGGCGACGTAGGAAAATCACTTTGAAACACATTTCTTCTTTGGGTGAGTTGGCCAACCCCCAAATCCCAGCAGAAACTTTTATTAGTCACCGGATCTACTTTTCTAGGTCCACTCAACCTGATTTATTTTTTGAGTGCACGTTTGCCAGGTAGGTTTAATGTGCCCAGTTAACGAAATTCGAAGGAATATTCTCTAAAAGCAATCTGGTAATGAGGCCACGGTTCTTCGTAGAATATTGAAAATTACTTTTGGCGTGCAAGTTCGTTTTGTTAATTCCCCTTTTAGTGCGCAAATAACCTCTGAAAACCTGCTCCTAGGTGTTTATGTGTCAGGACAGTATCAAAAATGATTCAATTGCCAAGTCGCACGTCAACACTTCAGTGGACAGAGCTGCGGAGGACCCCAATTCTCACTCCTCTGCTGCCCTCTAGTGGGCAGCTTACGAACCCTCGCCTTCATTTCCATTTATTTAATTCATCACACCGCGAAGGTAAGTGGCACTTTGGATGTGGTAAATTATAAGCAACAAGAAAACGGGGACCCAGCTGAAATCCCTTAGGGGAAACACTTAACAAAGGTGAGGTTATCAAATATTTTCTAAGAACCCAACCATTTAGAAACAGTCACCTGTGGCGACAGCCGTGCCTTGGAAATAAAATATGGCTGCTCCCCCAGGGTTTAAGCCCTGGGCTGAATAGACCCTCTGCCCACGGGACGTGTCATAGTGGCTCAGTTCCTCTCTGCTAGAGTCACAGGGCCAGATCAGAAGGCCAGAGAAAGGAGACACTTCAAGTTCACCCAACCTAACTCTCCTCACCGGATGATCTCCAGCAACACGGCAGAAATATTCAGATTCGTAGCTGAATTAAAGAAGAATCATGGCGTAAATAACAGCACAGCTGGTACACAGTTATGAAAGTCACATGTAATTGGCAACCCATTTTATTCTCATAATCACCTAAAGAGAAGGGAAGGGACCCGCCAGGGGCCCACAGCTTGGAGCTGGCGCAGCCATAACCGGAGCCCAGGTCTTCTGACTCATGCCCAGGGCCCCGCCCCATAACAACGGGCGTGTCTCTCCACTACCATAGCCAAAAGGTCTTGAACACATTTTAGTAATCAGCCGTTGTTATATATGAGAGCCAAATTATGGATATGTGTGAACTAAGTACTTTTTAAAAATAAGAGTGGACCCGCATGTATTCCTGCAACAAAAATCCCTCTCTCTGCAGTCCACGATCCGATCCGCAGAGAAATGGTGAGATCAGCTGCAAAGGCCTGTCCACGTCCCGAATACAGATTTCCGGCCATCAACACAGATGAGTGAAAATTGTAAGTTTGATTTAAAAAAACAAAACACCTATTTCTGCATAGGCCCTCATTTCACCAAGTGGGGAAATATTTTCTCAGTTGGGTCCCAGCTGCTCTGCCCTGCACAACTTCCTCTGGCAGGAGGGGAGGTTGCAATGGGGGTGGCTCAAAGCCCTCCTCCCGGGGTTGTCCTCTAGCCACGAGGGTTGCCCCGAGGCCTGGCAGCGACATCAGCAACCTGAGCTAACCGCACGGGCTCAAGTGCCCCCAGGGGAGCGCCACGCTGCCCTCACCAGTCGGGTGCACCCGCCCAGACACTCCATGATGATGTCCTGTCCACTCTGGGAACTTCAGCCTCCTCAGTCCCCACCTGGGAAACGGCATGGTTCTCTTCAGTTTTCAGATTTCCTAATCTATAGGGGGTTTCCATGGCAACCACACCCAGTCCACACCCCGCTCCCCCCAGGACCTGATTTATGTGGCAGAGAGCAAGGCCTTTGTTCAAAAACCCAGCAGCATCGAATTCACCCCATTCGTTTGTTTAGCTGGCATCTGCCGCGCAGCTCCTGTGGGTGCCAGGCCCACCCTGGGCACTGACTGACGGTAGCCCCGTGGACAAGGGGGACCAGGTGCCCGCCCCCAGGGGGCTCCCAGCCGAGAGACAAAGACGCCATAAAACAAGGAGGCTGTACTCTGAATGATCTCACGGATGGGGGGCAAGGGGGAAGAGGGACGGCGAGAGGGCGTGACTTCGGCGATGGGCGTGGCTTCGGCGATGGGCGTGGCTTCAGACTGGGCGGTGAGCAAAGCTTTCACGAGGAAGGGCCTGTTGGAGCCCAGGTTTGCATTCCGACGTCCCCAGTTCCGAGTCTTGGAGCCTGCCATCTCTGCTATAACTTACCACCTATTCTTCTAACTAGCAGAAGTGAAAACACCTTCCCCTTGCGTGCTGGACGTTTTGGGAGCCATGTCAGCAGAATTCTTAAGTGATAAGGCACTTAAGAGGAGTTCACAGAGGGTCCAGCAAAAACCACGAGCTAATGTTCCAAAATATTAGCACAGGACGCATACACCCTGTAGTACCAGTGGGCTTTGGGACGGATGTCCCTTATGAGTGAATCATCGGTCATGTGTGCAGAGGAGGGAAATGAGGCTGAGATGCGTGGTCCCAAAGCCTTGCTGCTGTTCCCTCCTGGCCTCAGGAGGGCAGGGCCTCACCTCCATCCTGCTGAACCCGGGCGGCCCTCTGGCAAGTGCCCAGCGCAAGGCCGTGGCAAACAGCCATATACACCGATGTTGGTGATCATCTGTGTGCCGCCATGGGCTCAGGAAAAGGACTCTTGCCTGGCTCAGCAATGACCTAAGGAGAAGAGAAGTCATTTCCCACCCTGCTCCCTACTCCAGGTATCTAAAATGCAAAGGCTTATGGGAGTTCAGGTAACAACACTGGAGAGGGCTGGGGTAGGCACAGTTCTTCACTTTCCCAAAGATATAGGCCTTCTCTCACTTTTTAAAATTTCTTATCTCTTGTTGCTTAATTAAGCAGTCTTTTATATGAACAAGGGAGAGATAAAAACTTATATTCTTTTTTACTGTTAGGCTATATGAGGATCAGAGTAAGTGACAACTGATGCTATGCCTCACAAGCAGGGAACTAAGCAGGCGCGCGCACACACACACACACACACACACACATACACACACACACACACACACACAGAGGAACATCGAGCTGTTCCTGCATGTGCCCTGACTGGGGATCAAACTGGCAACCTCGGCACTTCAGGACGAAGCTCCAACCTACCAAGCCATCTGGCCAGGGTTGTGACAATTCTTTTGACACATGCCCCTCCCCAGAGGCTATTCCTACTCCCTCTGCCTCAAATACTGTCCCTCTCCACCCCGGGGCGGGCTCCACACCTCAGAGCCTGGCTTGGGTGCCCCCTTCCCTGGGAAGCTGCACGCTGGAGCCAGAATAAGATTGTCCCATCTTGGTTTCCAAAAACTCAGAGATTCCCTAGGCCCTTTCATACCACGTTCCTTTGGAAGCAACAGTTCTATTAGTGATCTTCATACACGTAGTTTCGAGAGCACTATTAGTAATAGTGCTCAAAACGTGCTTATTAAGTAAATGAATAAATGCAATATTTTCAAATTAAGCATGATATGAAAATGAAGAAGAATTTGCTTCAAATGTGCATTACAAAATATAACTCTTATGTAATTTAAAGACTGTCATGTGGGGAAGATAACATCTTTTGCCCAAGACATAAGATCTTTCTCAAGAACCTGACACTGTGTTATAGTGTCCAGTATATGGATACTATAGACTGAGCTAAGAGATTATAGCATTTTCTATGTAGTCCCTCATGTTAAACATTGCCCTTCTAGTCAAGTATGTTGAAAGAAATTTCTTGCCCTGGCCAGCTGGCTCAGTGGGTAGAGTGTCAGCTCAGAGTATAGGCATCCTGGGTTCGATTCCTGGTCAGGACACACAGAAGAGACAACCAGCTGCTTCTTTCCCCCTCCTCCTCTCCATCCCTTTTCCCCTCCCACAGCCAGTGGCTCAACTGATTTAAGTGTCGGCCTGCCCGGGGCACTGAGGATAGCTCAGTTGATTTGAGCATCAGCCCCAGACAGGGTTGCTGGGTAGATCTCTGTTGGGGCGCATGCAGGAGTCTGTCTCACTATCTCCCCTCTTCTCACTTAAAAAAAAAGAAGAAGAAGAAGAAACTTTTCCAGGAGGAAAATTATGCCAAGTCATTTACACTTCAGTATAAATTAACTAACTAGTTCAGGATTTCGCTCCCATCACTATATGCATATATGTATATAGTCACACATGTTGATACACACACACACATATGTGTATGTACATATGTATGCTATTTATTTATTTACTTATTTACATCTTCTGTCCATTCCTAAAACCTATGCCTTTTTAAAATGATGCATTCCCAAGATCTTTCTCCTGACATTATGTTCAGGTTTGGACTCTGTATTCCGTGTGGGGCTGGGGTTGGGGTTGGGGTTAGGGTCAGTCGCCACCATCTATTGACAGGGAATGCTGGCCACATCAGCCAAGCCCCCTATGCCCCCATTTTCTCAAAATGAGATGAGGGATGGTTTTTTTAAAAATGGTGATTCAATCCACACATACTAGTTATTATTAAGGAGGAGGAGAATGAATTTGGGATTTGAGTGGATGAAAAGTATAGCACAAAATACAGCATTCGAAACCTTCTCCTTAAATTGCACCCACCGGGATGAATGGAAAAAGAAAATACCCCGAGAGGCAGGTCAGAAACCAAGGTAATGAAAGCTGCCAGACTCCCATCCAAACCAGCCTTTCTGCCACAACTACAGTCACGGGAAGCCACTTGTCATCGTCTTTGTTCATCTCACCAGCCCTAATAATTTGCGGGCTCTGTGAAACCCTCTCAGAACCTCTGGATGGTCCCTGCAATGCCTGCCCCTCCATAATTTCACTCGTTAAATGGCAGTGAGCATAATGTCACAGCAACGAGGGCAGGCATGCACCAAGAACAGCTGAGACCCGAAGTCAAGCAACCTCACCTATCAGGAGCAGAAACGTTCTCGTCTAACTAAGGGACCGAGGCACCCTCTGCCCAGCCCTCAGGGGCTGGGGTGAGGGACTCCAGTTGTAAAGACTATAGGCTCCACTTGAAAGGAGAAAACAAAGAAAGAACGTTGTTCCGCCCCTAAGTTACAAGCATTACAAATGGGGCTGACACCTTTCTCCTTCTCCTTCACAACAGCTGGCGCGCCCCCAGGGAAGCCAGGGTGGCTGGGCGGGAGGGGGCCATCCACTGGGGAACAGCTGCTTCTCACGTTTGCTGAAAGCAAACCTTAATCAGGGTCAGAAAGAAACTGGCTGATGAAAGGCCTGGACCCAGGCATGCCCTGTGAGACGACAGAAATGCAGAGAAAGTGCGACAGAATTCAAAAGAGCATGATTTATGACATTCTCTTTTGGCGTAATTTATATAAAAAAAAAATTAAGCTCAGTTGGTGTCAGAATTTTCTCAATGTATTCACCATTCCTGTTGTTTGGAAAATAATAGAAAACCAAGGCCTTATTCAAATCTCCGATGTCATCATTCTCGGACAGGGTTCGTAATGACACCGAGGCCGGGAAGGCAGCAGGGCTGAGGTGACCGGCACCACCAGAGTCCCGGGCTGTGGCCAGCTCTGGCACTCACAGGGTGACTCCAGAAGGACGCCCAGCCAAGGGTGCTCCTCGGGGACACTCCCCTCACGGAGCAAACGAGGGTGGCTTCTACCAGGGCCGCCAGCCCGGCTCTCTGTGAACACGCGATCCTGGTTCACCTGCGTGCCAGGAACATTAGCTCATGACTGAGCATCTCTGAGCTCCATGGGGACATGTGGTTCAAGCCGTGGGAAATCCTCAGTGACAAATTCAACTGCACTTGGCGTGGAGCCAGAGCGTTATTTCCATGCCATTTCTCTGGGCCTCTGCCAAGTCCCCATGGGATGCAGGCGTCATCCAATACTGATTGTTGGCTCTGCCCATGACAATCAGAGAGGGCCCGGGAGCGGGAGGAAACAGCAGCCATAGATAGGGAAGGAAGGTGGGGAGAGGGAGGGAGAAGGCCCTTCTGTCCCTGGGCTTCTTCCCAGTGACCAGTGTCACCATCCAATCCCAAGAGGAATTCCAGAGCACTCCCTGTTGGCAGGGAGAAGCCTCAGTCCTTTCTCCCGGCTCTTCTCAGCTCCCCGCACACCCAGAGACCGACTCAGAAGCCTTAAACCTTCAGCCCGGGAGGAACCCCAGGACAGCGGTTCAACGCGGGTAGCCAGCAAGATCACTTCAGCCATTGGAGCTGGCTTCCTTGCTCTGTGCTCTCACTCCTGTTTCCTTCCTTCATAACAACAGGCAGCTCTTCAAGCCTCTTGCCTCCCCCACCCCCCACCCCCTACCCCGGTCTGCCCCAGTTCCCACCGGGCCCACCGGCTCCTCCAGGCTCCTCTCCAAGAGGCATCTGAGCAGCCGCCTTGCTCCCTCAGCCAGCGAGGGGCAGCGGACACCCCGAGAGAAAGGTAACCTCTGCTCACTGCCAACGGCCAGGGCTCCCTCTGCCATCCTGGAAAGCAGCTCCCACCTCCCTATGGCCTTCAGAGTAGATGCTCTGAGTTTATGATCTTGTTAGCTTGACAGGGATAGGGACAGGGACAGGGGATAGAGACAGGGATAGAGATAGGGTATAGGGACAGGGACAGGGACAGGGTATAGGGATAAGGATGGGGACAGGGACAGGGACAGGGGATAGGGATAGGGACAGGGACAGGGGATAGGGATAGGGACAGGGACAGGGACAGGGACAGGGACAGGGATAGGGACAGGGACAGGGACAGGGACAGGGATAGGGATAGGGATAGGGACAGGGACAGGGGATAGGAACAGGGGATAGGGACAGGGACAGGGACAGGGGATAGGGACAGGGACAGGGACAGGGAATAGGGATAGGGATAGGGACAGGGACAGGGACAGGGGATAGGGACAGGGACAGGGGATAGGGACAGGGACAGGGGATAGGGACAGGGATAGGGACAGGGACAGGGGATAGGGACAGGGATAGGGACAGGGGATAGGGACAGGGACAGGGGATAGGGACAGGGATAGGGACAGGGATAGGGATAGGGTATAGGGACAGGGACAGGGGATAGGGACAGGGACAGGGACAGGGGATAGGGACAGGGACAGGGGATAGGGACAGGGATAGGGACAGGGAATAGGGACAGGGATAGGGACAGGGACAGGGACAGGGGATAGGGACAGGGACAGGGAATAGGGATAGGGACAGGGACAGGGACATGGACAGGGTATAGGGATAAGGATGGGGACAGCAATAGGGACAGGGACAGGAATAGATAGAATCCTTTGCTGGAATTTCAATGAGAGAGAGGCTGGTGGTCTGTGGAGGGGGTGGGAGATGCAGACTGTCTCGAGACGGCCTACCTCGAGCCTCATTTCCACAGGGCCGTGTTCTCACCTGGGGTCCGTTTTAGTTGTTTAGTCCATTGAGTGCAGTTCCATAAGGCACAAGCCCTGAACCCGAGGGAATGGCTCCCTAGTGTCCCAGTCTACCGCAGGCCGGGGGAGGGGAGGGGAGGGGAGAGTCTGGACCTGCAGCCCCATCCCGTAAATGGCCTGCGCAAGCCTGGCGATGTCACCAGGACATAGACCAGCGGGGCTATCTCTTCCCCATGAGATCAGGTTTTACAGCCCGGCCTGAAGGCTCACTTTATATCAGGAAACAGATCCTCAAGCCGGCTTTGGCAATAAGGAGTTTATTGAAGGGTGCAAGGAGATCTCGTGAAACCCCATGGAGGACACACAGCTGGTCATTGTGGGAACAGGAAAGCCACCAACTGGCTCTTCTCTTCACCTCCTTATTTTGGGGGTGGCTTGACCTCTCATTTCCGCTTCCCTCTGCAAGCCTATCCCATTCTCTCTGTAGACTCTTTTTATGAGACTCTCTTTTCTGCTCCTCCAAACCTTTGCAAGCTTTTCCCAGATGTTGCTACTGGTGATCCTAACTCCACAGAACCATACAGTTCCCAGGCCAGAGGGGCCTGCCTGTATTTTCCATGCCGTTCGTATTCAGCTTAGGTCAGGTGACCATCCAACCCAATCTGGTAGCATTGGTAATGTTGAGAGGTCAAGCAGAACACAGTTATTTGAACCTCAGCCAGGACAGCCAGAAGCATTCTGCAGAGAGAGACAGCAAAGCTGCCCAAACCATCCTTTCTGTCCCCCACGCCCCGCAAGGCTGGGGCTGGCACGTGCCCATCCACAGGAACTAGACGGAGTTTGGGGGCAACATGTTTCAGCAGCTCTCCAACCCAAGCTCCGTGCCTGAACTCCTGCAGACTGCATGTCTTGTCCCTCCCGTGCTGCTGGGGGAAGTCCCTAGGGGGGATCCAACTCCCATTCAAGGGCAGGGAGGAGGGCAGAGCCGCAGGACGCAGATCTCAGGTCAACCACAGGACGTGCAAGGTGGCCCTGGAGGGTGCCTGTGAGCGAGTTCCGTCCCAAAGCTCCAAGCTGGGAAGACATGGAGACAAGGGTCCTTCCTGCAGGGGGGAAGGGCCATCATCACAGGCCCCTGGTTCCCCTTTCCTGCCTCCCTTCCTTCTCTCCTTTCCTCCCTTCTTCCTTTCCTTTCTTCCCTCTCTTCCTCTCTTCTTTCCTCCCTCCCTTCTATCCTTGCCTCTCTTCCCACCTCACTCCCTTCTTTCCTTTCCTCCTTCCCTCCGCTCCCTCCTTCCCCATGTCTGCCATGTTCCCAACCATACACCCATGGAGCCGCCTGCCTGGGTTACAGGACTTCACACGTTAGCATCCTGGCTTCCCCCAGACCAGGCGGGCCCCGCGCGCCGTGCCGGAGGAGGCAGGTGCCCACGGGGTGCCAGCTGAGGACAGCCAGCAAAGCCCTTCCCTAGAGCACCACCCAGCCCACAGCCGCTCTCACCCGGTCAGCAGCTTCCCCGTGAAACTGCCATGTCCCCAAACACGCAGAGGAGAGACACAGGGACCGAGTGCTTGTGGCTGCCCCAATACTCACACATCGAAACCGTCGCACACGGGATTTTTAGAGGTGGGGTCTTTGGGGACAATGAGATCACAAGGGGGGAGCCCTCATGAATGAGGGGAGACCCCTTAGAAAGAGAAACCAGAGAGCCTGTCAGTCCTCCCTCCCTTACGTGCGGGCACAGCAAGGAGACAACCACACACCAGGAGGAGGGCGCACGGGGGCCCGAACAAATGGGCGCCCACATCTCAGACTTCTGGCCCGGAGTGGGGAGAGATCAGTGTGTTGCTGCTAAGCCACCCGGCCTACAGTCCTCTGTGAGAGCAGCCCAAACCAGGGGAGACAGTGGCTGTGTCTCTGAAAGTTTTGACAGGGGTGGCTCACCAGACCCGCCGAGCGTTTTAATACAGCACAGCCCGCAGGGTCACAGTGGTGCTGATATTTTTAAGTGATTGGCAAATAAAAAAATTAAAAAAATAAAAAATATAATATGTTATACCACGTGAAAATTTTGTAAAATTCAAAAGTTAATGCCCATAAATAGTTTTATCGAAAAATAGCTATATCCTTGTGGCTGGGACTGAGTTTTATAGTTATCGACGGCCCAGAAAGCCTAAAATATTGACTATCTGGCCCTTTACAGAAAATGTTTGCCAATCCTTGGGTTTAGGGTTCCCAGAAAAAAAATAGAGGATGCCCAGTTAAAATTTTATATCAGATAAAGAATAAGTCATTTTCAGTATGTCTCAAAATACTGCATGTGGAACATACTTCTAATAAAAATCTTTTTGTTGTTGTTTCTAGGAAATTCAAAGTGAATTTGTCATCCTGTATTTTTACTCGCAAAGCTGGTCATCCTGCCTGGGCTAGAATATGGTTACTTGCCCACGGTGAAGACCTGTCAGGGCCTTACTGGCGGGAGCTGGAGGCGGAGCCGTCCATGCTGGGATAGATCCCCAGTCCACCTTCTGAACGCCATCACTTTGATGCTGAACTCAGTTCAAAGGCACTGAGAGTGACGCAGACGGCTTACAGAGCAACTGGGAAATGGTTGAACTTTTACTGTATAAATGTTTAAGAAGAGACAATCCATCAGGTCTGGGTTGGAAAATCCCCCACTAGACGCATTCTTGCTTTTGTATTAAAATATCTAGGAATACATTCTCGCGGCGTGTTTCTGAGGGCATAGGCTTATACCTTATGACTGGCTTTCGATATTTTTATAGTCGCCTTTGTACCTGACAATAGGAATCAGCACCCCGGAACAGAAATCCGATTTATAACATTTGCACAGGGAACAACCGGATCCACTGAAAAGAGCTTGACTCTCAAATACCTTCCAGGAATAAACTAAACCCAAGTCGAGGGTCTGCGGAAACCAACTTCAGGGCTGCTTCTCCGTTTGGCTGAGAGTCGGCCCCTCACTGGCCCGGACAGGCTGGGGGGAAATGTTTCCTTCAGCGGAACACGAGTAGGCTTATGTAAGATACAGGTAAGTTCTCCATTCCCGTCTGGGCCCTGGGCCTTTAATATTTGATGCGCTCCTCATCATCTCTGTTTGTGTAATTTGTCAACGCCCAACAGGTCCTCTGCCAGCTATTGCATTAAAACTATTTTCAAAATATGTCATTGTCAGCCCTTGGCACACTCATTACTTATTAAGATAAGAGGCCGGATGAGGCAAGCAGGAGGTGGCTTGCTTACTTAAACACACTTGACTTAACTGCAGGGGAACCGAGCCGTCTGCAGGGTCACAGATGGAGGGGCTTGGAGGGCCCCAGCCCCACTCCATTGGGCAGATGGGGAAACTGAGGACCAGGGAGGGGAAGGTACCGGGGCAAGGTCACGCGGGACCTTCATGGCAGCGTTAGAAATACAGTTCAAGTTTCTTAAACTCCCCGTCCTCCCCGTCCCCACAGTCAGGAGTGCATGCTTCTGTGTGCGATCCTTTGGAAAAGGGCGCTCTTCTTGGGTATTCGCTGTTTGAATGGTGGCATCGTCCATATGGACAATTGAAAATGCGTTCTCCAAGCATCGAACACTTCGCCGTAATGCTCCAAATGATGTCAGACGTCAGAGCAACTCTTTTAAAGTTAAATAATATGTTGATTTCAACACATAAAACAGACGTCAGAGATATAATATGGAGGATGTGCATTAAACAAATGAAGTTGTAGGCATTATTACTACTCAGGTCGAAGCTAAGTCAGAAACAGGAGTTTTATTTAAAATGTCTATACATAGAAGTTATTACACAACTCATGGTGTCGATGACATGTATCGACTTTGGTATTTTAAAGATAGGAATTTGTATTTGGAAACCGAAATTAAAACACTCACACAACTCGCGACAGCACGGGGATTTACGTACATTAAGGAACAATAAAGGTGACCTCTGAAGGACCAACATTTAGGGGAACTCTAAGATACAATACTTAATTAGACCTTATAAGTTTTAGTGATCGTTAAGAATGCACCACTAAATAGTAATCACTCTAAATTTTAGCATATATAGCAATGTATCACCACACATACAAAAGAAAGACTTATCATCTAAATTGTGGCAATGCTCCCTGCTTAACCGCGACAGCTCGGCCCCCTCCGCTTTACTTCCCCGTCGGAGGCCCCGGCACTGGACGATCTCACTCGTTTCCTGTGACGTAGCGTACGCTTAGGAAACTCAAACCAAAGTGCTCACATCGCTCCAGCTCAGAGTACCCACCATCCCTGAGACAACTGCTTCTGTACCGGATAGCCACGGACCCACTTGAGTCAAGTCATTGAAATGAAGCTCCCACGGTGGAAACTGCGGACGCCACTTAGGGTACGCCTATAAT